>CM034155.1:554655362-554977862 GCA_019776745.2 Taxus chinensis
TACAAAAATGACCGGCCGACCGAGTGGAAAAATATCAGACATTAGGCACAAAAAGACAAAGGAAAAGCCCGTAAACAATGGAAACGATAATAACCACAAACAATGACAAGCCCCAAGAGATCAGACAACCATGGTAGCGAAGATGTCATCCACAACAAGTGTTGCACATGAAAGTTACCTGTTAAATGTTAGAAAGATAGAAATTATGTCAAAACATGTCTAATATGATATAATTAATGTGCCAAGTAAGTAATAATAGAAAATAGTATGAAATGAAAAAATAAACACCTATAGTTTGTACAAAAGTGGATAGCCCAAGGAGCCACTATGGGACTGTCATAAGAGGTACAATGACCAAGAATCCATGATTTGCATGTAACGATAGGTGAAAGTATGTGATCAAAACTTAGAAGAACAAGTGAATGCACATTGTGTATAGAAAAAATATAATGACATACAATGTATACAGCTAAACACAGTAAGTAGGATGTATCATGAGAGTATAAGTGAAACAAGAATAATGTACACAAGCTAGTAGTATGATGTGGTTAGATGGATTGGAATGAAGAATAGATGTGATAGGATGCTACGTTGCCCCCGGAGGTGAATGTGAATGAGTAGTTAGTGATATGAGGTTCATTTATAAAATACCCCTTAAGTAGTATCTAATAATGACCATAGAACGAAAGAGTGTGTTCATCAGGAATGGTTTGAATTGTGTGCTCTAGAAAGATACGATTTGATAGAGCGAAAGAGTGTGGGTGATGGTATGATGAGGTTCATTGAGATTATACCCTTAACAGTTGAGTATGAACCTGAGAAATAGAACGCATCATTGGGTGTTGAGGACGATATCAATGTATCTAGATGTCCAAGAGGCATGGGAAAGACTAGATGCACAAGGTACAGAGTGACAAGTAGAAATGCAAAGAAAATTGATAATACTAAAAGGGGGGAGAATCGCATTATTCCCCAAGTGATGTACTATGATGATAATGTGATCATGTAACATCGTCAAAGATATCATCATTAACATCATAAAAATAAAATGGGAGATGCATCAGAGACCTGATAAACAATAGTATGTGGGTTGATCAAGTAACGAGCCATTGCGTGCAGATTATACACGCCCATTGCGTATTCTTCATTGGTGAAAGGTGTTGGTGGAATTCCATGTGCATACTAACAAATGATATTTTGTGAAATTTGAGAACTGAATCATTATAAATGAAAAACATGGGGAATGAAATGTCGATATGATAGGATCTAATGTGAGACCAATATAGTCGATCCATGATTGTCCAAGAGTAAGTGGTGCAATGCACAAATTGCGTGACAAAAAAGAATCATAATGAAATACTCGTAGGACATAAGCATTAGTGTTGCAAACATATCTATGGTAGAGATGTTGAGAATGCAGTGGAGGTAAGATATCATCGAGTGTAAATCCAAGTGGATTCAATCCATCATGTTTGAAAATAGTTTTAGAGAAAAGTAGGATCAAATGGAATGTGCGGCCAATACGGCATATTAATGAAAAATGTGCATGTAAAAGGAGGCCATCAGGATGCAGGGTTTGTTGATGAGGAGACAATGGGGGTGGTATGAATTTATGTGTGGACCATGCCCTGATAAGGTGCATAACATTAGTCGATGAAGGTTGTGATCCTGAGAGTGAGGAATAACATATTAATGAGAAAGAAAATAGTTCCTTGAGGAAGTAAATTGGCTGGTTAGTCCATGGGTTTCGATCAAGGGCAGGATTTGCGACGAGACAAAATTGGAATAGGTAATGCCGTTTTTGTAATATCTGAGGGTGCAATAATGCAAATGGGTTGCTATCGGTAGGAACATATATTCATGCCTCATGTAATAATTTGACACACGATGAACTAAAGAAGTTATTGTTTGCATTTAAGAATCCCGGCATACCGAGTAAGAAATTATATGTGATGAAAAATAATGAAAATGATAATGAATTAATTATTGTTGGCCAAAATGATAGGAAAAACAATAGTGTGAGGAATGTACGTGTTAGTATTACTATGCTCGAAAGGAAAAAAAATTGGTTATAAGAATTAGCAACTGAAAGGCCTAAATCCTGAATGAATGATAACGAACAAAGGTTGAGTTAGACCATTTTTTAAACTAATTTTTTTTATTACCATTGTTTTAAATAAATATACGTATATAAAGAGGAGGATCATTTTTTGAAACAGAAATATTGTTGGCTATAGTAGAAGGAAAATTAAGATATGACGAAAAATGGATCCACAAATGTGTGATTGATTAAACTATGTCGATCAATATAGTAAGGATGACGAAATAATCGTTTGGCGTAACACTCAGGATTGGCTAGCAAGAAATCATGAATATAAATAGCATGATGATTAAAAAATGAACAATTGAAGTAGGAGACCAAAGAGTGTTCGAATGAGAGACGGAGTTCACGAAAGGAATTCAACAAATAGTAGAGATATTAAGTGCTAAAAGTTAAGTATGTAACAATGCAAATAAAAATATGCAAAAAAAATACGGATTTGACCCAAGAAAGTAAGCTAGAAATATGAATCCTAGTTCACTACCCCCCATTCCCAATGAATGGAAATAACATGCTGATTTGGTAAATAATCCCAGTCTGTCACCAAGCTAAAGAAATAATGAACAAGAGGAGGGAAAGTGTCGCACCCGAGCTCATAAATTGTGTGACTGCAAGATCTGTCTGATATTGGGGCACCTGGATAGGGTTAGGGCTTCTTGGGGGTGATATAGACCTCATCTGGACGTATGTGTCTTCTCAGAACCTTAGAAACTAAATTTTCATAAGTTGGGCAAGATGTTCATTGGTTGTCACATTTATTCGCTTGTATTCCACTATAATTCATTATTGTTCTCCTGAAACCTACAAGAAGAAAGAGCACCTGCAAAACCCCAAAAAGACATTAAATCCTAAAATAAAAAGATGTAAATGGGCAGTTAGAATGATCCAGCAGTCTATCAATGAGTGAAACTTATGATCTGGGTGTCACTGTATACAATTTTCCGAATCCATTGTATATTTGTGTGGGTGTGTGTAGAATATGCCCTAAGTGTATCTTCTTTGCCAGACAAACTTGAATAGCGAGAAATAACAGATGTAGAAAAACGTCGTGATAATGTGTTCATGGAAAATGACACAATAACCCTCTTATGCATTTTAGGTCGAAATAATAGTACTTGTACCTTGTGTGGAGCTAAATGATCTTTAATGATCTTTGTAATGCTTTGGATGCAACCTGAGGTGCGTGAAGATAATCTTAGTGTTTGTTCCTTCGTAACGGTCACTAGCTTTGTATTATATGATTCTATTGTTTAAATTTCGTAATTACCAACTAAAAGACACCCCATAAGAAATAAATATTCCTAATAGAAGAAAGGACCCAAAAGATTGAGCAAGATACAAATAGGTTGGGGGCACTTGACGCTGGCATCCTGATTGGGTGCTGGTTTCAAGACTTAGAAAAACTGAAGTGTCAAAAGTCAAATTGGGCAAGAAAGTGTGTAAGAACAAGAAGAAAACTAGAAAGAAATAAAATATGCCAAAGATAGTGATCAATTATTAATTTTCTCTCTTAAGAATCATATGAATAGTGGTATGTGATCAGGACGTAGAATTTACTCAAAGTGCATGATTTAGTGTCTATATCCTCTAGGTCCTTTCATGTTGATTATTCTATTCTACCAAATACACAGTCCTTCTACTATCTTCTACATTTGCATTTTTGGTGTGCCCATAGCCCTTCATCTTCCACTACTTCGTCTTCATGTTCCCATGATCATCATAATGGAAAATAAAAACCTCTGAATGTGCCTCTCACATCTTCTATGATCCTTGACATGAAATTTTATCACTCTGCATGTTGTTGGTCAATTACAATCTCAGTTCAATCTCTCACTCTTGAACATAAATACTATTATGCTTCTATTGATAAATAAATATCTTAGGGCAATCCTAGTCTAAAGAAATTTCACAATTCAACTTTTCCTAAGAATTTTATCATGCCCACCTTTTCACATTTCAATGGCTCTAGAAATCCTTACTTTCATCTTAAGCATTATCGTTTGGCTGTAGATTCTTATTTTAATGATTGAATTATTACTACTCAAATATTTCGTCATAGTATTGCTGATGATTTTGTTCAATGACATACCGATTGGCTTTTGGATTTATTGAGTACATTTTGTGACATGGAAGATGTTTTTCTTATATGCTTTATACTTAACAATGGCCCTATAGTTACGCATTATCATTTACCAAGTTTTCATGAAGGAAAGAAAGAAACTATTCTCGATTACATCTTCTGTTTCAATTCTTGTATGCATCAGTTAATTTTTTAGCATGTTGATTTATAAAAGAAATTTAACTATTGTCGTGTCTTGATTCCTACATTAAAAGAAATTACAATATGAAACATGTGAATCATTCACGCTTCTATGTTATAAGGTCATTGATTTAGAACATGATTGATTGGTGCACATATTATAGAACCCTCTTCTAGTTATTCTGCTACTTCCATAATATTCTACAGCTTCACCTCTTCTTCCACTTCAAGCCATCCTCCATGGTCTCTATCTCCTCCACATAGCAAGCATGTTCCATTCTCCTACACTGCATAAGCTTACTCTATCCCTTCCACCAAATCAGTCTCCACCTAACTCTTCTTCATCTCCTACTTGAGAGCCACTAATTTTTGCATGCTGCCAAACCTCGTGATGTGTTGTGTTATTTACTTGATAATTAGCATTTAATTCACTTACCCTCTAATCAACATCCTCCTCCTTATCATTTGTAATCTCAGCGTGATTTTCCACATTGTAATTTCCATCACATAAATGGCCATCGTGACAATGATTTTTGTACCCTTCATGACAAGTTGCAAAAATTAGAAAAGAAGGGTGTCATTGACTTTGGCTCTCCCTCTTGTGAGTGGTCTCTTTCACCAATTCCACATAACCATGATTTTTTTTCAATTGACTTATCTCATCCACCCACTTCTAACGTCGCCATTCTTCCATATCCTAAGCTCATTATTCATCCATACCCTCCACCTTGTTATTTAATCACCACATCATCAAATCCACCTCACAATGCCACTACTTCACATTGGATTCCTACGCCATCTGTATCGGTACTTCCTACCACTACATCTTCCATCATTTGCACCATTTCATCCGATATTCAATTTGGATCTTAAACTTTTGGTCCTATAAACTTTGGAGGAATGGATGGTTATCCAAATGTTGTCCCTCAAGATGTTAGGAATAGATTGCCCAAATTTCAAGGCAATAATGCTATCTCTGGTGATCAGCACCTAAAACTTTTTGTTAACATGATGGAGGATTTTGAAATAGAATTTGAAGATGTATATATAAAATTATTTATTCATACTTTAGAAGAAGATGTCTGGGACTGGTATAAAGATTTTCCAGATAAATCTATTGATTCTTGGATAGAAATGAAAAATGCTTTTAGAATGCAGTATGGAGATAAAACAGACCCTAGGTTTCTTCTCTGAGAATTTAAAAATATTAATAATAACCCTAATGAATATGTTCATGACTTCAACACAAGATTCAACAAAACCCTGAGGAGATTTCCTTTCACCTTAATGCCTTGTGATGAGTCTTGTCTGATAAAATATGTTAATGCATTTGACAAGAAAGCTATATACTATTTGAGGGATAAAAACCATGGCAATTTAAGGCAGGACTTTACCATGGCTCTTCAAATTGAGAAAAACATCAAAGCAATTAGAAAACCTCCTAAGAGGGAGGGTGTAAAACTGATTAACCCAGAAAAACCTCAAGCAAGCAAGGTTGTGGACCTTGAGCAAGTTGTTAAAACTTTAGTAGGGGATGTCAAAGAAATATCTTACAAATTGGCCAGGGCAGAGAAGGGAATTGGGAAAAAATTCCAAGGTCAGAAAAAACCACAAAATCATGACAGATTTGGAAATCATCCTAGAGGTTATTTGAGGTCTGATGACAGAGGTGAAGGGCCCATGGGGGTAAGAAATAGACAGCCCAAAGCTTAAGAAAATAGAGTGTTGCCTGATCCTTTGACTGTCAGAGTTGTTGCTGTGGAGGAGGCTAATAAAATTGATTAGTGTGACAAGTGATTCTTGCCTCATTTTCCATGTGAACCATATCAGAAAGTTGAAGAAACTGGTGATGATGATAACACTGAGGATGATGCATGCATGCTGCAATGCCTTGGAATTTCATAGCAAGGAGCAACTTCAACTGGGTTGATCAGTGCCAGAACTGCTGCAATGTTTTGGGATTTCATTCACCAGGAACTACCTCTTCCTCCCTCTCATACTTTAGAAATAGATATGGTGCAAGATTTTGAATTACCCAATAATTATTTTGAATACTTAAGGGCATTAATGATTGAAAAATATGATGGAGGAATCCCTCCTGAGGAGGATAGGCAGCTGTTAATGAATGTTGTTATGGCCCCAGAAAAGGAGCATAATACAAGGAGTAAGGTTTCCAAAGGAGTAGGGCCTTAAGCCAAATCAAAAACTCCAATACTTACCAATTAAATCCCTAACAAAAATGCATCTGGAAAAGGCCTTATTTCCCAAAATAAAATTTGCATTCCTCCCCATGTTTAGACTGAAAAGAATTCCATGTCATCTGATGAATTTGTAAGTCTTCATCCTAGTACTTCCTTGCATAAATGTGTTCCATGTGACATTGCTCAATTCTTGAGTCAAATCAAGGTTAGTGTTCCAATTTTTGAGTTTCTCAGGATTCTTGAGTATATGAAAAGGGCTTTTGAGTATTTAGGACTTAATGAAGAGAAGGTTACCCATTGAAGAAATGTGAAAAATACAGAGGTTCCTCATACTATTATAGAGTTAGATAAACCACCTACATTGGAGGAACTTGGGGAGCCACCTAAGGTATATTTAGGAACTTCTCTTGTTAATTCTCAACTAAATGTAGATCCTTTTTTCACCACTTTGATTATTAAGGTCAAGCTGCTACACAATTGTATGTTTGATTCTAGAGCTTCATGTAATGTCATGCCTCTTGAGGTCATGAATGAGTTGAATATTACAGTAACAACATCTTATAGGAAGTGCAATGCCATGGACTTGAGAGAGGTGCCAGTGGTTGGATGTGTTAAAGGTCTGGTGGTGCAACTTGCAAATTATCCAGGAAGAAACTTAGCCATGGATGTTGTCATTGTTGATTGTCTTGCTAAGTGGGGCATGCTGTTATCTAGAAAATGGGCTGCAAGTGTTTGTGGAATTGTTCAAATGGATATGTCCTATGTCACCATTCCAATTGAGGGAAACTTTGTAAATTTAGTTGGTGAAAATAAGATGTTATATCTCATTGAGGATCCCAATGATGCTTCTTATGAAGTGTTGCATGTAGATCTTGATATTAATAACTTTGTGAGTTATGTTGATTTCTGGGAATATGAAATTCAAGAATGCAGATCTCCTGTGCAGTATGATTTTCTTGGGAATTTGATATTTGATGCAGCTTCGAATGATGTTGGAAAACATGCCCTAGGCACAAAGGGTAAGAAGAAACAAATATGGTTAGCTAACAAATTGGAGAGAAAAGAAACGCAAGTATATACCTAGTTGTTAAAAACGTATCAGAGCTACCTGACATGGTCATACCCAAATTTGAATGCATTTGAATCATTTCCTTGATTTCTTTCTCAGAATCAAGATATATTCACCATTATACAGTGTAAAGTTTTTTCATTTTTTTCATTTTGGGTTTGTTCTGGTCCTTGGTGGCCATTTTTGTTGGTTTCTCAGTTCGTTTTTGGAAGTTAGTTATAGTTTTTCTACTCTGCAAGTTGACTTCATTTCCCAATGGGTATTTTTGGCACTTGGTCTAATTTTTTTCTTGTGGCACTCACTGGGAGTGCCCATCTCCGAGCAGGAGCTGATGTTGGTGCCCATTTTGATCTTGCACCATTTTGCCCTAGTTTTCCCTTTGATCTGTGTATTCTGAAACGCATTTTTCCTCTCAAATGGATGAAGTGAAGCATTTATCTCCATTTGTATGCCTTGAATTGTTGTAAAACTATTTTTCATGCCCCATTTTGAAGAAATCACCAAGTTTTCCTTGTTTTTGCCCTAAATTTTTCAAATCTGTGGGCTTTGCAATTTTTTCCTATTTTCCGTGATCATGGAAGTTCAAAAATGATTAATTTATACTTTTATGCCTTTGAATCTCCAAATACATGATCATAAATCTACTTGGAGCCTGGTTTCATGTGAAAACTTTGCCATCCTTAGCAAAAAAATCAGATTCTGGGCATGACTGGTAAATTTATGTGTTTTTGACGGTCTGACAGGTGTATTTTACCCGTCAATTTCTTCCTCGGAATTCAGCAACTACGTGGCTTCTTCTAATTGGTCGAGGGATGGTGGGAAATGTTTTGAACTTAGCATTTTTGGATTTTTTGGCAAAAGGGCTATTTTGGTCCCATGGCTCTGCCAAGTTCTGATTGGCTAAAATTCAAGTGGCGGAGTAAGTTTCTTATTTTTTCCCAAAAATATACACGTGTCACATGTTGAGCAATTATGGGAAGGCGGGTCTTTTTTGTGCTCTAAGGCATTTTGGAAAAAGAGTTAAAGTGAGAAAAAATTCCTAAGGTCTGAGGGTGTACACGTGGCATCTTCTAAGTCAAAAATGGAATGGCGGGTTGTTGGTTTCTTTTGAAGTTTTTTGAATTTATTTTGTAAAAAGATTAAAGTCACAAAGTGAACCAAAACTATGAAGCTAATCACAGAAGGACACGTGGCTTTGAAAAGTCAAAACAAGAGGTAGGATATTGGGTTACTTTGAAGTTTTTCAACTTCAAAAGGATTAAAGTAAAATAAGAACTGAAGCTCCACTCCAATCAAAGAGGAAAACGTGGCAACTTTCATATAGGCAAACACCGAACCTACTTTAATATGCATGAAATGGAATTCAAAAAAGATAAATTGTTAGAACTATTTTCTTGAAAAGTGGAGTAAAGTGTAAATGATAAGCGCAGCTCCTTTCACAGTCAGTGAAGGCCTGCGTTAAAAATGTCAAAGGTAGAAGTGCGGGCCATTGGGAATCAAAGTTGGACAATATCTCTCTTTATATTCCTTTTGAAAAATGAATATAAAGCTTGCAATTGTTCTCTTTCTCTCGTGAATGTCCGCTGGGACCGACATGAAGCTTCATGTAACACCCGACTTCAAAACACATATTGAAAGTGAAGAGTTAAATGTGAATCCTTTTTTTCTATTTTTTCCAAAGGTTGACCATAATCAACTTAACTAAAAATATGAACTTCAAGCATATGTGCACTTTTTATCGAAAAAATTTGACATTTACAAAACGTATTAAAAATACACAACTTGAAAACTGCAAAAGTGATTTGTCCAAGACACAACTACAAGCTAGTGGATTTCCCTCAATTTGGCCGTCATTGGAGCTCTAGGATGTTTTGAGACTATCATTGTTGCAACAATCTTCAATCGATTTTTTACTTAGTCAATTGAATGTCATTTCCTATATTTAGAAAGATTCTTAAATGGACCTCCCCCAATTATGAATTCTCGGACCTTATGAATGAAATCTAACTATGCTTTCACTTAGTGATAACCACGCTCCACCATTGTGAAAAATGGGCACATGCTCGAGATCCAAAAGTTACAAAGGAAAATCTTCGAAAGGGAAAAAATCAAAATATATTGATATTTGACGAAACCTTTAAATTGTAGCCAAGAATCGAAAGAAATGTTCCCCCTAATGAAGCTAATGATGCAGATTCTTGCACTAATTCGCCTTGTATTGAGGCATCATGACAACTTTTGAACATGTTTTTGATGGAAAAACGATCCCATTGTCTACGAATCATGAAGGAAAATTATAACAAACTCAATCACTTCCAAAATATCACTACTTTCCTTGGGATCCAATCGCTCCATGGACTCCTTGAATTTTACAAGGAATTATATCATAGGATGCATGTATGGGACTTGCAAATGGTCAGGAGTCCATTTACACGAGAATTTTTCTCAGAAAAGCTCATCTTCAGAGAAACCTTTCTGATCAACCTGGTTGATTCTTTCTGAGAAAGAATTTCATTCATGTTGAGTTGGATACAAAAGTGAAATAGCCATCAAACAAAAGGCTGATATTGTGCAATGGATAACATTCCCACTCTCAAAGAAATCTATTAAGCATGAATTAAAATATGTTAAATGGCAAAGCAATTTTGTGTTCATGTCATTTCAAAATGCATCTAGCAAGTAGTAGAACTTGTTCCTATTGCAATATTGTATCAAGGAATCTCTATGTCAATAAAGAAAAGGATTTATCGTAGTTGCTGAGAGTCAAGGTGGCATCTGCAATTTAATGGTTGTCATGATGAGCTTGGCAAATCTGGGAATTTAGATCATATAACGATTTACTAATCACTTTAATTTCAAGTTCTTTGACAGAGGTCACACTTGCAAGCCATATAGGATAATGTGCACACTCAGGTAGTGATTCATCTTAGATTTTGATGTTCTTATGTGGATCTCTTACACTCAAGCCTTTGTCTCATATTCTTAGATCTTGTGTGAAAAAGTGTAGACAATAAACCATAACCATTTGAAACATGGCTACACCTTTTGGTTGTAATAAGACAAATTTTGGTTATTCATGAAGGATACAAGATCTAGATGTCATTAAATTCAATTGTTATGATAGTATTCTCAATGTACTCAGTGGACTAAGTCCAATTTATCTTGCTGATCTATTGCCAAAATATCATGCAAAAACTACATGTCCTACCCTAAATTACCCCTGACTTGCCCTGTATATCCACAAATAGAACTAAATCCAGCTTGCTAACATATGCAAGTACAGATCATGATTTTTGAAATGTCTTTAGTAACCTATAGCCTGGTGGCATGAAACTATCTCCATAAAAATTTCCTAGTTACAAATGATCGAGTATTTAATTCTTTTGTTTGTTTGGAGAATAAATCTAAAAGATTCCCTAGGTTTTTCAATATAATAATTTGTGTAAATTAAGGAACTACAATAGCAAATCCTCCTTTATTAGCAACTAGGTTAATTGCTCATGAGTCCTGCAAATTACCATGAGTTGAGAATGGCACAACCTAAAGTTTGTTAGGATAAGATCACATCCTTGTCATGAAATTTATGTTATCTTAAATTGGTCCAAAGTTTGTGTGCTAAGGAGATCAGCATAGCAATTATTTCCCCGTCTACAAAATATAACATCCGACAAAAAACACTTCCTGTTATGCCTTGATGTTGTCCATATTTTTTCATGATGAATGTCCATAATCTACTGCAAAGCTCTTATTTTTCCATACCCTGCAAGTATGCTAGCAAAAATGAAGTGGCGGGTTGAATATATGTTTGTTTCATTTAGTGAAATAGTCCTAATGGATCTTGAGGATGACCATGTCTAAATATTCCTGACAACATTTGTCACTGATGAATAACAAGCTTACAAAGAAAGTTACCAAAATAGTAATTATTTATAGCTTCAAACACAAACACATGTAAACGGTCAACAATGTTAAACATGGGTTTGATTCATGACTAAAAAATTTCCCTCTCCTTATAGATTAAGAAATCTAAATTGTCACCCAATTTTCTACATATTCTGGCATTTTGTCTAACAATTCATTTGCACACAATGGTAGAATGTATGGTCAACATTTTAAAAAACATAGTCGTTCGAAGATTGATGATGATTTAGCTACGTTATATGATGATGTTAATTGATAGTTATGTATTTTTTTATTTCTTAATGTAATTGATATGGCCTTGAGGAAAAAGGGGTATTGTTTTGGTTATTTGCATAAAATTATATCACAATAAACAAGAAGGGGTTAGGAGACTAACTGTGGAAGAGTATGGGATGTTGCAACATGGTCACCTTGGAAGTTTTGTGTGTGTTGTGAGTGTGTTGTTGTTTTTATTAGCAAGCTAGTTAGGTGGTCTCCATAGGGGAGAACCTAATATGTTACCATAGGTTGAATGTTATTTATTTTCTCTTTTATTTATTTGATTTATTTTTTCATGTGATTTTATTAAATTGTAATGTTTCCTCATTTTATTGTACTTGTTAGTGTAACCCTTTTTTAGGCTAATTAACCATGTGTGTAATGATAATTAGATGGGATGTGACTATGTGGGAGTTGAATGGGTTAGATAGTCATTGTTACCTTCATCATTTTTATTGGATTTGACTTTCATTTTGGGAAGAGTACCCATTCCCATCACCCAAACACGAATTTTGGTTTGGAGCCCACTTTTGGAGGCTTGTGGGACAAGTTAGACTTGTCCCATACCTCTTAAACCTTCCTACAAATCATACCTATTATGTAAGGGGACAAATTTATCCCTCATGATGTATTTGTTGAATGAAAACGGGGAATTAATTTCTCATTTTTACTTACCCTCTTAATTATGTCCTTGGAAACATGGAGTGAAGGCTTGAGTTAAAGTTTGAGTGTGTCATAACCTCACCCTACCGGTTTATGAGTCTTGGTCCTTGTGTTTTACTTAGTGAGGTGGATTGGAGGAGTAATGATATGGCATCCTACATGGAGCCACCTTACCATCCTCTCCACATTTTCTATTTAATTGAGTTATTTATGGGTTTTGGGGGTTACTTGTTTTTGTTACACACTTGCATATTTTGGGTGATTTTACTTGCACTTGTTTTGGAACTTGGGAGATTGATTTTGGAATTGGATTGGAACTGGAAGAAGCTTGAAGTTTGTTTCTTGAGGATTGAAGGTGCTTTAAATGGAAAGTTAGGGTCTTTACCTTGCATTTTATTTTCCTTGTTTATGTGTTGTGTTGAAATGTGAATGAATGTATGTGAATATGTATAGGATTTGGTAGATTTTGACGTTAAGGAAGGTATGGAGAGAAGGAAAATGGGACCATTAGGGAGATAAAATGGATTTGTGAGGCTTTGTGGAGGGATTTTGAGTAGGTTGTTCCACCTATGGGTAGATAAAAGGAAAATATTGCTATATTTTTTGTATTTTGAAATGTGGAGAGATAAGAATATTTTGAGTGTGTTGTAATGTGCACTTAGAGGTTTTGGGTGGACCCGTATTTCACTTGGGAGGTAAAAGGAGGTGGTTTCCATGTTATGTTTGTGGATCCTATTTGCATGTTAGAATGTGGTACACCTTCTATGTGTTACAGTCGGGTATTTTTACGGTGGTCCCGCTCGCTGGTGAGCGGGTCAAGGGGGTTTGGGGGCGAAGCCCCCGAAGCAAATTTTCATGGGTGGTTTATTAACCCATGGGTAATGGGTAACCGTTATGGGCTGATTTTTGGGCCCATGGTTTTTTCGGTCTTTTACCCATTGTTTTGATACCCACTGTTTTGTATCAAAATGCTTAAGCAGTTGTCTATTTATATGGTCTTATGCATATGATATATGCACAAGAAAATGTATTACAGATGTGTTTTGAATTCAGATGTGAATTCTGTAGAGTTTGTTGAGCACAGCTCCAAACGGATCTGGGTATTGTATTGAGAGAGTGGAGGCTTTTAATAAAATATGAGCAAGTGATTCTTGGTGGACGTAGCACAAATTGGGTGAACCACGTTAAATATTGTCTCTCTGTGTTGTGTTATTTATTCTGCACTTTTATTTGAGATCTGTAATATTTTCTTTATATTAGTTTCTATTGTTGCGATTCTGTAAGGGATTATTCCGCATATTTTATCTCTTATTTCCTAACAATTGGTATCAAAGCCTAGTTTGGTTTGCTGAAGTGTTGAATTGTAGGGAAATTTTTTAGCTTGAGTGGGAGCTATGGCAGATGAAGGAAGATCTAGGGTTGATAAATTCAATGGGCAGAATTTCAGTCTTTGGAAGATGCAGATGGAAGATTACCTTTATCAAAAGGATCTTTATACTCCGTTGTCTGAGAAGGTGAACAAACCCTCGAGTATGACGGATGCGGAATGGGATTTGCTGGATAGGAAGGCACTTGGGACAATCCGGCTGTGTCTTGCATCTTCGGTATTATTTAATGTTTCAGAGGAAAAGACTACAAAATATCTAATGGATGCATTAGGGAAGTTGTATGAAAAACCCTCTGCCTCTAACAAGATATTTTTAATGAAAAAGTTGTTTAATATGAAGATGTTTGAGAATAGTTCAGTAGCAGACCATTTAAATTATTTCAATATGGTTGTGAATATGCTAGCTTTGGTTACAATAGAATTTGATGAAGAAGTTAGGGCTTTATTAATTTTTTGCTCTTTACCTGAGAGTTGGATTAGCTTGGTAATGGCAGTAAGTAACTCGGTTCTAGCTAACTCGAAGTTGAAGTTTAAGGATGTTGTAGGGGTGATTCTAAGCGAGGAAATGCGAAGAAAAAGCTCTGGCGAATCTTCTACTTCAGGGAATGCTTTGACAGTGGAAACTAGAGGGAGATAGAAGAATAGAGGAAACCGCGGAAAATCAAAAGATCAGGAAAGGTCAAAATCCAAGAACAAGATTGTATGCTGGAATTGTGAAAAGCCTGGGCATGCAAAGAAGGACTGTTGGGAGCTTCGAGATAAGAAGAAACAACAGGAAGAAAACAAGGAGGCAAATGTGGCATCAGGTAATGTATGTCAGAAGGCTTTGATTCTTTCTTTGCATAATATTACTGAATCTTGGGTTTTAGAGTCGGGGGCTTCTTTTCATGCTACTCCACATAAGCATTATTTTGTTGATTATGTTCAAGGGGATTTTGGGCATGTTTTTCTTGGTGATGATGAGCCTTACAGTATAGTTGGAAAAGGTTCTGTTCAGGGTAAGATGCAGAATGGGAATACATGGCTATTGAAGGATGTCAGACATGTGCCTACATTAAGGAGAAATTTGATATCAGCGGGGCAATTGGGAAGTGATGGTTGTACTGTGATATTTACAGCTAACTCTTGGAAGGTTACTAAGGGTGCTCTTGTGGTGGCAAGAGGTAAGAAGGTTGGAACCTTGTATTTAACCACTGATAGTACTAATGATTGTAATCTTGTGGATTCAGATGCAGATACAACATTATGGCACTATAGGCTCGGTCATATGAGCCATAAGGGCATGGACATCATAAAGAAGAATTTGCCTAGATATATAGAAATAGGTTTGGAGTTCTGTGAGAATAGCATATATGGGAAAAAGAAGTGAGTAGGGTTTCTCAAGGTTGGACCTATGAAGAAAGAGAGTAAGTTAGAGCTGGTACATTCTGATGTGTGGGGGCCGGCTCAGGTATCATCTCTTGGGGGTTCAAGTTATTATGTTACTTTTATTGATGATGCAACAAGGAAAGTTTGGGTTTATTGTATTAGAAACAAATCTGATGTATTTGACACTTTTGTTAAATGGAAAGCCTTGGTAGAGAATGAAACAGGTCTTAATCTAAAATGTCTCAGGTCAGATAATGGAGGGGAGTATTGCAGCAATGAATTTAATGATTACTGTTCTAAGAATGGAATCCGAAGGCAAAAGATGGTTCCAGGAACTCCACAACAGAATGGGGTATCAGAAAGGATGAACAGAACAATAATGGAACATGCTAGGAGCATGAGGTTACATGCAGGACTGCCTCTTTCTTTTTGGGCAGAAGTGGTGAGCACAGCTGTGTACTTGATAAACATAGGACCCTTAAGTACCTTGGATGGAGGCATACCTGAGGAGGCTTAATACGATAAAAAATTTGATTACTCCTTTCTTAGAATCTTTGGATGTGAGGTGTTTTTTCATATTGAAAAGGATGATAGGACCAAGCTAGAGGCTAAATTAAAAAAATGCACTTTTATTAGTTGTGGTTGTGATGACTTTAGATTTAAATGTTGGAGTATTAAGGACAAGAAAATAATTTGGTGTAGGGATGTGGTCTTTAATGAGAAAGTCATGTATAACCAATAATTGTAGGAAAATATGAAAGAATACAAGAAAGAATATGCAGTGGTAGAGGATCTTCCAGATGGGAAAGTGACCCATGAATCATTTTAAGAACCTACTCAACAGGAACTTCAAACTCCTACAGTGAGGAGGCCTTCTAGGGTAAGAAAATACCCTGAACGTTTTTCTCCTTCTCTTTATTATTTATTACTCATTGATAGTGGAGAGCCAGAGAGATTTGATGAAGTAATGTAGGTAGATACCAGTAAGAAGTGGGAGCAATCCATGGATGAGGAGCATAAGTCTCTCATGGAGAACCAGACTTGGGATTTGGTGAAGTTACCGGAAGGCAAAAGAGCATTGCAAAACAAGTGGGTGTATAGAGTTAAAGATGAAGAAGAAGGAAACAAAAGATATAAGGCCCTGGTTTGTGGTCAAGGGGTTTGCACAAAAACAAGGTATAGATTTTGATGAGATATTTTCTCCTGTAGTAAAAATGACTTCTATTAGAATTGTTCTTGGAATAGTGGCAGCAGAAGACTTGTACTTAGAATAGTTAGATGTAAAGACTACATTTCTCCATGGTGATTTGGAGGAGGAGCTATATATGCAGCAACTAAAGGGCTATGAGGTCAAACGTAAAGAGGAGATGGTGTGTAAACTGAAGAAGAGTTTGTATGGCTTGAAACAATCTCCACGTCAATGGTATAAGAAGTTCGATAGCTTCATGATGGAGCAAGGTTATATTAGATGTCATTTTGACCGTTGCATGTATACAAAGAAATTTGAGGATGGAAATTATATTATCTTGTGTTTGTATGTTGATGACATGTTGGTTGCAGGTAAAAACATGTAGGAAATAAATGTACTCAAGAAAAAACTAAGTGAATCCTTTGATATGAAGGATTTGGGGGTAGCTAGAAAAATCCTTGGTAAGAGGATAACTTGAGATAGGAAGGAATGGAAGTCTGAATTTATCTTAGGAAGATTACATTAAGAACGTATTAGATAGGTTTAATATGCAGAATGCTAAACCAGTTGGGACTCCTTTAGTAGACCATTTTAAGTTATCAAAGGAGAAATGTCCTAATATAGAGCAGGAAAGAAACCAGATGTCCAAGGTACCTTACTCATCAGCAATTGGCAGTTTTGATGTATGCTATGGTGTGCACTAGGCCTGATATTACCCATGTAGTGGGAGCTATGAGTAGATTTATGAGTGATCTAGGTAAAGAGCATTGACAAGTAGTAAAGTGGATCCTTCAGTATTTGAAAGGAACTATAGGGACAATTTTGTGCTATAGTGGATCAAACACCACTTTATGTGATTATGTAGATTCAAACATGGCTGGAGATGTAGACAGGAGGAGGAGCATGACAAGTTATATTTATACTGTAGGTGGGATAGCAGTGAGTTGGATTTCACGACTGTACAGAAGTTGGTGGCTTTGTCAACCATAGTAGGTTGAGTATGTTTCTTCCACAGAGGTAAGAAAAGAGATGATTTAGTTACAAACAATTTCTTAAGGATTTAGGGCATAAGCAGGAGGAATGTAAGATGTATAGTGATAGTCAGAGTGCTATACACCTAGCTAAGAACTATACTTTCCACTCTAGGATGAAACACATACAATTGAGATATCACTTCATCAGGACAACTTTGGAGAATGATAAGTTGAAGTTGGAGAATATGAAGAGAAGTTAGAGAAGTTGGAGGAAGATAAGAAGATTCATACCAGTAAGAATCCTGTAGACATGATGACTAAGGTGATCACAAGGGATAAACTAAAGCTATTTTCAACATTGGTTGGCCTTCGTAGATGATAGTGAAGGGTTAAGAAGATTTCTCAGTGGAAATCAGTCTCCAAGTGGGAGATTGTTATGTTTGTGGAGCTTATTTGCATGTTAGAATGTGGTACACCTTCTATGTGTTACACTCGGGTATTTTTACGGCGGTCCCGCTCACCGGTGAGCGGGTCAAGGGGGTTTGGGGGCGAAGCCCATGAAGCAAATTTTCATGGGTGGTTTATTAACCCATGGGTAATGGGTAACCGTTATTGGCTGATTTTTGGGCCCATGGTTTTTTCGGTCTTTTACCCATTGTTTTGATACCCACGGTTTTTGCCCTTGGTTTTGATACCCACGGTTTTGTATCAAACTATTTAAGTAGTTGTCTATTTATATGGTCTTATGCATATGATAGATGCACAATAAAATGTATTACAGATGTGTTTTGAATTTGGATGTGAATTCTGTAGAGTTTGTTGAGCACAGCTCCAAACGGATCTGGGTATTGTATTGAGAGAGTGGAGGCTTGTAATAAAATCTAAGCAAGTGATTCTTGGTGGACATATCCCAAATTGGGTGAACCACGTTAAATATTGTCTCTCTATGTTGTGTTATTTATTCTGGACTTTTATTTGAGATCTGTAATATTTTCGGCATATTAGTTTCTATTGTTGCGATTCTGTAAGGGATTATTCCGCATATTTTATCTCTTATTTCCTAACATTCCATATTTCTCTTCTCCTTTAGCTCTAGATTTGAGCTTATGTGCTTGTAAGGGTTGTTGAATTTATCGTGGTTGTCTATGTGTTTCCATCATAGTATGTGTTGTTAATCTTGTTGGTGTGAATGTATGTATTGTTGAAGCCTTATGTGAAGTTTCCATGGTTGTAATACATCCTTTATTGCTTCATAGTTAGGGATTGGGGGCCAATGAGAAGGTTGGCTTCACCTTCTCATTGGATTAAGGTTGGGAGATGAGTGTTGCCTATGCTCCCTTCCTTGTTATTGTGTTGAAGATGGAGAAAATAAAAGGAGTTGCAAGTTACTTTCTTGGAAGAAGATATATGTGCATTTGGAACCAAAGAGAGAGGAAAATGGTGTAACATATTAGCATGTTGTCCCCACTTTTGGTGTGGAGCGATTTTATACTAGTATTTTAAGACTGAGCTCCTTGTAAATGAATTATTCAAATCTGATATGAGTTATTAAGTTATGAAATGTGAATGGTTGAAAGGAGGACATTGAAAGGTTGCATCTCATTGATATTACATTCCATTTAAATCTGCATTGTAATGAGCCTTCAACTTAATTTAAAGTGGCATTTTATTTTATTTGGGATATTCTTCATAATGTAAACCTACTACTTAATCGAAAGTTTATATTTGATTGATTTGTGCTTGAATCACAAGTATAGTGGAGTGTATGTCTTTTTATTTTGGACCGGGTGTGAATAATTGAAATTGAATATTTTAATGTGTTTTTGATTTCCTAATTTTATTGGAAAATTTTGGATTAAATTATCAATGTGTACAATATAAAACAATATTAAAAATAAATAAATAAATTATGCAATAGTTCCTTTTAAATCAAAGAAACAAATCTATTTTCTCTCTACCTATATATCTATTTATTTGAAAAAAAATACCTACAACTATATATCTAAATGAATATGTATATCTATATAATATATAAATATATATGTGATATATATTTATTTATACAAAATATTTTTCCTAAATGCCATTGTGATGATAGAAAGAAACAAGAATTATATATATTTATATAAATATTAATAGTTACATATATATTAAAATAATTGTTTCATACTAATAAAATATTTAATAAATATATATAAGCTTAAATCGGGTTGATTGTTTTACTAAAACAAGGCTTATAAAAAAACGGGGCGGCGAGGGGGGGGGGGGGCACATATAATAAAGTAGGATTTTTTTTCAATGTTAAGTGGGAAGGGGGTGCTCTCCCCTCACCCTCCCCTCCAACATATAAAATATATATATATGGGGTGGCGGGCGCGGGATGGGGGGGAAATCCCCACCCCCCTCCCCAATATAAAACATGCATACATAGCTGTAATGGGCCGAACCCCAAATTTCTCTGCGCAGAACTTTTAGGGTCATTCCATGACTACATATAAATACATATTTTTAAAAATATATGTATATGTATATGTAGTATTTTCATTTATACTCACATATTTTATTCAAACAATTTTTTTATAAAAATAAAAAATAAAAATATACACATACAGATATGTATGTTCAAATCAATTGATTTTTCATAATAATAATGAGGGTAAATGAATACTCATAAGCAATAAATCTGGTAGTAATATTTCCTTTAAAAAAATGATGATAAACTAAACATGGCAAACCCTAGGAAAAAAAAAGAATGCAAAATAAATAAAAGAATGGATTTCCATGAGAAGAAATTTCTCCCTTATTGTAGATCTTGAACAAAAATCTCCATGGCTTTCTCCTCAAGCTCCATGGCCTCCTCCTCCTCTAACTTGCAAATCCAAATGTGCAAATGAGAGGATTAGAGAAAGCAAAAGAATAAAAGAGAAATCATAAGGAGAAATTAGGGATTTTTAATCAAACCTAGATCTAAGGGCTCCCAATGATCTAATATAAGGGTGGATATTTTACCCTACACTTTTAAGTTTGTGGGTAATTAATGGGAATGGGTATTTTATTAATGGGGCCACCTAAGGTATTCTAACTAGTGGGTTAGGTTGTTTTGTGACCTATCCATATGTGTCATTAAATTATTAAATGGCAATGTGATTATGAATATGTGTGTGTGTGTGTGTGTGTGTGTGTGTGTGTGTGTGTGTGTGTGTGTGTGTGTTATTTTCATTTATACTCACATATTTTATTCAAACAAATTTATTTTAAAAATAACAAATAAAAATATACACATATAGATATGTATGCTCAAATCAATTGATTTTTCATAATAATAATGAGGGTAAATGAATACCCATAAGCAGTAAATCTGGTAGTAATATTTCCTTTAAAAAAATGATGATAAACTAAACATGGCAAACCCTAGGAAAAAAAAAAGAATGGATTTCCATGAGAAGAAATTTCTCCCTTATTGTAGATCTTGAACAAAAATCTCCATGGCTTTCTCCTCAAGTTCCATGGCCTCCTCCTCCTCCAACTTGCAAATCCAAATGTGCAAATGAGAGGATTAGAGAAAGCAAAAGAATAAAAGAGAAATCATAAGGAGAAATTAGGGCGTTTTAATCAAACCTAGATCTAAGGGCTCCCAATGATCTAATCTAAGGGTGAAGATTTTACCCTACACTTTTAAGTTGTGGGTAATTAATGGGAATGGGTATTTTAAAATTGAGTGTATGGGTATTTGATTAATGGGGCCACCTAGTGTATTCTAACTAGTGGGTTAGGTTGTGTTGTGACCTATCCATATGTGTCATTAAATAATTAAATGGCAATGTGATTATGAATTAATTAAATAAATACTGTGCTTGTGTATTTAAATAAATTTTAAAGGGGTTAAAATAATTAAAAGTAAATTTGTAGTTGAATAAATAGATATGGGCATGGAAATTATTAATTAATGAAATTAAAATAATTTCAACTTAGGAAAAGATTTTTAATAAATCTAATAAAAGTTTGAGTGAACACAATTAAGTGTGAAAAATAAATAAAATTAATCAGAGGATTAATTAAATAAATTTAATGCGGGCTTAAAGAAGAAAACCAAGCACATATAAATGGATTTTAAAAAAATGCCATATTTTTTCCTAAGTGATTAATGAGGTTACGGTGAGGGTTTGGTGCGTCTAATTTTGGGTGTTACAAAAAATTATTGATCAACATGTGGTTGAGCTCTAAGTGACAGGGGGAGTGCTTGGTCAAACTCCTAGATGTTGAAATGATGATCAAAAGCCTAACAAGGTATGTTATAGAGTCTCTTTTCCTTGAACAAGTTATTTAAGTGTCACAAATGCATACTATTATCCAAATGAGAATGTCAGAGTTGAGAAAATGGTTTGGATATTAAAAAAGTTGTCAAAATGTCTATAAGCCTTTATTACAAGGTAGGTTACTTCATTATGGGCTTGGGGGCTAGATATAATTGCTTTGAGTCCAAGGGGACTCCCTTTTGATCATGATGAGGTATGAATAAAATATTGTAGCATGTCAAAGAAGATGCCAAATTCACTATAAAGGTTGTTTAGGGATTTAGCAAAAAGGTATGGTATGAAGAGTGAAAATATGCATTGTAAATGTCAAAACTAGGCCTAAGAAAGGTGGAAATTGATCAAGGATGAATGTATGAAGTTTGTTCATGATGTTTAATGACATTTTTGGGATGATGAAGATGTGTATGACTTAGTTTTAGACTGCTACAGAGCTGCAAAGAAGTTCAAAAAATGGTACAAGGGGAAAATATGCTAGTTTACATGCCCATAAGGTTGGATATGATGTTGTAGCTCCTAACAGGGTGATATTATGATTTTTCATGCTTTACTGATGGTTTTTAGATGTTGGAAGTGCTTATTCCAGGGGGGACATGGAGTTTGCATGCTTGAAATGAAGAAAAATAACATATTTTGTGCAAAAATAAAGATTTTGAGCTAGTTTGAGACCTTTGGTTGATGTTTCTAATCAAATAATGTTGGTATGAAGCTGAGATGGGTGAAGCAGGTAAGCTACATCTATTAAATTTTCATTAATGAAAAAGGGGGGAGAAGTTCAGGATGTTTTCCATCAATGACAAAGGGGGGGATTGTAGGAATGTAAGCCTAATATGTTTTGTCATTGATGTAAAACCACATTAATGATAAATTCAATTATGTATGATGATGTCATGATGATTCAGATGTGTATCAACTGCTACAGTGGAATTTAGTGAGGTGTGCTTATTCTTGCAAGCCTATACAGGTACCTAGGATATGTATCTTAGCAGTGTGAGGTTCTTGGATGCTTGGGAAGCATGTTTTCATGATGAATAAAATTATTTGAGGGTTCTTGAGCACTCAAAATAGTGGCATTTTACAAGTACAAGTCCTTCACTTGGATACAGGTGCTCATTAGGAGCAGGTATAGTAGATTGGCGATATGAAAAAGTTGTTTGGAGCTATATGAGCTCATGTAATAATGAAATTAAGTGTATCATGACATATGAGTTATTATTGGGTAATGTTATGAAGTTTCAAGTTTAGTTATTGCATTATTTCAGTTGACCCTAGCTTTTATGGTGAGGATCTTGAATGCAAGCTTAGGTAAGTCTTAGTGAGTGGAGAGTTTGAGAGTTGAAATTGATATTATTGTGATTTTATATGTTATAGGAGAAAGTCATGATTCTCTCATAAAAATTTCAAGTTCCCACGATGTGTATTTTTCCAGATATGAATGAGTTTGTGAGATAGGGTGAAGAAGAAGTAAAAATCCAGCTCGAAGTTCAACTTCAGATGCTTGTTGTGAATAATGTGATTTGTATGGGATCTTGTGGATTTCAGGAAATATTCTATGGTGATTTTATAGGGTTTCAAAAAAATAATGAGGTCATTTGATTTTCAGGTTTTTATGAATGAATGTTAAAAAGGTAAAGTGGTCTAAAACCCTAGTTAAACCCTAGCTAGGAGTACTTGGCAGAAAGTGAAGTATTCTGAACCAATTTTGATTGGTTAATAAAAAGTGATGATTGTTTTATAAGACTCCTCAATATTTTCATAAATGTATGGTTGAGGTCATGGTGATATGTGGACCCCACTTAAAAATAGCAATTTCTAGAGAAGAAGGTTTTAGGACAAAATGGTCCAAAGGAGAAGCATGCAAAATTGATGTTTCATGATGTATCGGAGTTTTTAATTATTTACATGGAGGTTTCAGGTAAATTTATTATAGGTTCATGGTGTTTTGAGGTCCAAACGGGTTGACTGGTCAAAGGCCAGTTTTGGGATCTCAAATAGCAGGGTTCAGTAAGATGAGCATAACTTGAGATACAGGTGGATTTGTGAGATGATTCAAGATGAATTAAAAATAGGATTTATAGATATTTACATTGATATATTTATTTCCTCATGATGAGCTCATTTGATAGGAGATCTAGGGAATTAGTTAAGAAGGAATATTTTTGGCAGTTCAAGACATCATGTGTTTAGATGAAAATTTTATGTTATTTTAAGGATGATATAGATTGGGTGATGCTTCTTATCACCTAGAATGTGAATCGAGATGAATTATACATATAATGAATCAATTTGGAGGTATTTAATATTTGTATAAATTATTTTATGAGCTAATATTTGGAATAAGAGTTTTTGGCAGGTTGATTCGGTGAAAGAAAATGACGATGTGGTTTGAAGTGAAGGATGTTTCATGACTTGTAACTTTCTTAGAAGTGTTATAAAAGTTATGAAATTTCTTTAGAGTTATTAGATTGAATTTTTTTGTCAAGTAAAAGAGATTTGGTGATCATATGAAGTTTCCAGGGTCCTCAAGGGTGCAAGAAACAACTTTTTTGAGATTTGTAAAGGGAACTAGGCCCTATAAATGAAATAATTTGATTGATTGATATTAATTGAGACAATATATGAAATTTTTTATGATATTTTATTCATATATAAGCGGTTTTTGGTCATGAAAAATGATGTTACTAATGTTAAGACACTTTTAAGAATGTGCATATGGGGTTTTGAGCTATTTTTGACACTTGTAATGTGGGTTTAGCTAGTACGACAAAATTGGCTCATTTGTGACTTTTTTAATTAAAATTTGGAATTTTTACTTGATGTATGGGTAGAACCAAATGATGGAAATAGTTTTTGTTTTAATTTGAAAATAGGAGAAGTGTATAAAAGCATGTTTTCGGGTGCTTTTGTGAACAAGTTAATTATGTGCAAGGTGTGAATGAGAAGTGTAACCTAGGAGGGTGAAAGTTTCATGTGTTGAAGCATGAATTGAAGGAATATAAAGTGAGTTACAGGTTGAGGAAGATCAACAATCTTGTGTGCAATAATTTTAAGCATTGAGAAGTGAAGAAAGAGATAGATTGTGCAAGTTGAAGACCTAGGGTTTGAGAAAGGGTTTGGAGCTAAATATTTGTATTACTATAAACTATGGTATCATCATATTTTTAGTGTTCATACTTTATAAAAATCTTGTGTGATGATTCATATTCATGCAAGTCTCTTGTTGTTTGTGATATCAACAAGGGCTTAGGGGTTGGTGCTCCTTATGGGGTAGGTGAATCACTAAAAAAATATCTTGTGATGTGTAATATTCACTTTAGTATTTGTTGTGTGTGATATTAGAAAAATTTTCAATGGGTTTTCTTCCCCTTAATATTTTCCCACTTATTTCTTGTGTTATGGTGTTACTTATCTTGCTCTTGGTTTATTGAATGAATGTTGTATGATGTTCTACACACATTAATGGATGGATAAATGGTTGATGGTTTATGTGAGTGGTTTTAAATTGAAGGTTAATTTGTAAAGACTGATTCATGGCCCCCTCTTAGACCATTTTGCTTATAATAGATAATTTACATCCTAAGAAGTAATTTAGTTTCTCATGTTAAGACAAAAAATAATTCCTTCAACCGGATCTTGTTAATCAGTAGGACAACTATAGATCTAAGTAAAGTATAAACCTATAAAGTGGAATCATATTTGAATTGGTGAGCTAATTATAACTAGATATGCATTACATTTTTCTCATGTGGATCACTGATACACCTTGTGTCTTATCATCCATCATATTCATTTTCATATCACTCTTCACCTCATTCTTATGTCCTTCTTCACTCTCGGTGATGATCCCTTGCATATTCCTAGTTACCTGGAGTCACGAGTGGAGTGAGACATCCTATCATTACATCATCTACATTTATGCTAATGGGATGGAATTATTTTAATTGATTGCACTTGTGTTCAAGCTCTACAACCGCTTTTATCCATATTTAAAAATAAAAAACATTCAAATATGTTTCAAAAAACTACAAAAACATTCAAATATGTTTTGAAAAAAAATAAAAAAAATTGTTCCAAAAATTACAAACAGTGTAAAACTAACAAAAACAAAACATTCAGTTAATGTTTGACCAACTTTTAGGAACTAAATAACACAATTCAACACTTCTGCCATTTGATGGCACTCCTCGTGATCATTTCAAATCATCTTTCACAAATCACTTCTCTTTCTTGTGGTGTATATTTATGCTCAAGGCATTCAATTACCATTTGACAATATAACTTTGCTTTGGGGACCCTTTGATTAAATCCAATACAGATCAAACTAAGATGGCATCCGACAAGAGTTATTAGGAGTATCTAAGCATCACTCTACTCTTTGTCCTAATCCAATCCTCTCACGTTCTAAGCTATCTCTTGGGGAAATTCATATATGTGAATTTATTCAATGTGAAAAACAATCAGAGTTCCATTAGAAGTTGTTATTGTAAATTATGTTATAATGTTGTGATTTATCGGCATTGTGATGATGCTTTTGCTTCTTTAATTTTGTTATTTTGTTGTACTTTTTTTTTAACCTTCATTATAGACCAATTGCAGGATAATTCTTGGAATCTTAGTTCATAAATAACTATGATGTCATTCCTTCATGTTCATATTGGGTTTTTTTACAATGCTTGTTTTGTGTCCTTTTGTCATTTGCTCGTGTTTTGTGTTCCTCCTGGTTTATAAATAACCCATGGAGTGTTTTACTTTTTTCTTTATATTCAAGTTTGTTTACATTTTTATATATGTGTATTTCAATTTTTTCTCAGAAACTTGTGAAACCATAAAAAAAAATCAAATATTAAAATTTAAAAAAAAAATAAACAGAAAATCATGAAAAAATTCGAACAAACATCCATTTCTCATAGAAATCCTACAATTGGAAAACCCTTGAAGTGAATATTTCAGATTTTCACTACAATCTTGATAGATTCCTACTCTTATCTACTAGCCTAGTGATTGTTCCATTCTTACAACTATCACTTTCTTCCCTTTGCATGATTCCTTACTCTATTTGGGGAAAATAAGAAAATTATTTTTCCTTCATGATATAACTTCAGGTGGGGAAATTTTTCTTAGAGCATTTGTCAAAAGGATCCAACAAGAGTTTCATGAGGAGTTTCAAAAGGATCTAATCATTCATTGTGGAACGCATTCAGGGCATAGCTAATTGTCTTCTTTTTCAAATTTGTGTTGCATTATTGATGTTTAAATTCTTGGACCAATTGCAATTAGTTTGATAACATCTTGGTTCCTTTATAACCCTGATGCGTGCACCTAATTTTCATATTGGGATTTTTTCATTTTTATCTTTTCTTTGTTGTGTATGTATTTATTTACATGTATCTGGGTTAGCCATCTTTATTCCTTAATAATCATGGTGAAAAATCTATTGTGCAATATTAAACTAAATATTGATCTTATATTCACACTCTCCAAATGGCGCTCATGCTACGTGAATAATTCCTCCCATCCTCATTGTTTAACTTCCTTGTCTCTTTCCTATCAAGCGTATGTCGACCGCTTTATTGTGTCATCCACCCGCTTGAAGCAGAATTCCCTTACTATTCTACTCATTGTTTTCCGCTCGCTGATCTACATGTGTCTAATATCTTTAATCACTATGACTTCGCAATAACACTTTAAAGAGGGGAAAATGTAGACACCCTACAAATACATACATATTTATGTCTCACTTATATCTAATTATAATTAATTAAATTAATTCTATCTTTCCGTAGTACATGCCTTTAGAATTAATTAAATTTAGTCTACCATTTTAATACACCCTTTTATAATTAATTAAATTAATTCTATTACCTAAGCTATATTCCTACCCTTTGGAATTAAATAATTTAATTCTAACATGCCTTGGAATTAATTAAATCAATTCCTATGCCCTCCTAGCTAATATAATTAAATATTTAATTAAATAAATGGCTAATTATTTCCTCACAATTAAATACTAATTAAATTAGTTATATACTCAATTCTTCTCTTAGTCAATTCAACTTGAACTCCACTTCTAAATTCCTAGAAATGAGGGGCTATAGAGGTGTACGTGCAATTCAATTGCTGGATGTAACTTCTGTTATTGCAAATGTACATTGCCCCTCTAAATTTGCAACTACTATTGCCAAGTATACTTGCTAACCAGAGTGATTCAACCATTAACCTAGAGCTTAGCCAATCTTTCATCCACCTTTCATGTCTCTACCCTCAACTATAAAAGCAAGCCATTTCCTTTGTAAATCTATCCCTAGAGCTTTGAAAATATTGCATCCAACTTCTGCTAATTTGACATCTGCATTCTTGTGAAATCTAATCGTAGCATTTACAAATCCCTTTGGAAGGTAATATCAAAAAGCATCTAAAATTTGATCTTCAACAATATCAAATAAGTTTAAAAGCTTCTACGATATTACTTGAGGTTTGTAAGAATTATAGAGAAGGTATAGTATATTTGTTTTAGTTCTTTATCTTCAATTTTCTATTTATTTCCCTTACATATAAAAGGTATTAAAACCCGTGGGGACGAAAATCATGTTTCTTGTTTGTATTCATAATATTGACAAAATTTGAAAATAAAATATACTAAAAAAATTGCAACAAATTTTCTCTAGAGGTGAGAGAAACATCATCCATTTTATAATTTATTTCAAACTAACTACCTTAAACATGAACTAACTCTTGACTTCAAGTTTATTTAGCTTGAGTTACATAATTTGTCTTACACAATTATTACAATATATATCCAAAATGTTTTCATGTAAAATATGTCATATTTAGGGTCCAAAAACCTTCAAAATAGCGGTCCTTGTTAGAATATATTTACATTCCTTTGAATGGGACCAAAATAAAAAAATTTATGCAAAAGATATCTTTAGAAAAAGGAGTTGTTTCCCGGGGGTGGGATAGGCATTTTTTTCTCTAAAGGGAAAAAAATATCAACATTTCGAAAAATATTTTCAATCAAAGTTCATTGTAATTACAAAAGCTTTACAATAATTCAAATGAGACCTAAATTAGAGTCTTTATGTGAAATTTATAGGAAAAACAATATTATGTTTTTGTGTCATATACCAAAGCATGCTGGGTGCCCTTTCGAGGAATTATTCTAAGTATTTCTGCCAGGGGTATTAAAGGTGCATTTTCTCACAAAGGTTACAAAAACACAAAATTTTGGAAAGTGTTTATGATTAAAGATTATCCTTGTTGCAATATATTTCAAACACTTCGAATGGGAAAAAAAATTGGAGTATGTATGTGCATGTTATGGCTAGATAAAAGAACTCAAGCGTTCCTCCTAAGGGTGTTATGGGCACTTTTTCTCATAAAGTGTCCAAAAACTCAAAAAATTGGAAATTGTTTATAATCAAAGTATATCCTTATGGAAAAATATTTACAAAGCTTTGATCAGTACTTAAAATATATTCCATATGTAAATTTTATGGTTGAAACATAGAACTATTCCAAGTGTTACTCCCAAGGGCACCCATACATGCGTTTTCTCATAAAGGGTCTATATTTTTCTATATCACTGTATATTTATATATTCGTCACTACCATCAACCATCTCCTCATGTTTTGGCCACCCCACACAATTTATTACACCATTGATTATTTTTCCATATCGTGCCATCTTACTACTCTATGAATTTTTGTGTTATGTACTATGCTTTCTTGTAACATTGACTTAGTTGAATATTATGTGAACTTGTGCATTACATTCTATGATTTAATTTTTTATATTGATTGATTTCGATTCTCTATGCTCTTTGTTAATTACATACTCTAATTATTGTGTGATATTTTTTTATTGGAATGCTATGTACACTTGTGTGGTTATAGGTTTGACTACTATGTGATAATTTCACTTTTAATTTCTATATGAACTTGTATAAATTTTGATACTTGATTTTCTAATTCATATGTGTAATTTTATATTATATGTTATGTTCTATTCATACAATTGTACGTTATACATTTTTTTTTACCTTGTACACCTATATTCTCTATGTTGTGTTTTATCTATGCCTTGTATTCTCTAGGATCTATTTTCTCTTTTCACTTGTATTATCGATGTTGTATTTTCTGATATTATTTTTCTCAACACATGATATTTCATTACTTGTTTGTGTTATGGTTATTCTCATCGGGTAACTATAACCCCTCATATTTTCTAGCAACATTAGTTTTTATATGTCTAGATGTGAACAAATATCCTACAAAATATTACTTTCTATATCTTTTGACAGGGAAAAACATGCTATGGAATATTTCCTATCTCACTTGAGTTAATGTCATTAGATAAAAATTGTCTATGTAATATGTTTCTTATGACGTAAATTGATATGAAACACATTGTTTAAGGCACACATTATTTATAACACATGGATTATTAACTACTTCCTAGCACATATTTCTTGATTGCATCTCTATATCTAAGACCAATGGTTGATTAACAATAATATTCTTACTTTTTCACATTGCATCTTACATTTTAGCTTCTAGCACATTCACACTTAGGTTGTTAGTTATTTCATATTTCTTAGGGAACTAATGTTGTTATATTTTTTATCTATTCCCATCTATTGTTTCACTTTACAATTATATAATTTTTGTTTACACATTAATAATGGAACTTTGGTTGTCAAATTGTGGTTCTATGCCCATTGGTTGTTGCAATTAATGATTACATAGATTTTTACTACAATATAATCAGGACCATTTCCTGTTACACTTTCATTATCGTATCATTTCATCTTGCATACAACACTTTATATCTCTACTTATCACATGTTTGTTTTTACACACATAAGATAACAAGTAAGACTACTAACATTGTCAAGTTTGTCATGTCTTTTCATACATATTTATTTATGATGGGTCTATCTTATCCTATTGTATGATGTCATGTCATATATATTTATGGATCCGTTAGACATTGAGTCATGTGTTGTTGTCATACTACTCTTCTTATAACTACTATGATATTTTGTTGAATTAAAAGAACATTCTCATGACTTGTTTCACTATTGTGATGATACATAATGCTTATGCTGAAATGTTTATATGTTAATGTTAGTTGACAATATATGGTTTCTAATATTGATGTTATTTCTCATACACTTGATATGACCAACACTTTATTTTTTTAGCTTTTTGGTCCCTTATAAAAGTCCCCATCTTAAATTGGTGTCAGATAGTGGGATTATTCTAACAAGTTCATGTATATTACAAATAAATTTCATAATTTGACACCATATGATAACATTCATTTCCCCATATGAAGGACTTTGGTGGTAGTCGACAACATCTTGCCTCCCCAATTGATATACAAAATATCTTTTCGCCGCCACTTTTTTGTTATTTATATTCCATGTATTCGCATTGTCGAATAAGTTAAGATCTACGAATATTCTGTAATTTTTTCAATTTCAGAATATTATTTCAACAGTGAATTTTGATGGAGGAAGTGAAAGTTCTGAGATTTTGGCGGAGCCAGTTCAGAATGCGCGTTCAGATTGGATTGGAAGAGAAAGGCGTCAATTACGAATACCAAGAAGAAAATGTTAGGGTCAACAAGAGTGACCTGTTGTTGCGAATAAATCCAGTGTACAAGAAAATACCACCTGTATATTTATTTAACAAAAAAAAAACCAAATATTACTACATAGACAAAATATTACTGTTTTTTAATTGATTACTATAAGAAAAAAGAAACAAAATTATTGACATTCCAATAGAAGTCAAATTTATGAATGAACTATCACATGAGATTCCAATAAAATTCAAATTTATGAATGAATTGTCACATGAAGGTGAAATCAACGTTAGATTTAATGTCGAGAATAAAAGTGAACGACGTACTCCATTACACCGTTGCCTTCCATTGTAGAATGCCTCTCGGTGTTAAAATTGCTCATCATTGTCTCTCAATGTTATGTTGTTCAGAGTTGAGATAAATGATTCAATGGAAAAGTAAGAGCTTGACATTCAATATTAGTCAAAAAATCATCATGTATGCCAATGCTATACAATCTCACTCATCAAGCTCCTTTGGATCAAACTACACACTTGAGCAATCACAACAATCAATGTTGGTCCTTTTCCTGACTATCGTAGTCATCTTTATTCCGGTTGTCATGTTTCTTTGTGTTAACTCTTTTTCAGGCCACGTTGAGATCCTACATGGTTGAAGTTTAAAACTTTTAGATTTATATATGACTTCTACTTATTTTCTTCGTGAATTTCATGGCTAGAATTGGAATGAAATCAACTTCTTCAATCTAGCATAAGTACATCAAATTTTAAACTAAGAAAACTGTTTTAGACTTGGGCATTATATGCTACACTCGAATGGTTTTATTACTATAATTCCCTCCTAATTGTCAAAGAGAGAAATTTGCACTCAACAACGTAAAAAATTGTCTGGAGTTTCAGTCTAAAACATTTTATCTGTACATTAAATCTACCTATCGCTCATATGACCAATTATTGGATGGGATCTTTTATCGATGCTTATTTGTTCATCACTTGTTTTCTTGCAATTAATAGATATTAATATTAAAAAGGGGAGCTAAAAAGTGCTTCAAAAGCAAGCATTGCGGATGGGTTTCAAGCCTCCAACCTAATGGATTTCTGCTTGTATCCTTTTTTGATGTATTAATTCCTATACTTTTCATCATGCATATTTACATGAAGCGCTCTAACTTGACAAGGGGAGGATTACAAAGATGGTCAAGATGAAGGAAATTCTACTCAAAAGTTGTGGAAAACCCGATAGTTCGGCATCCTTGTCTGTGACACCCATTCATTGTCCATTGACATACCACATTTCTTAAAGGTAAAACCTTATCCACCTCCATTCAAATGGCCTCCCACACATATTCACAAAGACTTCAGTAAGTAAATATACCTAGTACAACTTCAAAAATAATCGAGGCATACATGGTGTAACTATATTACTTGAATTCAATCCACCTCATTCACGTTGTTAAATCATGGTTGTATGTCAAACATGGAGACACTAACAAATGGAAAAAAAACAACTTCATCAATTGTTCATGTCTACCACAACTACTCTGAAATTCCTGCAAGTGATTAACCCACATAAAAAGAATTATGCTTGATGGAACTCATATTGTACAAATCATTTCATAATATAAACATTGACCTAGGAAGCCTCCCTCTTGATATTATTACAAATTAGGAGAACACAATGACCTCCTACAAACCTTTGCATTTTGAATTCAAACCCCTTGATGGTGGCCATATATCTAAATAAAATACTTAAAGTGATCAAGAACTCAATGAAGACCCATTACAACTTGAAAAATGATAGGATATGTCCCAACTCAACATTGAAAGTGGATCTCTACTAAATCTACACCTTGTTAGGGCATCAGGATTTCGACATCCACCACAACTAGACCACTATTTTTATTCCAAGTTCCTTGTAAGTATTTGCCTCTACTTTTGTATCCCTTAATCAAGAAAACCCTATTTTCCCTCAGATAAATCCTTTCACCTTGCACCCACGTCGCCCATGTTAATAAAACATCAACTTTCCCTCAACATTATTCTTGACCATTATAATCGCCAAGATAAACATCCTTTTTTGAATATGATCATTCAAGGAACTGCAGGTATAGGGAAGTCCTTCCTCATTAAGAGGATACAAATAGCATTGTCTTCAACTTCAATTTAGACATTCTCTCCACTATTATTTCTCACTCTAACAGGTGTTATGGATTTCACCTTTTTAAGGTCCACCATTCATACATGTTTGTGTATACCTAATGAAACCACTTGTGAGGTAACTAATCTCATGTTTCCAATAGTCATTACAACACATAAGGTACATTTTGATTGATGAAATGAGCTTCATAGGACCAAATTTGATGTCCCTTATTAATCTGTGCCTAAGGGAGGGTTTCCCCAAAAATAAGAATGAAGCATTCGATGGGTGCTCCATCATTTTCATTGATGACTTGGTCAACGACACACCCATATATGCAGGAACTTCTTGCGGCTCAACACTTTCGTGAAGCTTCCCTGTATCGATGACCCTCCACATAATTTTTAGCCAGCAAGGATAAAACCCTTCACAAATCAAGTTTCAAAACCTCTTGCTAAATATATGTAATGTAGATAGATGTAGATGCAAATCTTGAGGTCTAAGAACTTTTAATGTCCATAACAAGTTCTTCTTTGTCTCTTCCAAAAAAAGCATTCCATTCCTCCACCCATTTGTTTGTAGCAAATACTTTATTTGACCTATACAATATGCAAATGTTACAACCTTTACATGTTCTCATTGCACGTGTAAATGCAGAGAACATTAGATGTAATGGAACAGGCCACATTGATGATGAATCGTTATAAAATAAATTCCTTCTTTATATCAGCCAAAAATTTATGCTAACTGCCAATCTCTGAGTTGAAGTTGGCCTTGTTTATGGTGCAATTGGAATTTTACATTCATTTTTCTATGTCACCGAGACAAAAACACCATTACAACCTTCATTTGTGATTATCAACTTTAGCAAATACATTGGCCCATCATGGGATACCCACAATCCTCATCATGTACCAATTTTCTCTGATTCTCGTGGTAATCACAATCAACTTCCCCTCAAAATGACATGGGCAAAAACAATTAAAATATATCAAGGATTGACACTGGAGAAAGCTACAATCAACATAGGAAACAAATATCGGAAAGGGCTTACTTTCACAACAAATGCGGTGTTGTCCCTCAATGAATTATACATACACCACGTTCTCTTATGAAAGGATACAATATAATGAAAAAGTGTTCCTACATTCATATACAGAAAAAGGAAGAGCAAATACTAAAATATCATCACTACAACTACATCCATAACTAATACTATTACTAAATTTGGCTCTAATGTTATGTATTTCAAATACTATAATTGTAGTAATTGCCTATATGATGTACTTCGACATAACTATACTCCTTCCTTTTATAAAAATGTGACACTCCTACAAATTCACACTCCAATAAATAAACACGGTTTCTCCATGCAACCTTCAATATTTTATAATACTCATTTCTTCAAATCATCATCCTAAATCAACAATTCAAAATTGAATATATATCTCTACAATTCAACCATACTTTACTGAAAAAAATAAACTTCAAATAGTTCACAATCAATTGAATGCAATGTTGTTTCAACAAAATCTACATCTCCTCCACTATCAATGTCCCCATCACATCAACATGAAGCGATTGCTAGCAGCCCTGGAATTTCAAATTATTTGTGCTTGTCAAATCAAAATCCGTTGGGTCTTTCAGGTGGCTGTAAATTCTAGTAATTTGTATAGATATATCTATAATCTGTTCATATATATATATATATATATATATATATATATATATATATATATATATATATATATATATATATATATATATATATATATATATATATATATTCAAAATTTGCATCCTGTCATTATCTACAGTTTTTAAAAATTTCACCTGTAAAATATGGTTAAAATCATAAAAAATGGCCTACAGCCTGTCAATTTCCATCCCTATTTGCTAGTTATCTTCTTTTCAAAAAACACAACATCGTAACATATAGGAAGGGGTTAAATTTGACGCCCGTTTAGACATTTTTTGATTTTTTAGCCATAAAAAAAAGTTGAAATATATTTTAGAATGTGGTAAGGGATGGGCAAAATTTATTACAACCTGTCATTATGACGTTCAGAATAAAGAATCAACCATTTTTTATTTTAAATACATGAAAAATTTCAGGGTGTTTCAAGTTATTATTAACTTTTCATTGACTGTGACATATGGCAGTGGCTTCAATTCTTTCTATCAAATTGTCACTACTAGTACCAAATTACAACTTGCAGTTTTCCATTTAAGAACTTGGCTGCTGTCACTTCAATATTATAGTAATATATATTCTAGTAACTAGTTTGCTGGAAGAAATTATATTTTATAATATTTTATACTCATCTATAATAAATGTTTGGCGCTTTCCAATAAATTTATTAGACTCAAAAGATACGAAAAGATTGTCTTTTAACTTTCTTCATCTCTGCCAGCAATGTTTGGACCATGTTGTTGGGTTAGTGTTGTTTTTGGCTTATGTGGTGTACAATTTTCTAGAAGTTCATTTGATTGGGGATCTGATTTTTGGCATGGGAAGAAATTCTGTGAAAGTAATCTGTGACCCAAATTCCAAAATTGCAACTCAGTTGTGACCCAAGTGTCAAGTTCTCAAAGGAAGGTATGGATTTGAAGACCCAAGTTTTTGTTTTAATGTTTTTCTTCATAATTACATATAAATGAGAGAGAGTCTGAGGAATGCATTCTTCTACTAGCTGAATAAATATCAATCTTGAAGCAAAACAAACATAGGATTTCATTTTATTTAAATAAATTTTTTTTGATTGATGAAGTAAGAGTGTTGATTTTATTTATTTGAGTATTCATTTAATTCAAACACTTTTTAATTTTTGAGGATAATGTCTTGTGGGCAACGATTGTTTTTGAAATAAGGTTTCTTTCTTTCTTGAAAAAACATTATTAAATCGAACCTGCTCATCTTCTTGTAATGTTTGTTTTTGAGAAAGAACGCAACGCCTGTTTTGTTGTGCTAGCTGAATATAAATCGAACTTGTTTGTACTCTGGAGGGAATTGTTTGTGTGCGGTGTGAGACAATAGGTGTGATTTTTAGTGTGAGACAATAGGTATGACTTGTTTCAACCTCAAATATAGAGAAGGGGACAGAGAGGTAGGGGCATTTTTTTTGCGGTTGTTGAATTAAAATTGGGCCCGTTCATCCTCTTGAAGGCAATTTTTGTGTATGGGAGAGAGAAGAGGCCTGTTTTTTGTGCTTGAATTAAAATTGGATTAGTTTTCCCTCTTGAGGGTAATGTTTGTGGATGTCTGAGAGAGAAGCTTGCATTTTTGTGCATGTTGATTTGTTCCAGTGAAATATTTACTGATCACATGAAATTGCTTGTGATATGTTATTTACTATAACTTGATTGCATCGTTTAATTTGTTCTTTCGATGTGGAAACAGGTATCGGCCAACACCATGGCTTTGTAGCCCTCATTTTCAAACTACTTTTCTACACGTTTTTGGAAGACCACCAGTTGTTGAATACCAAAGGTAAGACAAAGCGTACTTTTTTTCATATTGTCTTCTCGGGGAAGAGTCGTGTGTGCCCAAATTGGCTTCTTGTAAATGGTGAAGGATTTGATCTATATACTTGTACTTCTCATTGTGGTTCACATACAAATTTAAGCGATGAAGTTCACTCATTCATGCTTCTGCTGATAAAGAAACCTAAAGGTCTTGAAAATTTGGAAGAAAATAAAATTGCAAACGGACAATAAGTATAGGTATGTATTTCCAGTGAGCATTTGCAAATTTGAAGCATTCAAAATTTGATGCAGATTTCTTGTAGATCATTCAAGTAAAATTACAGTGTGTAGGTTTTAAGGTTGTGGTTTCACTGAGCAGCGTGACTGTATAAGACTGAAGAGCACGATGATTCAAGGAAACAACTCCAAAGGTAGGAAATTTAATCTCTCAATGTCCAGATTAGGGGTATTGAATTCATTTCAAATTAATTATAATTCACTGACTTATTAGAAATAAAACCACTCCTTTAAATTAAAGAAGTGTGTGTTTTCTTGTGAATAAAATTTGTTATTTAAAGTATATGTGCACCTCCCATCACTAATGATAAGAGTTTGGATATAAGGTTTGATATCTATATAGTTAACCACAAGAACATTTAATTTTAATGAGTTGCCCAAGTTTTTATTGTGTTTCAACTCAAAATCTCCATTAAAACATCTTGTGCAAGGCCGCATTCATTTTTTTATTTGTGGAATAGATCTTCGCCGATCCAATTAACCATATAATCTAGAAACAAATAAAAATCTGTTTAAACCTTTAGATCAGAGTATAAAATAGTAGCTAGTGGTATATATATATATATATATAATCGGCTAAAGAAATGAATTAATTTTTCATGTGTGAAAGTATAGTAATTAAATACAACAAAGAACTATAGCTACCACAAAGCATCCACTCCTCTCTTCTTGAGCGAGGTTTCTTCCTTCATTTTCATGGTTTCTCTTTTAACCATTAAACAACGTTCTTCCATTTCACGATATATTAAACCTTTTTCCAAGGAGAAATATAGTCAAGCCCTTATTTTTGAGATTTTGTACCCAAAATATATGTATTTTTAACTAGAATATCTGGAAATAATTATAAAATATATAGTTTTGTGTTTTATTTTTAGGCCTGAAATGATTATGGGTTATACTAATTAATGCATCTAAAATATTAAGACAAGTTAGTATTTCTTAGATATATTAAGATATACTGAAAATAAAAGAGGATTTCATTTATGTCAACAATATCTCTATTTTGAACAATTTTATTATACGAACATAAATATTTGGATATGTATATGAAAATTATGAAACTCAATAATGAAAATTAAATGTCATATGTAAGGTGATATTAATTAAGAAACCGTCACAAAAAAATTTCTTGACGAGTAAGGGTGACCGTCAAATTTAACCCCTACATATAGGTATGTCTTAAATTTTAAAGATACATTTTCCTGTCAACAATGGCGGTCATATTTTAAAAGGAGCCTATTGTAACGTCTAAATCAACTTGCATGCATGATGCAACTATACTCAATATGCGCATACCATGTCCCACATCTCTTCTTACTCTACTTACTGGTCAGTTAACTTACGTAAGGGCCCACAACATTATGAGGCACTGAGGGTGGTTCCTGCCTAGGTCAATGCGTATCGATGTTTCTTTGAAACTAGTGAATGGTCCACACTTGCCGACTCTATTTTGTTATATACATTCCCTGCAGTACTCCTTACCATTCTCAAATAAGTAAAAATCAATAATACATCTATACTCTTCGATTCATTTTTTAAAAGAGCGATTTCAGATGGAGGAAGTGAAAGTGCTGAGATTTTGGCCAAGTCCCTTTGGTATGAACGTTCAGATTGGATTGGAAGAGAATGGCGTCAAATAAGAATACCAAGAAGAAAATCTTTCCGTCAACAAGAGTGACCTGCTGTTGCGAATGAATCCAGTGTACAAGAAAATACCTTTACTTATTCACAATGGCAAACCCATCTGCGAGTCTCTTACAATTCTTCAATACATCGACGAGGCGTGGCCATCTTCCAACCAATTTCTGCCCTCCGACCCATATGACCGTTCGCTTGCCCAATTCTGGGCCGACTTCGTATACAAGAAGTTAAGAAATAATATAACCCTGAAGGACTGCAGTCCAATGATTTTTCTTGTTTGAGAGATTTTTATGAACCCAATCGCCCTACTGGTTTGTAGATCTATGACATAGGATCTTGTATAAGGAGATCCAAAGGGGAAGCTATGGAAGATGCTAAGCGAGACTTCATGGAAAGTCTGGATTATTTAGAAGGGGTGCTGAAGTAGCTGTCGAAGGGAGGGCCTTATTTCAGTGGAGAGGAGTTTGGGTTCCTGGATATTACCTTCATACCTTTTACGTCCTCATGGTTCCTCACTTTTGAAACTATTGGGAATTTTAAGCTGCAGTTCTAGACTCGATATCCACTACTCCATGCGTGGGTTAAAAAAAGTATGGAGAGGGAGAGCGTTAACAAAGTTCTTCCCACTCCCGAGCGGGTTTTGGAGTTAGTCTTAGAACTAAGGAAGTAAATTGCGGTCGAGTAAAAAAAATTATTGTGTATTTTCAAAGCTTGGCATACATCTACTTTGTATTGTTTCATTTCACTACTTGATTGGCTGAATAAAATAATAGAAACTCACAATAATAAAGTGTGTTGTAAAGGTTCGAGGTCCCTTTCAAAACCTCATTTTAGTTCAATCTAACAAAACTAAGGTGTAATATATATCGTAATTTGTAGTGTTTCAATTTATTATATTGCTAGTAAGTACAAGAGAACTGTGCATGTTAATGTCAAAGGGGTAGTCTAAGATGAGGTTGATTTTGAAGGAGCAAAGCATAAAAGGAGGAAAATGGGTGTAGAATAGGGGATTGGATTTTAGAACTTGGAGTTCCTTAAGTTGAGTTTTATAGAGGCAAAGAAACATTTCCCTCTTGCTCACATGCCAACGAAATGTAGAAAGGGTGTTAGAGGTTCTTGACTTGTTGAACATTGCTGATTTTTGTGTCAAGTTGTGTGGTGGTGTATTGGATAGAGTTTGATAAAAGATATGACCTAAGAATTTTTCACTTTTCAAATTTCAATGTATGCTTCAAATATTTTTGGGGGGAATATTTTGACTAGAATTATGTGTACATAGCTTTTTCTAAATTTCGGTGAGTTTATTCAAGTAAATTCGAGGGGCTTCTAAGTTGCATATTAACAAACCTTACCATATTTGAAAGTAATCCTCAAAAGGAATATGAAGAGATTGTAAACCGTGTTCAAAGGCACAATATATGTACTAAATACACATGTTTGAGGAGAAAAGTGAACTCTCTACAATGTTGTTACAATGCCCCTTGGGAATTACAATCTCATTCTTCAATGTTTTTTGAAAAATAATGGTAAAATTTACCTTCCCTTGTGTAATGTTGAACACTTGATCATTCACAACCCATATATGATTTCTATTTAGAGAGCTAATGTTGATTACCAACTAAGAGGATAAAATAAGGCACGCTTAGCTCTGGTTTACCACCCATTGAAATTTGAAATTTCTATGACCTCTGGTGTCTGCTCGGATGCCGAAGACCTCTGGTATGAATTTGGCATCTTGCACTGCTGAATCTAGGGGACTCTAGCCTCAACGTCCTAACGAGGCACAAAAAAAGTGGTGGCAGGGTTCACCTCTACTCCTCATTCAGAGAAGTTGTCACTTGTCCCTCTTGAAGGGAATCTTTCTCTACAAATCCCCTCACACATCACTATAGCGGCGGCTGCTTTTAGAGATTTTTCTCTGGTGGGAAAACTGATGGGGCCCAGACCCCCTCTGGAAGACATTAAAAAATGGGCGCGCATGAAATGGACCCCTTATGGTGCTCTGGAGATTACTGCAATGCCAAATGGATTTATACTCTTTTCTTTCAGCTTCAAAGAAGACTTCACACTAGCTCTACTTGGTGGTCCATGGTTCTTTGGCAGATGAGACTTCTACATAAGAAAATGGAATCCTAGTTTTAATCCGCTAACCGAAACCATGACGCATGCTCCAATATGGGTGCGACTACCAGGCCTCCCCCTAGACTTCTAGGATCTTGCAGTTATTGAAGGTATCACCCTTTCCATGGGCTCTCTCATATCCATTGATCAAGCTACTAAAGCCAAAACTAGATTTATACATGCTCATTTCTGTGTCAATGCTGATGCTAGTAGTCTACTACCAAAATCGATTGATCTTCTCTCTGAATTTTGGAGTTTGGACTCAACCCATTGAATTTGAATATGTTCCACAAGTGTGCTCCATATGCAAGAGCATTGGACATAGGGCTTATGCTTGTCCGTCTAATCCCAAATACAAATCAAACAACCTGGAAGTTACCCCTAAGAAGAAAGGGAAATATTTTCCAAAAGGGGTCCCAGAAGAAGCCGCAGTGATACCTACCTCTAACCCCTTTAGTCTTCTTGAAGAGGGAAAAATTATTCTTGAGGAACCCATTGAAGATTCTCTAGCTCCAGAGGTCCTTTCTTCCCAAGTAGTGTCTCCCTTGGATGCTCCCCGGGATTCCCCTCTTCCTTCGTCTTTTGATGTGATTCCCACTCTAATCTCTCAGGATTCCCTGCTTCTTCCCTCTTCTATGGTTATCCCTGTGTTATCTTCTTTCACTTCTTTCCCTTCAGATTCTTCACCTTCCCCCATTGTTGTGGGACTCCTCACCTCTTCCTCCCTGCCACCCCTTCCTATGTCCCTGTCGATTCTTCATCCCCTTTCCCTCTTACTCTTTTTCCCGTTGATTCACAACTTCCGCCCTCTCCTCCTGCCTCTGATGATAACAATAAAATTAGGACGACCAGAAGTAGTAGTAAGAAACCTGATATAGAAATTGAGAAAACCCGTGGGAGAATCCTTGGGAACGTCAAGCTACAACAAGAATCAGCTCTAAATTTGGTGCAAGGGACTCAAAGTACCATTTCCATGGTGGTCGGGAGCAAGAAAAAATCCAAAAGATGAAAATTATCTCTTGGAATATCAGAGATCTCAACTCTTTACAAAAGAAGAGGGTTCTCAAGGATATTAGATAAAATCATTCTCCTGATATTTAATTATGCTACTGGAAACTAAACTAAAAATGAAGATAACCTTTCTAAGATCAGGCCAAATGCCTCTCTTGTGGCCTAAAATTCATCTAGTAACTTCAGGGGTTTGTGCACTCTCTAGAATCCCAAAGTACTCAAAGGTGAATGCATTATGAAACATACAAATTTCTTCGGCATACTCTTCCAAGAAGTCTAATCTAATGCTTACTGGATCAACATTAACATTTATGCTCCAAATTTTGAGTCACAACGATACCAACTCTTGTAAGACATATCAAGTTTCAAAAGGATTTGTAACAATATTCCATTTATAATCATGGGAGATCTCAACAATATTCTCTTCCCCTCTGAAAAACAGGTTGGTGCCCTTGTTATCCCATCCAGCATGGAAGCACTAGCCGAATTCTTACGATGATAGGAGCTCTTTGATATGGACTTGCACGGGGCTTCCTTCACTTGGTCTAACCACATAATTGGTAGGAATCATATTCAAAGTAGGATTGAAAGGGCGATGGGATATATGGATTGGATCTTACTCTACCCAGACTTCTATCTTAGTGCTTTAGCTAAAGCGGCATCTGATCATAGCCCTTTGCTTCTCTGTGCTAACACAAAACTCAAATCTAAAAATCTGCCTTTTAGATTTGAGATGGCTTGGCTCGAAAATAACCAGTTAGATCCACTAATTAAGAGCTGGTGGGATATTAATATACATGGCACTGCAATGTATATGTTCTCTAACAAACTTAAGGAAATCAAAAAATAACTTAAACTCTAGAAAGTTAAGGTTTTTGGTAGCATCAAGCTCCACAAGCAGAAGCTAAGTCAGAAAATTGCAAGCAAATCTGAAGAAATTAAGAAAGAAGGTAGAATGGAAAAGCTTCATAAACAAAACATTACTCTTCTAAGTGAATATCACAATACATTGAAAGAAGAAGAAGCCTATTGGAGGAAAAGCTAGAAAAATTCAAAGCAGTATGTAAAGTTACCAAACTGCACCTCTCTGTAGAGATGCGGTTTTGTAACTTCCTCAATGATTACATAACCACCCCTTGCACAAAAATGGTGGTTGGGTAACCATTGTGGTGGTTGCATAACCCCCAGTATAAATATTCCCACTGTCATGTCACTTATCGCGGATAAATAACAATAACTCCATGAACGGTCGTAGAATTTGAACATCTCAATCATGTCACTTCCTTGGACGCCTCTTCCCATTCTACATTGCATGGGAGGACATGAGAATTAAGTATTTAAGAAAGAGAGAAAGTGGGAGTTTATCATTCGATTCATGGGAGAAGTAAGAAAGAATATTTAAGTGCTGGAGTTGAATTATAGAAGAAAGGAGTGCAAGAACACAGAAAACAAGTACAGAGGGGAATTGTTTAAAGTGTTTACTTTCCATCATCTTATTGTAATTTGTATCTTTTGAATTGGCCAATACATATAAGTGCAAATAAAGAGAAATTTCCATTTCTGACTGGTTTTCCCTCAAATTGTGGATTTCTAGGTTAAAAACCTGGTTTTCTTGTTGTTATTATTTTTTTTCCCTTCACTGCAAATAATTCTAAGCACAAAGATATTTTCACTAACTTCAACAATATGCCATTTTTGAAACTGAAAGAATGATATTTTAAAATTTGGTCTTCTAGATTATCCAAAGATTAGAGGTTTACAGATGACTACAATTCCATTGAAGTGTGCAACTTCACCCATTTAGATAGATTCATTGAATACATATTTGTGGCTATGGATTTTAAAACCCTAAATACGATTATAAACAACTTGAATTCATTTTTAAAATACAATCTTCCTTCAGTGCACGATGAATATTTCTTTTTCTCTTTTTCCCTCTTAATACCCAACTCTTCATCTTTGGTTTATTTAAGATACGATTGCCTACAGAGTCCATCACTTACATTTAGAGATCATGTTTGTTGAGGGAATTCATTTCTAGCCTTTCTCTAACATATCGGTGGCAATGTATAGATCATTATTTTGATTTTCTACTCGAGGGATCCTCCATTTTGTCTCATTTTCGATTGGCTACATATTCTGCATTGTCTAATCTCTTGATTACACTCACATTTCATATACATTCAACTGTACAACTCCACTTCATCCTTTGCAACTACACTCCACTCCTTTTCTACTCCACACCACATTGGATTCACCCAAAACTTCCCTTTCCACTTTCACATGCATGCGATTGATACCCTAAACAAAAGTAGCTAACCCAACGTAAAATATACGCATTTTTATTGGTCAAACGATTAATGGTTTAATCACTATTTGGAGATTCTTATGTAAGAAAAAAAAATACACTATAGAATTCCCTTCTCGTTATGCCAAAAGGCGTGTTCTCTAGGAGAAAACCCGACCCCCCTGACTCTGACGGGGATAATGACGACCGAGATCAATCGATTGACGAAGTACAGTCATATAACAACCTCACACATGTCATCCAAGGGGTGTACTGCAAGTGTTGTAGAGTGGGAGAGGTGAGTGTTACGACCAGGGGTTAAATTTGGTGAAATTTACACGTAGATTGGGTCAACACTGTTAACATCTCTGGATCTCAACTAAAGTGCAAGGAAATGATAGGTTTGAAATGCCATATAAGATGTGTCACTCCCCATTTTATGGTACCATATTATTTATATACAAAAAACTAAATATAATAACTTTGTGACTATTTTAGATATTTGGCAAGATAATAGTTTTTTTAGAATTATTTACGTAGCTTTCAAGATATGTTATAATATGTAAATATTATATATTATTATTTTTAATAGTTTTCATAATTTCGTAGTTTATAAGATATCAATATGACTAATTTTATGTTTTGAAATTATATAGTATTAGTATTAGTATATAATATATCATATTAATATTTATTATATCATATTATAAAATATCATTAACAATATATCGTAAATATATTATATAATATTAGTATTAGTATATCATATACCATTTATCATATTAATATTTATTATATCGTATTATAAAATATCATTAAATATATGCAAAATATATAGTTGTATGAGTATTTGTATTTCTAAATATACGGAAAATAAAATGTTAAAAAAAATTGTACAAGAATTTGTATTTGTCAATATGTTCATCAAATTATACAGCTAGTGATATACAAATATTAAAAAGAACATTAAAAATGCTGATTTATATGGAGGTTTGTTTCTTTACAATAAGCGGTGGAATCATGAACTATTATTATGCTGAGAAAATAAGAGGCGGAATCACCAACCGTTATTATGCCAAGAAAATAATATTTACTATTCCTTTGCTACATCTGAGAAAATAAGTGGCAGAATCGCCAACTGTTATTACGCTGATAGGTGTTAGCGCTGGGTGAAATAAATAAATTTTGCGCTGACAGAGATGATTTGGTTGACGATGTACGGAAAAACATGAATCTTACACATGGCATTAAAACAAAGGCACGATAATGTGTGTAAATATATGACAAATATATAATTTTATAGTTTGTATGTGTATTTGTATTTTTAAATATATGCAAAATAAAATGTTAAAAATGTTTGTATGAGAATTTTTATTTGTCAATATGTTCATCAAATTATATAGCTGGCAATTTAGAGATATTCAAAAGAAGATTGAAAATGTCAATTTATATCAAAGTTTGTTTCTTTACAATCAGTGGCGGAATTGGAAACTTTTATTTCGTCAAGAAAATAATATTTAATATTCCTTTGTTGTCGCTGAGAAAATAAACATCGGAATTGCCAACCTTTATTATGCCGAAACACATTTACACTGAGAGAAATCAAAAAATTATGTGACAGTCGAGATGAATTGTTTGACATTGTATGGAAAAACAAGAACCTTACGCGTTGCATTAAAACACAAGAATGAAAATGTGCGTAATCAACATTCCTATTTTTTATGATTCAATTACTATCCAGTTATTCGATGTCCCTCTAAAGAGTCGTATTCATGCTTGCGCGTGGACCTGAGAGTGTCCATTGGATGGCAATAATACTATCCTGTAAACAATCTCTCCATACTTACATCATTAGAGGCCAACATGTGTCACTCCAGTTGCATATATTGTATCAGGGAATAGCATTTGAAAAATAAAATAGGTGTAGGTTTTGTTATAAAAAAAGATGGGCTGATTCACAAATGCACAACACACAGACTTGATGACAATAATTCAGTTTGATCCAAACGAGCAGACGAGGGATCCTAGATCGTGAGGGGATTTAACCATTTCCCTCAATCACATTTTCCGCGGCTACAAGTTCGTGTGCTCACGAGAATGGGGAGCGAGAAGCAAAGAAAATAACCTTATGGTTATTGCTAAGTGGCAATCTTGGGTTGAAGTTTGACTCTTTTATGGTGCAACTGGAATTGTACATTCATTTTTCTATGTCATTGGGTCAAAACCACCATTATAATCATCATTTTTTACTATCAACTTTAGCAAATACATTGATCAATCATGGGATGCCCATAATCCTCTATCATGTATCAATCTGCTATGTTTCTCATGATAATCGCAAACAACTTCCTCTCAAAATGGCATGGGGGAAAATAATTGACAAATCTCAAGGATTGACATTGGAGAAAGATACAATCAACATAGGAAACAATGATCGATAATGGATTACTTTCACAACAACCTCTATGATATCATCCCTCAATGAATTGTGCATAGCATAAACGTTCTCTTATGAAAAGCTACATTAAAATGAAAAAGTGTGCCTACATTCATATATTGAAAAGGAAAAGCAAAGACTATTATCACTACAATTACATCCATAACTATAATTGAACCTGGCTTTAATGTTGTGTCTTACAAATACTACAATTATAACAATTTCCTACACGATGGTCTTCAAAACTATATTCCTTTCTTTTATAAAAATGTGACACTCCTACAAATAAACATGGGTTCTTCATACGACCTTCAATATTTTACAATATTCATTTCTTCAAATCCTTATCCTAAATCAACAATTCATATATATATATAACCATGCAATTTAGTGCAAAAAAAAAAAAATTCAAATATTTCACAATCGATTCCACTATCAACGTCCCCATTACATCAACTTAAGGGATTGCTAGTTATTTTCTTTTCAAAAAATACAAAATCCTTACATATGTGTGTTAAATTTTAAATACACATAGTGACTTTAAATTGTATTTTTCCGTAACCATGGCAATCATATTTACGCCGAAAGGCGTGTTCTATATGGGAACGGCGGAGGCATTCTGACATGCACCAGGGAATCAATGATGGGGCTTCATTGGTCGACGATGGACGGACGCCCAGGAGCCCTAGATGTGGCGGATGGAACATAGGACTAGGCCTTCTAACATGCACTAGGGCATCAACGATGGGGCTTCATTGGTCGACAATGGACGGAACGCCCAGGAGCTCTAGATGTGGCAGATGGAACAAAGGACCATGTTCGAAGGAGGGAGAGGCATATAGGTAGTTAGAAACAGAGGACACTTGCAGGAGTTTAGCGTGGAGGCGGGCATGCATCTGCCATCAGCAAAACAAGGGGAGTATGGCTGGCCTGTAGTATACCAGTACGTAGTAGTCCAAAAAGAATTTAAAAATGCCTTGCTTAGGGTTTCAGGAAGGATTGTGTAATGAGGAGTGTTTTTGCCATCGAACATTGTAGAACGAAGAAGTCTATTTCTCTTTGCTCTGCTGAGTGTGGTTGGAGTTGGAGACTATGTGACTAGAGGAAGCCATCCAACATCACAGCCGTGAATTTAAGGTTTACCTTTCTATTCCCCTGTTTGAGAATTCAGTGTTGTTTCATTAATTCATATACATCGATTTAAGAAAATCAAATTTAAAAAAGTAGTGCCCTTGTTTTCATTTTGAGATTAACTTAAATTCCCATTCTCTTGACTAGTTTGCGTTTTATGGGGCGAGCAGAGTAATGCCCAAAAAATCAATCTCTGTAAAATCGTAGAAAACCCTAGTCATGTATATTTACTTTGGGTTTTGGTTTGCTTACTTTTATTTTAGGCTGAAATAGTAACAAAATCCTCCAACGCACACTTGATCGCAAGAAGAATCATCCCATCCTTTGGATTTCTTGGGTGTTTTTAGCTTGAAAAGATGAATCCAACAGATCCTAATATAAATGGGATTTAACACAGTATTCAAATTTATGCTTGCTAATGATTATCCATCTCTGAAATCCTGCTACAAGTGCCCACAATAATCAAGGAAGTTTATTCTTGTTGACGCTCTCTGCAAGTATGGATTTATCTTCCTTTCAACCATTTGTCTTTATTTTTATCAACAAAAATATAGTGTTCTAAGATACTATTAAAGGAGTACAAAAGTTACAGAAAAAAGGATCCTTTTTCATCTCCCTCCAATGATAGGCCTATAGGGTATCTATTAGAAATTTAGAAAGAGTTACAAAATTTCAGCTACAGAAAAATATAGTTTATATTAAGAATCTGTGTATGGGATTTTCCATAAGGGCTCTAGAAATTTGATACTGATAACTTGAGCACATTTATGGATTATTGCAAAAGTTGAATATGTATTATATACAGACAGCATACTAAACAACAGGGCTGAGATTCATAAATTATCTTGTTGAAGGGGATGGACAGAAAGAAAATAGGGCATGCTGCTAGAATAAAAAGTACATGGTAATTACTTGGATGGAAGACAATTTTTGATGGTTGTGTTCCATAAATTGCTGCAGTTATGGTAATTTTATGGATGGAAGCCAGTGTCATGAAGGACATGTATATATGCATTTGTATGGGCTTGGACATGATGTTAGACCTTTTCCTAGGACGTCATTTGATTCATATATACCTTGATTGCAGCCTTAATAATGAATCTATTTAGTCTTTTAAGACATCTAACTGACCTACATATAGAATGACGGCCCAACCATGAAACAACCCATGGAAAGCCCTTCGTCAGAGACCTGAATAAAACATATTTTCGTATAGCTGTCTTAGAAACAATCTTTCTGCAATTTTAGCTATCGGTAGCTTTTTTTAAGTGACAATGTCATTCTGTAATCTTGCTACTATATTTGCTTACAATGGTCACCAGATGCTACTTTATTTGGTAACTGAGATGTATTTATGAACCATAGATTTAATTAATACGACTATAGCTCGTTAGAATTTGAACGTATATTTTTCATCTTTGGAAACTCCATACTTTTATATAATACTGAAGACCCCGATACATTTGGAAAAGCAAGATGATAATTTTCAAGATGAACTTTTGTCTTTCACTTGCCTCCACGAGTATCAAATTTCAGGTATCAGTAGCTTTTTTTAAGTCACAATGTCATTCTGTAATCTAGCTGCTATATTTGCTGACAATGGTCACCAGATGTTGCTTTATCTAGTAACTCAGATGTATTTATGAACCATAGATTTAATTAATATGATTAAAGCCCGTTAGAGTCTGTACGTATATATTCCATCTTTGGAAACTCCATACTTTTCTATAATACTGAAGACCCTAATACATATTGGAAATCATTTTTTGGAAAAGCAAGATGATAATTTTCAAGATGAACTTTTGTCTCTCGCTTGCCTCCACGAGTATCGAATTTCACTATGATGGATGCAATCCTTGAGATTGTCTGCAACTCCAAGTGTCTACTGCAATAGCTTGGTGTAAGTAAACAAACCAAGTACCGCACATATTTCCTCAAATTCGTGGTGGGATTTTGGGTTTATTAAAATCATAACACCCCTGTTTTTCCCATTAACAGTTAAGGTGTTGTCTGTCTTATCAAAGGATTTACAGACTTGAAAAATTCCACCGTGAGGTGCCAATGAAGACCTTTAAATCTTGCTAAACCCCCTCCCTAGATAGGTATTTTTAGGTACCACACTGTCATCTAAGAGTTAACAACAACAGCAGATTTCCAATGCATGTGATTGTTTTTAGGCTTTCTTTGATTGCTAATTTGATTGTTTTTAAGTCACAATGTCATTTTGTAATCTAGTTGCTATATTTGCTGACAATAGTCACCAGATGCTGCTTTATCTGATAAATGAGATATATTTATGAACCATAGATTTAATTAATATGGCTAAAGCCCGTTAGAATCTGAACATATATATTCCATCTTTGGAAACTACAAACTTTTCTATAATACTGAAGACCCTGATACGTTCTGGAAATCGTTTTTTGGAAAAGCAAGATGCTGATTTTCTAGATGAACTTTTGTCTCTCGCTTGCCTCCACGAGTATCGAATTTCACTATGATGGATGCATTCCTTGAGTTTATCCTCAACTCCAAGTGTCTACTGCAATAGCATTGTGTTAGTCAACAAACCAAGTACCGCACATATTTCCTCAAATTTGTGGTGGGATTTTGGGTTTATTAAATCGAAACACCCTTGTTTTTTCCCATTGTTGGATAAGGTTTTGTCTGTCTTATCGAAGGATTTACGAACTTGAAAAAATTCACCATGGGGTGCCAATGAAGGCCTTTAATCTTGCTAAACCCCCTCCCTAGATAGGTGTTTTTAGGTTCCACACTGCCATTTAAGAGTTAACAACAAGAGCAGAGTTCCAAAGCATGTGATTGTTTTTTGGATTTCTTTGATTGCTAATTAAGCGCCCTGATAAAATGACACTCATCTTTGCAATCTTGTTGGTGATCTCACTATGGACACGTTTAAATTTAAGCCTGACTGTTCCTTGCGGTTTTCTAGATGTCCCTCTAGACCAGCTCTTCGTGGGTTATTAGACGACACTGTTTGTAATACAAGAGACAGAAGGTCCTTTAGCCCACTGTCCAAAGCATCAAAGGTCCTATTGTCCAGTATTCAAATTTATGTGTCCTAATGATTATCCATCTCTGAAATCCAGCTACAACACCCACAATAATCAAGGAAGTTTATTCTTGTTCATACTCTCTACAAATACGTTTTTATCTTCCTTTTAAACCTGGTGGCCAAGATTTTACTCTCTATGAATATTTTGGGAGAAACCCTTTGATACTCTCTACAAGTAGGGCTTTGATCATGGTCTTCCATACCTGCTAGCTGAGACTTTGCACTCTAGGCATATTTTGAGTGAAACCCTTTCATACTTTATACAAGTAGGGCTCTAATCTTTCCTTCCATGCCTGATGGCTGAGACTTTATGCTCTTTGCATATTTCAGGCGAAACACCCACAAAATCCTTAACACGACTTTATTTTTAAGCAAGAAGCAACAGTTGCAAGAGATATCCCATGATTCACAAATTAGGGGCTTCAAATCGGGTCTGCATAAATTCATATTAAACTTCCTGCAATCCATAGTGGCTTGGAAAGTGAAGATAAGGCGGTTCAAAGTTATTTCAGTGGATTGGCAAAGGCTTTAACCTAGTGGGGCCCTGAAAGCTTGTTCATGACACCATATGTAAAGTTGAGGCTGTTTTGATGAAGTTTATCATGATTTCATTCAGGGCATGCATTTTATGTCTCTTTGTTTAGATGTGCTTGCAAAGGAATTCATTATCCTTGTGCATGATAAGTTGTGACTGTTTCTAACATTTTTAGTTTCATTTTGAGCTTGTTCCCTATTTACATGAACTTTAGGCACGAGCTTCTAAAATGGAGTGGAATATCTTTTTGCTTCTTCATATTGGGAGATCCCAGTGCCATTCGCTTTGATAACTTTAGAATTTTATTTTTGATTCTTTGATAATTAGCCATGGTACAAAAAAATTGTTTTCTTATCCCTGATTTTTGACCATGTAATCCTGGATTCTCACTTCTGGTGACTTACTTCAAATTCCTAGGCTATAAAGATATATTAGATTTATCCAGTATTTCCTGTTCTGTTGTCAGATTCCTGATTTTGTCTTTGATTCAGATATGATTTCCCTTTAATTTCTTTATCTTCTCTTTCCATACCAAGGAAGGAGCATATTGAAGTTTCTTACCAAATTGTTTCATGATTGCTTAACAAACTTGAACCCATCGACTCTGATCCTAAGGGAATGGTAAAGGGTCGAATATGATGGATTAAAAAAATTGAATGATAAGTTATCATTCAGGGAGTCCTAAACCAAACATCTGTTAAACGTTTCTGCACTAAAGACCCTTCCCGATCTTCATTGCTTACCAGATGATTATTGCAAGGTGACCATAATGATAAGTAAAGGCTTTTTTTTGGATTTAACTAGGTTTGTTATCATAATGCTATCTGTCAAGCAAAAATATCTTCAAAATCAGTGTTTTTGTTAATTTGCACAATTCTCTTTAGATGTGTGTCCATTCTTGATATTATGTGGTGGAGAGAAGCTTACGAGAGTTGCTTAGAGAGGATTTTTTCTCTTTATTCCGATCTTATGTCCATTGACAATTTCAAGAGATTTTTTAATCATAATATCTGCTCTCACAAGTTTGTGTAATCTCCTTTGGATAATGAATAAAAACTTGAATGTTGTTCTGTGGAACCCTATTCCTCCATATATGATATTATATAGTGAATGAAAGAAGAAATGCCATTGTGTTCTTCTACAATGGTGCTCTTATATGCCAAGTTAGTGTCTCAGATAGCCATAAACTAAAAAAAATGACTTTATCATAAATAGATTTAACCCAAATTTTCAAAATAGGTCACTAATTAGTGGAGAGACTGAAATCTTCACAAAACTTGACTGTCCATCAGTTTGGCTGGGATACTGTGTAGGCATTTTCGAAATGGCACTACAAACTCTCCAGCTAGACTCAAGATACCTTTGATGAGTTGTTTGTATGGTTTTGAGCTTCAAATTGACAGGACAGTTTTAAAGATTTATGTAACAGAGGAATCTTTGTGCTGCAACGAATGTAATCTGTTTCTATGCTATCACAAATGTGATGCATTTCTGTATTGTAGCCTTTGGCCTTTATTTGACATTGCCCAAGCATTAACAATGATATTATAGATACTTCCGTACTGTAGAGTGTTTAGGACATGTTAGGATTATGGAAAGGTTAGGTCCCTATATCTTTCTTCATTCTTTGGAGGGGGTTGATGACCAAAAACACCTCAATGATATCGGATACCTTTGGATTGATGCATCAAAAGTAAGAATTGACTAATTTTCTTACCGTAGGGTTTGAAAATTGCACTGGCATAAAACCTGACATCATTGGTTCCAGATGCTTGGTAGAGAGCCATCTGATTGACTCCAACCTATACATGTATTCACAAAAATAAAAAATGGATCTGCTGAATGCTTTGTCATGACCCATAAATTCTACAAACCACAGTTCATAAAGAGTCTACTCACTATCATGTGATACGAAAATTTATGCTGAGATAGTTCCAGTAGTCTGCCCTTGGCAAGGATTTATAACTCCTCCGCATATTCCTTAACTAGATAGATTTATAGTTTAGTTACAATCCAGATCAAAATTTATAGAATTACCTGGAAAAGTTCTTCCTGAATCAAATCAATCATCTATAAGCTTACTCCATGACTAGTTACTTTAATTTAAATTTGTTATATTCGCTATGGTTAGTTTTTATACTGATTTATCCAAATTATATCTTTAAGTATTAGCAGAATAAACCATCTAAGAAATAAACATTGTCTTGTGTAGATCTGATCTTGTTGTTTTGCATTACTTTCTTTGTGTACTCTCATGTAAAGTTATTTCCTTTCAGTTTACAGAACTCCACAATTCCATTCAATGCACATTGTTGACTTTTTAATGTAAAGATATAATTGTGATGTTCATGAACTTTAAGATTGCTCTTAGAATATGATATTCTTCTTTGTGAACGAAGTGTCTCACTTGCCTTTATGTAGTTGTTGTGTTCATGAACTTTAAGGTTTTTCTCAAAATAACCTTTTTTTTTCTTTATCTCATGGAAAGTTCCCTACCATATTGTTTATAAAATTGGTTATTGATTATGTGTTGTTTTTTTGCATTTTTTCCCTTCTACATTTTCATATATACTTAATTATGTGGGTGAATTTATCTATCTTAAAACATCTTATTGCTGTATGTGTTGCATGAAAAAACTGTTTTTTTGCTTTTGATCTTCAACCGCGACATGAAGGGGCAAGTGCCTTTGAAAATGGCAGGATTCGGTGTGTGCTAAGGGGTTATTGCCCCTAGGATGCTGCATCGGAAATGCCCATTATTGGGTGTTAGACTGTCCATTGGCAAGGCTTTTAAATTTTCCTACTGAAACAAACGACACACCAATATTTGTCTTTGATTCCTTGTTGGTGCTCCGCAACAAAAAAACAATGTGTTTGACTTCCATTTCCAACATGGAACTTATCGAGGCTTGCATAACTTCTATAGAATTGCTTTTTTACATTTCTATTGCTTTGGGTTGCTTGTGAAATTGCAGCAATGAAGACTCGGAATACAATTGTTCTTCCTCCACAACGGTGTGACAATCACCACTCCGCACTTGGAACGGGAAGATGTTTTCAACCAAACAAAGTTTGTGGTCAATGTGCTCCATTGTAGGCAACCGAAACTAGCAAAACCTGTGATCGTTGAATTGGTTAGAGAACATCTCCACCTGCATCCTTCTTGCCCTCTTTATCTTTCCGAGTTCCGTACGACAGGCCCCAACTCGAGGGGATTTGGCCTTGCATATGATCGTCCTGAAGATGCTCTATAATACGAACCTGATCACAAACTAAAAAATATGGGAATAACTGCAAAGGCAATACATGTTGGAGGGGAAAAACCATATCGGGCAAAAAAAATTGCTAATGTCAAGAAGGGAAAAAAGGGAAATGCCAAGAAAAAATGAAAACTAGTATTGGCGTGCTCCATTAAAATTTTGTACATAAAAGTAGTTTAGGTAGTTATATGCTGCAAACATCTACTATGTGCTCTTTCAGTTGTTCGATTGAAAAAACATTGTCTTATGTTTTTGATAGCTCTTACTTCCTTAAGTTTGAGACTTGCTTCATTGTATAATTGTCGCTTTGTCAATCTTTTTAATGTGAAAAAACCTTTTGATAGATAAATTTCATAGTTTCTTTTGTTTTGCATTTAACTAGCTTTCCTATCATCATATTATCCGCCTTATGGCTATATCTTAATAACTTCATATGCTTCTCTTATATCTGTAGCTAGGGTGTTATGTGCTATAAGTGCCAATTTTTTGGGCACTGTAAATAAACTAATTGCTTAAGATTGTCATCAGCAGGAGATATTGAAAGTTTTATGATTAAAATGTTTAACGGGCAAGGCTCTTACTTTCTAGAAATTTTGCCTGGTTCCTCTTATCTGAACCACAAGTGGCAGCAGTTTTAGCAACTTGGTGAATCTACAGTTTTAGACAAAATTCAATAGTAGAAAATTATAAATGGAAATACTTGGTTATTGAAGGGATTCAAAAACAAAAAGATTAATAAGGCCTCCCAATTTTCACATTTAAAATCAGATTTGGCAAATGTACATTAGCAATAACAATTTTTATTTGCAAATTATATATAGTTACTATTCTTTCAAATTCTCTTAATCTACAATTTTAGCAACTTAGACATCAGCATATTTAGTATGTACATGTATACTAGCTTTGTGTCACTGGCCTTCTATGATGAGCTAAGATCCCTTTGAAGGAAGCTGAAGACTTCAAATTTATGCATCTCCAACTACTTCCTGGCTCGCTACTATGACAGGGTTCTCTTTTCATGCATTCCTTTCCCTCTTTTACATTTTATGATTCCGTAGATGCCAAGATGTGATTAAAAGGAACATTGTCCTCAGATTTTGAGATCGTGTTTAATTTCTTGTACGTTCTTGTCGTAGTGGCTATTAGTAAAAAGACAACCATGGCAACCTGGTCTATTTAAGTGTCAGAACCGTTGTTCTTCAACTGTTTATTGTCGTGTAGACTATATAGGTGCCTGTTGTCTTCCACGGAGATTTAACCCCTCTTGTGAACCCATCTGTAAAAAACACCAAATCCTCCCTTCCCAAGCCTGCAAGCTGATTTGAATGAATTAGTATCAAGCTTGAGCTCCTGGTATGGAAACCTCTAAAGCCTGATAGCAGTTAGGTCATACAGACTAGTCCTGTTGCTCTTAAAGCGGCGATACCACATAATCACAAGCAACACACATATAACCAGCAACCCAACTCCAAGTGCTGAGAACCCAATTATGATTGCTCTCTGATGCCGATTCAAATGTCTATTAAAATGGTGGTGTTGTTGGACACTTGCTTGTATCACCAGTGTATCTGATCTATACTTGAAAGAAGATGAAGAAACTTCATACAACATTCTAGACGGCATGTTGGCCTCTACTCTCTCTAGGCCTGTAATTTACTTAGATGTCTGCATATCAGGTCCTCTACAAATTTTTTTTATTCAATCTACAATGACCTAGTCCTCCTACCAGATTCTTTCTAGCACATATGGTGGAATAAAATGTTGGTTTGACAGGCTACCTAGTCCTCCTCCTCTGTTGCGTTGATATGGGAAAGAGGAGAGAATCTCATTATTATTATCTAGTAAATTTATAAAGAAATACATTTCTCAGTAGGTAATGGAATGAACACTTGCGTAGACTTAGACTCCATGGTACATGATATCCTCCCAGCAAGTCAAATATCCATAGCATTTAATGATGTGCAACTCTAATCATACAAAATGGTCATCTTGGGAGTGCTTAAATTCATACATATTTCTTGGGAGTGTAACAAATTTTGTTGTGTTCCATATCATTATATAGTAAACTCCATGTGTTGTTTGTGTGAGGGATTTATGAGCTCCAAAATCCCCAAATGGTTTATTTCTGCACATATCTAAACACCTGAAATTTATTGCAGTTTTAAATATGCCTTTGGGTGGAATATTTGGGATGGAAATTTATATGTGGAAAATAAATCTACAGCTCTACGTGGGGTACGTCCTTTTTTTAAAGGCCTTTTTCTTTACCATTAGCCCAATTTTCTTTTGAAATTTAAACCACAAATCCCGTATTATTATTATACACCATAAACTATTTTTAAAACAAATGAAGGAAATGTAATATTGCTCTCTTGGTTTTTTGCTATCGAGTCGTTCTTATCCCTTGCTTTGCACGTAATTGATTTAGATTTTCGGGTACCTGGGAGCCACCATAGGTCATGGGTTTTATCCCGCAACGTACATTGTTTTTGAATTTATGGATAATTAGCCACATACTCTAATGTCCTGTTTTTATTGAACTAGAATTTGATGTGACATTTATAATCTTTCACAGTCTAATACATAATTATATTCAAGATAGCATTTTGGAAATATAATATAATGTTTAATAATCAATACTTTCACATCAAATTTCATAATCATAATGTTATCCGGCTTTAACTCCTTGCTATATGTATTATCTTTATAGTTAATTATTTGCATAATTTGTTGCTTAACTAATTAATTGATTGTTTTATGGGATAATTATTTGTATTTAAATAATTGTGTTATTTAGTATTTAGTTACTATGGGTTTTTTTTCATTTCATAGGAGTATACTTAACTTTTTCATGTGTTTGTTAACAATTTTATAATAGTATTTTTTGCCATATATAAACTCAAATGATAAAGAAGGAAAAAATTAATTTTTCCATAGCAAAAACGGCTGACATGCTTGTGAACATGCTACGAATCTTAGAAGTTAATTTAAGTCACCAACATCAACTTCTGATCTCCGTTCTAAACCATTCTCTTTGCTTTGGAAACTATTTTTCCATCTGTGTTATGAAGCTTCAATTTAAAAAAACAAAATAGAATTATGCCAAAAAAAAATACAACATGTCCTGCAGATTACAATTTTTTTGCCAAAAGGGGTGTTATATCATTTATATCAATATTTATCTTTGTATACCTTTTGATCTCGTATGTACTTGTTCTCGTCACACATAGCCTGACGATGTCTGTTCTCTTTGCCAGTCCTCGATGTAAACATTTACATTTCTATTAACTTTACTTTCCAAAAGGTTTAGAAATATTGTAATGCGACTTAGCTCATTGTGCAGAATCACATTGTGTGTTGGGAACAATCTTGATCATGACTGCACCTTTGACATATGGTGGAATCTCTATTTTGATTGAGGGTTGTATGGATACCGAACCAATAATCCAACTTCTCAACATTTGTCCCCTTCAATCTGCGTTGAACTCTGAGCTCCAACATCGCGTGCATCTCTCCGATGGTGTGCACTTTCAGAAAGCTCTTTTGCCCTCAAAGTTTACAGGTCAGGTTGCAGATAGTTGTCTAAAAGATGGAAGCATTGTCCGACTGCACAAAACCCTTTACAGAATGCTAAAACATGAATTGTAAGCATCCATTTTGCTTTGTACATGGATGTTCCATTTTCATTTCTTTTATATTCACTAATTTTTTTTCGCTTTTCTTTTTTTTTCTTTGCAGGACTGTTCTTGTCTCTGAAATGGAAGTTGTGACATAAATACATCCTAAAATTGGTGCTCCCACTCCTGTTCCCGCCCATGTCATTCACGGAAAGCAATCAACTACCGATACAAATCATGGAGACGACAAAACTTTGGTTCCGCAAACACCTCCGCAAAAGAAAGGTGTCCTCCCTGCCGGTTCAAGGTTGCCTCTGAAAATAAGTGCCCTGAATACAACCTTGCGTACATGGTCTATTGAAGGGCGTGCCCTTGGGAAAACATCGCTCAAGGAATATGCAAATGCAAAGGGCACCGGCTCATATTTCGCCTTTGACTTTGTGGATGATGAAGGCGGGGAAATACGTGTTACATGCTTCAACGAAATTGGGGCGAAGTTTTTTGAAGAAATTGAGACTGGAAAGTTATACACCATCGCAAATGGAAGGATAGGGAATGCAAAACCAGGTTACAATCACCTTAACAATGAATTTGAGATATAACTTTCACTTCACAGAAATCAAAGATATACCTGTAAAACTTGTTGGTTCCTTCATTGATGTTATTGGCATTGTTTTAGCAATCTCTCCTTACTCCACTATTCACAGGCGGGATTCCAGTGAAACTATACGGAGATGCTTGTAACTAAAGGACATGTCAAGATTTAGTGTTACTGTAACTTTATGGGGCCAACATTTACATGATCTTGCCCAAGAACTTGAGGAGATCCTTTCTATTCCTCAACTCCCAGTATTGGCTTTAAAAGTGGCATTGGCTCATATTTCGGCTTTGACTTTGTGGATGATGAAGGCGGGGAAATACGTGTTACATGCATCAACGAAATTGGGGTGAAGTTTTTTGAAGAAATTGAGGCTGGAAAGTTATAGACCATCGCAAATAGAAGACTAGGGAATGCAAAACCAGGTTACAATCACCTTAACAATGAATTTGAGATATAAATTTCACTTCACAAAAATCAAAGATATACCGCAAAACCTGTTGGTTCCTTCATTGATGTTATTGGCATTGTTTTAGCAATATCTCCTTGCTCCACTATTCGCAGGCGGGATTCCAGTGAAACTATACGGAGAAGCTTGCAACTAAAGGACATGTTAGGATTTAGTGTTACTGTAACTTTATGGGGCCAACATTTACAGGATCTTGCCCAAGAACTTGAGGAGATCCTTTCTATTCCTCAACTCCCAGTATTGGCTTTAAAAGTGGCTTGCATTTTGAGTTTCAACGGTACTTCCATAGACACTGTATCCAACACAAAATGGTTTGTCAATCCTCAAATTCTTGAATCAAAAATGCTGCAAGATTGGGTTGCCTCTGAAAATTACACTATTTATACTCCCTCTGTAATGAACAAATTTCTAGGTCCTCTGCAAAGCTTAAAACCAGTGGCAACAATTGCAGAAATACTTCACATGGGCAATACAATCAACAATGAATGGGCTACGCTTACAGCTACAATTACAAACATCGCAATGGATAACTTCTACTACATGGCTTGCCCCCTTGCAATTGGTGAGAAACAATGCCAAAAGAAAGTGAAACTGACAAATAATGGCTTGTGGTTTTGTCTAATTTGTAACTCTCATGTGCATCCGTGTGATTATAGATATGCTCTCCGTATAGACTTGCAAGATGGCTCAGGAGAGCTACAATCAGTTACAACATTTGACACAGCTGCTGAAGCAATCATGGGTGTTGCAGCAACAGACCTCCAACTATTGTGTATAGACGACGAGGCTACAACAGAAATTGCAAACCAGATAATTGGCCATGGCTACAAATTCACTCTCTCTGTGAAAAAAGAAACTTTCCGTGGAAATACACAGCTGAAATGTTTTGTACTTGATTCCATTAAATTGGAGGATTCCAAATTTGTTTCTTGAGTTTGCCCTTCCTGCCCACCATAACACTTTCCTATATTTATGTTTCTTCGTTCTTTGCTCATATTTCTTGTGTAATACAGTTTTTTCCACAGATACATTTCTACTATGCTTTTCTCCGCATGTTCCAATGGACTATAACTATAACAGTTTTTCATTTAATGTTTGTAAATATAGCTTTGCATGCGCGTCTATATCACAAAGACATCTTTTTTGTAGTTGATACAAATGTATGGTCCAATACGTTTATGCTTACATTATGCCACGCTTTATTCATTTCTTAAATGTTTACCTATATTTCACACGAACTTCTTACTTATTTCTACCTTCTTCCTTCTTAATACCTATGTATAAAAACAAATTAACACATATCTCTATGTTTTTTCCTAATCAATAACTCCGTACAAACACTTTTATTTCTTCCTTTACTTCCTTAAAAATATATGCAAAAAAAAATTATTTTCCTTTTGCTCTATTGCCTTTAGCTACACAAATGTAAAACATTTAGAGCAAGATAAGCATCTACTAAATGTTTTTGCATGCATTTCCCCTTATTCACAAACATAATTTATTACTCTTCGAATCTTCTCTTATGCCACGATTTTTTATGCGGTCTGTGCAGGTCATTGTTTTATGCACAATGCCTACCCCAGAGCAACAAGAAAGAAGAAGAGATATTTATGCCTTGCACAAAAAAGAAATCAGTGCTTCCCATCGCGAACACTATCGCCAGCTCCGACAGATGCCGAAAAATTCTTCCGCTCTCCAAACTATTGGGTTCCCCACTTCCATGTCTTCCCCTGCTACTTTCCCCTCCGCACCGGAAAAATCTCCTTCCCCTCTTGGCATTAACGACACCACGTGTGTCGGACCTTGCCTTCATCGTGCCCACAACATCGATTTGCAACCCTCTCCATTCCTGGAGAGCCCTCCATCTTCTTCAGCCCAATACTTTGCTCCTTCCAATAATTCACCCTTCACATTTCATTCAGGTCGTCACCCAGAACCAGACACGTTCGCTTCTCCTTCTCTTACCGAACTACCTCTTTCGTATTCTTTGACAATATCGTCGCCTTCCTACCAAACTCATCACGAAAGTCCCACCCAAGATTCCACCCCCCCCCCCATTCCACTCCACAGAACTTTCCATGCGGCCCCTTCTTGGATGGATGCCCAGCGCAGATTCCACCGAAGACTGGATCTTTTATCGAACATTCACACCTGCTCAATTTGTCTTGAGAACTACCAAGGCATAAATACTAGCTTCCATGAAGGGAAACACACGTGCACTAGGTGCAAGTCCAAAAGAAGTGGACACCGCTTCTCATCTTGGAACAATATGGATCCTGGCCCGTAACCTTCCATTCTCAAATCTTTAACCCAAGTCGAAGAAATGTTGATTGCTCGCGTTAATCCTATTTTGCAAGTCACACAAGTGTGTGGGGGACAATACAAATATTCAGGGCACACAATAAGTTTCCCGCAAAACATTTCTTCCGTTGCCAAATACCTTCCTCGTCGGCTACGAGATTTGGATCTCTTGTTGGTACAAAAAACTAGAAAACAACAAACGAAATATGACTTCTATGTAAGTAGGTCCCGTGTTTGGGAAGCATTTCAATATAAAATTCTCCATGACCCCTACTGTAAAGATGTTCTTATTGACAGTGAGGCTCTTTCCTCTCTCCCACAAGAACCAACAAACATATCCTCCTCCCTTAACTCTGTTCCTATTGACCTTCTAGGCTCTTGCTTCTCTGACCCGCACGATACTGGCAACCCTCCTTCTAACCCCGATGAGTATCCCAAGGAGACATCCTCATTTGTTCCTTCAGACCCAAACACTGGCACGGAAGAGGAGTTGATCATCCGATACTTGCTTTCAAATGGCCAGGTTGCACCCTGCCTTGGCCTGAAGTCGGAAACACTCCAATTAATGAATACACCACAGAGGGCCTTTTCTCAATGGCTTTTCCATGTTTGTTTCCAACTGGTGCAACATTGTTTAAAAAACCACGCATGAAGGATGTTCAAATGCATGAATATGCCCTCCACCTAATGTGGTACCATGATGATCGTTTTGGGTCGCACCCTAGGTTCCGGTACTTCTTGCTTAACCTTATTTTGAGACATAGTAGCCAATCTACAGCTGCAGTATTCATGAGGTTGAACATTGAACATGGTGTCCCCCCTGCTATAGGATAGCTATGGCAACGCCTGCATGATTTCCCTGATGATTACCTTCCACAAAGTTTAATGAGATTCGGAACTAGCTTGCACGGGACACGAACATTTTGGTCAAAGAGCAGAGGGGAAGTCTCTGACATGATTGAGCAATTGGGTGCGCCTACACTCTTCTTCACTCTAAGTGCAGCTGACACAAAATGGCCAGCCCTACATAGCATCATGCCAGGTTTGTCTCCTGCTGAGGCCCATGCAGCACAACACTGGAGGACCATGAACATTGTTAACCACCCTCATCGTGTCGCTGCTTACATCAAAGATTCACCATATTCCATGAGGAAGTGTTACAGAAACATCTTCGTGCCGGAGACTACTGGTACAGGTAAAATTCTTCAATGCTCTATACTTTTCACTTACTTGAATACAAAACGATTTACCTTCCTTTACCGCAGGTATGAATGCAACATAGAGGTTCAGCTCATGTTCATGGTTTTCTATGGCTTGAGGATGCTCCAAATGTTGATCGCATCGACTGGTCAAATAATGAATCTGTCAATAAAGTGCATCAATACTTTGATATCTACATATCTGCATGGAATATGCGCCCTGCTTTCGTTCGCTCAGAATTTTTTCATAGGAATATTCAAGATGATCCTTGCCTTTTAGATTCGTCTCAGATTCTTGCAGTTTCACCATTACAGGATTTGGAGGAGCTAATAAATCGTGTTTAGCGCCACACGAAGTGCTCCAAGAATACTTGCCTTCGAAAAAAAAGTAACCGGCTCCAGTGTCGATACAACGCACCTTGGGAGAATAGAGCTACTTCTTTGTTGTTTGTTGATGAAATTACTTCAGTTAAATACCTCCCTTCAAGGAATGATGATAGATTGAACACACACAATCCAACAATGTTATCCATATGGAGAGCCAATATAGATTGTCAACCTATTCTATCTCGCCATGTTGTCCTTAAATACATTGCTAAGTATGCTTCTAAAGTAGAACAAAGATCATAAACATACCACCAGATGCTTTCTAGATTGTCGACAGGTTTAGATCCTGATCTTCCTTCACATTTAGCCATAAAAAAAATGTTAACTGAGAGTGTAGTTGAACATGACATTAGCGCACAAGAAACATGCCACATGCTCCTCAAATTGCCGCTTGTAATGTGCAGTCACATTTTTGTGATGCTAAATGTAGGCAGAAAAATCATAAGAAAATTAGCTGAAGCAGAGTGTGAAGATGCAGAAACATCCCTGCTTTTAGATGCATACAGGGTCCGACCTTCATACATGGAAAGCCTTCCACTCATTGAAGTTGCACGTGATTGGAGTTATAGCAAATACCACAAGCATGATAGGTGGAAAAGTTGTACCCAACCAGCTATTGTTCGGGTGTTCCCCAAATTTCAATGCAACCGTCTAAGGACTCCCCCTCTTTTGAACTTTTTTGTTGGTCTGAGCTCCTTTTATACAAACCTTTTTGCAACATTTCTAATGATATTGGTTCAACACCTCAGCAAACCATTTCTAATTGGAGCTTGTTCAGACACAATTATCGGCCCTGACATATTGCTCAGCATGAATCTAATGCGTCCCACACCTCCGGCAGTGACAGTGAGTCCGAGGTCGAGCTCCCCCTTCCAATTGAACAATTGTACGATTGACAACATTTGGCTCGACTCCACCCCGGTAGCACTTCATTCCTTGATAACTTGCAAATGCTTGGACTTCGTGAATTTGACGCCCTTCACAATTGGAGTGCACATCATATTCCATTTGCTCTATAGTCTCTTGGTGCCACTTTCATCGAAGATACTAAGGCGAACCATCTTTCAGCTTCCTTCGTGGACAAGTTCGACCCTCCAACTTCTGGCTTATCTCCAGAACAACAACAAGCTTTCAACATAGTTAATCAACACTTCACGCATAGATCCAGCCTTCCTCCACTAAGACTTATTATATAAGGGACTACAAGTACAGGTAAATCATTCCTCATCAACATTTTAAAGTCTTCATTTGCCTCTTCCTCTAGCCAAGGCCTTTCCCCTCTCCTTTTGCTCGCCCCAACAGGAGTTGCTGTATTCAACATTTCTGCTTCTACGATACACTCAAGCCTCCGGATTCCCATTAAAGAGCTCAAACCCTTAGAGGGCCAAGCTTTATCGTCTCTTCAAGACTCACTCAAACACATCGAATACATTTTAATCGATGAAATGAGTTTCGTCGGTCCAAAGCTTCTTTCCAGAATTGACTACCGTCTTAAGGAGGCTTTCCCACACTTCAAAGACTCAACATTTGGAGGTAGATCTATGATCCTTGTCGGAGACCTTGGTCAACTTCCTCCAGTTATGGACATTCCACTTTATGCAAGCAAGTCTTACGGAGCTACCCTCTGGCACGAATTCAACATATCAGTCTCCCTTCATTCAATCTTCAGGCAACAAGGCTCTGAACCTGCACAGACATCATTCTGGGAATTGTTGCTTAACATTCGTAACGCCATCCCTCTAATCCAAGACTGGGAATCTCTTATGTCAAGATCCGATTCCTCCTTGTTCGAACAAGAAAGGATTGAGTTTAAAGAAGGCCCTCATCTTTTCGCTCAGAATGACCTTGTGGACTCGCACAACCTTTTTATGTTGAAGTCCCTTAACTCTCCTATAGCCAGATCTATTACTAAAAAGACAAGACGTTCTGCATCAGGTGATACCGAGGGCGATCAATTGAAGCCCAAGGTTCTTCCTTGCATCAATCAAAAAGTAATGCTTTCCGCAAACTTGTGGGTTGAGAAGGGTCTCGTCAATCGCTACTGGTTCTATCATCGACATAGTCTATGGAATATCCTCCGGCCCTCCGAATCTACCTCTGTTTGTCATCATCAAATTTGATCGTTACACATGACCTCCCTGGGATTCAAACAACCCCTTGCATGTTCCTATTCCTCCCATTTCTAGAGGAGGCCGCAAACAACTACCGCTCAAAATGGCTTGGGCTTTTTCTATCCACAAATCTCAAGGGCTTACACTACAACTTGCTACAGTGGACATTGGCGGGACTGAAAGACAAGGCCTTACATTCATTGCTATCTCAAGGGTTTTGTCTCTCTCTTCCCTTCGTATTTCTCCAGCTTTCTCTTTCTCCCGTTACTCTCGCATGTCCTCCACTCCCCTTCTACAGTCCAGGCTCCAAGAGGAATATCGGCTTCGCTCCCTATCGTCTTCTCTGGCGCTCCCCGTAAATCCTTCGTCTTAGCTCCTTCCAACTCTCACGGGGCCACATTCCCATTCCATCTTGGTATCACTCATACCTGTATATATCTCATGTTTTTTGTTTCGATAACAGCTTATGGCTCATATTTCTGTTTCTTGTATCTAGTTCATTCAACTTAGTTGGTCTACGTTATTTTGCTCGTACTTTCTATTTTTCTTGCATCCAACCGCTCTTTCGGCGTTTTCATCGCACACCCCGCGTGCAATTTCTAGTTTAAAAGGAGCCTATTGTAACGTTTAAAACAACTTGCAGCTAAGGTCAATAGGTATTCGCGCACCATGCTCCACATTTTTCCTTACCCTACTAGTCAGTCATCTTACGTAAGGGCCTCCGACATTATGAGAAAGTGACGGTGGTCATTGCATAGGTCAATGTGTCTCGATGTTTCTTGAAAACTAGTGAATGGTCCACATTTGCCGAATCCATTTTGTTATATACATTCCTTGCACTCCTTCCCATACTCAAATAAGTAAAATTCAATAATACATCTATACTCTGTAATTGTTTTCTCTTCGATTTATTTTTTAAAGGAGTGATTTCAGATGGAGGAAGTGAAAGTGTTGAGCTTTTGGCTGAGTCCCTTTGGTATGCTCGTTCAGATTGGACTAGAAGAAAAATGGGTCAAATATGAGTACCAAGAAAAAAATATTTTGATCAATAAGAGCGATCTGTTGTTGTGAATGAATCCAGCGCACAAGAAAATACCTGTACTTATTTACAACGGAAACCCTATCTGTGAGTCTCTTTTAACTCTTCAATACATCAATGAGGCGTGGCCAGCTTCCAATCAATTTCTACCCTCCAACCCATATGACTATGCGCTTGCCCGATTCTGGGCCGACTTCGTAGACAAGAAGGTAAGAAGTAATATAACCAATGCTTTTTCTTTTTTGAGATATTTTTATGAACTCAATTGCCGCGTACTGGTTTACAGATCTATGACGCAGGATCTCGTATAACAAAATCCAAAGGAGAGGCCCAGGAAGAGGTGAAGCGTGACATGTTGGAGAATCTGGAACATTTAGAAGGGGCGTTGAAGCAGATATCGAAGGGAGGGCCTTATTTCGGTGGAGAGGATTTTGGGTTCCTGGATATCACCTTCATACCTTTTACGTCCTGGTTGCTCACATATGAAAGTATTTTGAATTTTAAGCTACCGTTCGAGACTCGATATCCGCTGCTCCATGCATGGAGAGGGAGAGCATTAACAAAGTTCTTCCCACTCCTGAGTGGCTTTTGGAGTTTGTGTTACAACTCGGGAAGAAAATTGTGGTCAATTTAAAAAACTCATGCGTATTTTCAAAGCTTTGGCATACATCTAGCTTGTACCATTACAATTCATTAGTTGAACGGCTGAATAAAATAATAGAAACTCACAATGCTAAATATATAGTGTTGTAAAAGGTTTGAGGTCCCCCTCAAAACCTCTTTTTGGTCCAATCTAAAAAAATCATATTAGTTAGTACCATTTTAATTTACTATATTATAAATGTGGTTCATCTTTTTGTCTAAAATATAATTTGATTTTGGCTTTAATATATATATATATATATATATATATAGACAACTCTAATTAAAATATGCATATTATATAACTATATAAATGATGTCTATTAGCAATTACATGAGTTCCAAAGTATGTTAAAGGATCTTCTCTAATGATAATATGAAACTATTTTCATATATAATGATTTTTCTGGGGTGGTATCTTGATGGCTCCAATTTAATTGTAAATGAAGTGCCTCAAAGATTAAAATGTCAAGGATATAAACCATCCCTATGAATAGTTTAGTGAGTATAGGCCTTACACCATCCTCGAGGAACCCATTTCACAATATGTACATGAGCTATAGAGTTGTTTCGAGGTTGGCTTTAGACCCAAGGGACAACAACCAAGTATAACTGTTTGGCAAGTTGAAATAAATGGGAGATAAAAGGATTATGCAACCTCTATGCAAGCCGTTGGAGATTCTTGTATATGAGGAATACATTAACCCCTTAAAAGATGATGACCTTACATATAGTATCATGGAAACTACCAAGTCAAAAATAGGGATGATATATGATTTTGCATAGATGCACTAGGTCTACACATAACCAAATGAGGAAACTCAACATTCATGCGGAATGATCAATTAGATTAATGAGTATTCATGTGTTGATGTGAGTAAATAGATGCTAAAGAAACATGAAGTTTGTGTTATGCTAATGGTTCATTCCTTAGAACGATAAACTCCACAACATTTTGGCATTAGGAATCTAGAAATATATTTGTTGAAATTCTAGGGACACGTACCATACATAGAATTAAGAGTGATTATGTTGAAATCTGCTATAAAGTGTATTGTAGAAATTGGTGGACTACTCATAGAACAAATCATCTAGAATGGGAAGAAGCAATTGGAATGTTGCACAAAATGTATGCACTATCTCATAGATTGGAAAAGTCATGGCCTTTATTTAGTAACTGGAAATCCTAAAAAAAACATATGCATGCTTCCATGGATATATGGACATAACAATATATTGAAGCTAGAAGGAGGGTTCACATATTCTAACCTTTTCCTAAATCTTGTTACATGCATCAATAGACAAGAAGGAAAACATGCAGATGGTCCCACTTGCAAAAAGACATCATAAAAACTTTTCTTATGAGGATGAGAATCCAATAATGCGCAAAAATCTATAAAAATTCAAGATGTTCTTATTTTAAAGAGAAATGGACATGAAAAGTCGTTGATCAGAACTCAATGCCCAACCAAAATACAAGAGAATTGGTGCACACAATATATCATAAAATTTGAGCATGTGCTAATGAAAATTCCCCATTGAAACCCTATAACATATCACACAATAATAATAATGAGGATGCAAGCTCAAAAAGTGAAGAAGACATGGAGCTTAAAGATATGCTTGAACTAGATTGAATAGATCCCCTCCAAAATAAGGAGATTGTGGGAGATACAATATACATTTAGTTGTGAAATCTCAACATAAAATAAAATGGTATGTTACACAAATTATAAGAGGCATAGGGAAAGGGGAAGCACAAAGTATATGATTAGCTAGTGAAAAAAAGGATTAAGGACATGTTTACCTTGGGAGAACATAATATGACATCTCTAAGAGACTACTAGACCAAATAAGAAATATCAAATATTGTGCAATTGTTATGAGATAGTGAAGATGTGTTTCCTCCTAAATTTAGTGAAATCGTGGGTGTGAATCCATCTTTGAAAGGGATGCACTTTAAGCTAAAATAATTTGTATGACCCATTAGAAAGAACACTTTTAGATTTAATTCTGATGTGAAAGTAAAAATGAAAGCTGAGTTGGATAAATGATCTATAAGCTAGATTTATCTATCGCATATGAAAATCAGTTTGAGTAAGCCTAGTACTGTTGCACCCTGAAAATATTATAGAAAATATGATTAACAAATACTATAGATAAGGGAACTATGCATGTGTGAAGGGTCCATTTTTGAAAACATTTAAAAATGAAAATTTTGAAAAATTTTCATGACATAAAGTATATTCATTAAGAAATGGATTCAACAAATACTACAAAATTCCAATTGGAGAAAAAATTAACTAAAGAAAACACTCAAAACAAAATGACAACCTTTTATATGAATGGTCATTTTGTTTTGGCTAATTAATGCACTGCTTTTGTTCTTAAGAATAATAATCACCTTAATTAAGGACTTCATGTATCAATATTTGAAAAAATTTCTAGATTATTGGGTAATATTCATTATCTTCAGTGAACACTCGTCAAAGTTTTGGTTAATGTTATAAAATATGCAAATCCCTTGACATTACCCTGAGCTTTAAAATATGCTTCTTTGACATCATTTAGGTTACTCTAGGGTTGATCCCCTAGGTCTCATAGATCTGAAAGAGTATTAGTTCAATAAACTTCCCATTTTTAAATCTCAAATACACCATTCTAGGTGAATAAAAACCTCACTACAATAATAAATCTTGTTGCATTCACCCCTTTCAAGCTTGTAATAGATTTGGTTGCCAACATGCACTACTATTATTTCTTATGAGAATACATATAAACCATGTAGCATTTTTTCCAGTAATTTGAAGGAGAAATGTTGTGTGTTCCAGATATCATTGTTGAAATGTATTTTAGAGATATCTCAGGAAACAAGTCCTTGTCGATCAATGTCCCCATTTCCAATAGATTATATTTAAAATTGTATCCCTTTTATTTTTTGGGTAGTTAGAACACCCAAAAAATTGAGGTGAACTCACTTGTGAATATTGCAAGACCCTTTAGAGGTAGGTACATATGGAGGGGACTTGACATACCATGTCAATCCAATGTAGTATTTGAATTTTATAACCAAAAAACATAATCATTCATGTGGTTTTATGTCATATTTATAGACCATTATCATAGACCACTCTCTATGCTTGGACAAGAAACAACATATATCATCTACATGAGTTTTTATTGTGGATTTGTAGTTGACATTGCCTCCTAAACATTGCACATTATTAACATTCATTAAATTTGAAACACTATCATTTTTATAATCCTATACATGTTATTAATAACTTTTGGTAATATGGTGATTTGTAGTATAAGGGAGTAGTAAAACAAGATGAGAGATGACCAAGTCCATGGGTGTTCTAGTTAATATTTTAAGGAATTTATTTACAGTAAATGCACTAATTGTTGATTCATTAAATGTTATTTTATAATATAGATTACATGTCAAAGTTGGATTTTGAGGTGGTAGGGAAGAGGGATAGGTTGTGGGGGCTTGATATGGATACACATCACTAACAATATCCCTATATGATACGAGTAAGGAAAAATCAAATCAAAGCATTGAATGACTTATAGTTGAGGTAGGATATTCTTGAGTGATTAATGATTCATTTTCAGAGGTATATGATATTATTTTATAGTTAATAAAATGATATCTATTAGGTACCTCACCCATGAAAATGAAAAGAATTTACAATACATATTTAGTAGAAATATACTAGTAAGGAAACCATATTTCTACTACCTGAACTAAGAAGCTATATATACTTTTGAGAGATACATGATTATATTTTAATGCATATGTATATTATTCAAGAACTTAGCCATATGAATAGAAGGGCGAAGCTAGTCAACAATCTGGAGTAGTAGTTACAAGTTTTGGAGACAAGATAGTGGCTAAGAAATCATCAACCTCCTCTTTGATTTTATTCTCCTTCCCGAGTAGAGTTGAACTTGCAGAGAAGAGGGAATGAAAGTTGAATATGATGTGTAAACACCCTAATTTCACATCTGTCCTAAATAAATTAATTCCCCTTCCTCATTTCCCACAAAAATACACTTCGAATTAATCAAATATAATTTGATTAATTATCCATTTAAAAATCCAAAAAATAACCCAATCCTCACCATATGTCATTATTGTCCATGTTTTTCTACTATTGAATTAAAATTCAAATTCAAATCGTCACCCACCCTTCGTGGTCCCCACTCACCTAAAATCCTCCACTTATGAATTAAAAATACAATTCAAATCCTCACCCATTCTTCGTGGCCCCCACTCATCTAATCTTGCCCACATTTTCAAACCACTCACCTAATCTTGCCCACATTTTCAAACCACTCACTTAATCTTGCCCACATTTTCAAACCATGATTACTTAAATTACTCTAAGTTAATCACTCCCCCAGGCTATAAATACAACCTTACCCCTCCCCTCTAAGGACACAGAGAATAAGCTTGAATGCCATGTCTAAGTTCTTGCATCCTTTGAGCAAAGAACGTCATTTTTCCTCATCCTAATGCCTAAATAGCATCATAATCCTTTTTCCCATATGGTGCAAAGTAAGAGGATCGTTGTTGCAGGAAGGCCTTGCTCTGTCTTGAAGAAAAGCACCTGCATATCACACAATCAGGGCTCAATCCAAGTTTCCTAGCCCATTCTGAGGTTTGCTATGGAATGCGAAGGAGGAGGTATGATTATTGGTATTTTACTTCCTTGTTAGTAGTGTATTTTTCCTAGCTTACATTTTGGCATGCCCGGTTACTTTCGATATGTTACCATTAATTTCCCAATTAGTGTTTTTATTTGTTCTTTGTTTATTATTATTCGTTATTATTTCCTTTTTTTTTCCTTATGGCCTTCTTTGGTTAACCTTCACTCTTTGGGTAGTGTTTTTGTTGTGTGATGTCTTGTGGTGTATCTGCAGGTTATAAAAACAATTAAACTATGAAGCTCATCATGTCTTTGATCTCCTTGGTGCTTGGTGTTTAGTTCCCAGTTCTGATTTTGCTATTCACGCGTAATCTATAAAAAACACATGAACTATTCATTAGTTTATCATCTTACTGTCATGGGACAACCAATCCGGAAAATGCATTTATTTATTTGCTTTTGCTAAAATAACTGCTTTGTAGGAAGTTATTCATTTTTTTTCTTTTATTTTAGTCAATCATTTTGTGATCTAACTCTTTATTTCTGTTTATTGTTTTTTTTAACCTTGATGTCAAAATTTTAGCTCCTTAGGTGAAGTACATAAGTCAGAAAATTAAAAAAAACTAGCTCCCAAGACATTTTTCTTACGTTTAAAATTTTCATTCAGAGTGCTACTGTAGCCCATCTTCCGGAAGCCATAAATTTTTCTCCCGAACTCGGAATGAATTCATTTTTGTTAATAGAAAGGTATCAAAAATATCCATGCAATGGAAAATTAATTTTTTTATTTAGACTTACAGAAAAATTTTGGTTTCATTTCTCCTAACCCCTTTCTTTTTAACAAAAAACAACAAAATTATAGGTTTTTTTTTAAATTTTATTTAACGTAACAACCTCACAAGTATGCTCTTTCCTCGTACTTCAAAATTGATCTTGGAAATCAAAAACGTGAGGCCACCCAGGCTCTATAAAAAATTATTATTATTATTTTTTTTGCCTTACATTTCAATTTTCCACGACAACACTTCTGGGTAACATTTTCACACACTTCTTTCATCGTTTTTCTTTTTTTGTGAAAATATTCATTATTGCTATTTCATAATCATGATTAATTGTAATAATTATTAAAATTTAAAAAAATAAAAAAACTGATTCCAATTATATCCGCATATGCTCTTTTCTTGCGCCTTCGAGTGATCTGGAAAATTAGAAACGGTCACAATTTTTTAGTTTCTTTTTTTAATATTGCAGGATCCTCTAGCTTTGTTTTCCAACTGTCATTTCAATCATTATTTTCCTTTGAAATATTATTAATATTTGTTTGGTCATTGGTTGTGTATGCTCTTTTCCCGCGCCTTCGAGCAATCTGGAAAATCAAAAACAACCACGATCACTTTTCTAACATTTCGTTTGTAGGATAACTACTATTTTGTTTTCTGTAGAGCCGCGTCGCTGGAATATTGTCAAAGACAAAAACAAAAACAAAAAAAAAAACAAAAATCCCGTAAAAATACCACCATTTAAAGAAAATTATTGAAACAAAAAAAACGTACTCTCAGGTATGTAATTATTTTCTACTAGTGATTTATTTCAAGTTGGAAAGAACCCTGCATTTAATCACTTTATCATTTAATTTTTTCACGTAGACGAGATGGATTTCATCACCACAAAAGCTACATTGGTGACGTGGACTTGACTACCACACACCAACAACATTTGCATCTGCATTGCACTTTGCGACCTAGTCTCATCACAGCATTCGGTATTTACCTTGGCCTTGCTCTTCACTTACAGGTAATATTGTCATGCAATGCATGTGAGTCACGCCTAAATAGCTATAACAATGAAGCCTGGGCATCGTCCCTGTAAGTCTCCGGGGAGTTATAAGGACACCATACACATTCATTCCCCCATCACCTTCCACCTTTTCAAAAAAATTATTTTAGATGTGGTGATTCACTCCGAAACAAGCAAGTAAGAATTGGTGAGCCTCCTCCAGTGCTCTAAGGGCTCCCCGTACCAATTATGTCCCCGTACAGAATTAGGTATATTAGGACTAGGGTATATCAGAGGACACATCTTTTTGGAGTAATAAGAGCCTGCATCCATTAGTCCATAGCATACTTGTATGATTGCATGAAACAATGATCATTCCTGAAGAATTTACCTCCTAAGCCAAAATAATTGGATCCACATGATTGCTTGCTGTGTGAAAATAAAATAGTTTAGCATTATTTTATCATAAAACTTAGTTGATATCAATGTGTTCATTGTAAAATTTCAAACCCTAGTTGTGTTCCACAAAAAAAAATCAGTTCTCGACCAGTTCAATACCAAGTGAAAACATCCAAACACTCCAACAGTGCAGACCAGAACATCGCACCAATTTCATTAGCTTGCTTTAGCCAATCCTCCATAGCGCGTTTTCAAGCTATATCAAACTGACATTGGGTGACTTGTGTAAGTTCACTCATTATTTCATCAACTATCAAGTTTATCAAAATTGCATCCAAGAAAAACCCCTTCAGAGCTCGTTTTGAGTTCACAACTGTGTTGATTCACTTGTTTGATTTACTCTTCCTATCCAAAATCTAGAGCTTGTTTAAGCCAAACCAATCAACATATTCATCATAGCTTGATTGAGCTATATCCTACTTGTATCAAGTACCTTGTTTGAGTGTACTCCTTACATTGTCACTTGTTAAACTTGTTTAAACCAAATCTAAACCATTTTCATTATAGCTTATTTAAGCTATCACATATTTATCCTGAGTATCTTGTTTAAGCTTGCTCATTATAGCCTTACTTGTTAAAACTCGATTGAGCCAAAAAAAAAGATCACAATCAATAGGTTGAGATCTTTATCGCACCTTTCTTCATTCTCCCTCTCTTTCAAACATGATGAATTCATGAAAAACATCATGCAATGAGCTATTAGAACAATTTAATAAGATGACAACACAACTCTCTCATATGGCTACCCAAATCAATGAACAGTCACCCAGAAAGTTGATCATACAACCTAATGAAGATGTCACTTCACGTAAAGTCCAACGTTAGTTTACCCCCCTTGGAGAAAGTCTCTCTAGTGTTTTTCATCAACTAAAAGAGGCTAAACTAATAAGATATCCAATTACAAAAGCGTTTACCAAAGGGGAAGCTAAGCCATGTTGGTACAAACCTAACACATATTGTGAATTTCATCACATTGATGGTCATCATACAGATAAATGTGTGTGATTTAAGAATTACATCCAAGACTTAATTGATGATGACGTCATCTCTGTAGAACTTGATGGCAACGCTCTTGCAACCAATGACACATCCAATACCAAAAATTTCCATAAAGATCTGACTACTCTCGAAACTCCTATATATACTGAAAATATACAAGATCATGACAACAACAGTCAAGACTCTCTAATTCCAAACCAATCCATATCTTCTTCAAATTTCCTTCCATTAGTTCAAACATACATTGAACCTATTTTGGACAACAACATTCTTCCAACATCTACTAGGCACTTGAACTTATTTTGAGACTCTCTTTCAACCCAAGCATACATTGAACTTGTTTTGGACAATAACATTCTTTCAACATCTACTGAGCACTTGAACTTATTTCGAGACTCTCTTTCAACCCAAACATACATTGAACCTGTTTTGGACAACAACATTCTTCCAACATCTACTGAGCACTTGAACTTATTTCAAGACTCTCTTTCAACCCAAACATACATGTTGAACCTGTTTTGGGTGACAACATTCTTCCAACATCTAATGAGACCTTGATCTCATTTCAAGACTCCCTTTCAAACCTTGATATTACTGTATACACTACAGAAGAGGTTCCATCAATAGGTACCATTAAGTTTGATTCTATTATTCCAATATTGGCTCTTATGCCTAACATATCTAGCCTTGTTGTCGAAACACAACCACATCGAGTTTGGACACTTGCAACAATGCAACCTGTCGTGTCCATCATGCTTTCAACGATCGATCTTACAGGCATCTCATCACTAATTATTCTCACCTGTTAAAACTTCTACGTGCATACATTCTACGAGGTACTTATACCCAGGAATATCTTTACACAACCTTTTCCATCTTTAATCATGAATCTATCCTCAAAACAATCAATTAATAGACAAATAGAAGCAACAAACCAAATCACACAAACCATCATTGTCAACACACATAGAAGCTATTGGCTTAACAAAATCTATCTCACTCTTTGGGCTTACCGCACATCTTATCACACACCTACTGGAGCCACTCCCTTCTCCTTTGTTTATGGTTGGGAAGCTATTTTACATGTCAAGGTTGAATTTCCATCCTTCATAATATCCTTCAAAGATGTAATCAATAAAGATTATTATCGACACTCGCGCCTTCATGAACTTGAGATTCTTGATGAAAACAACTTAATGCCCTAGATCATCTTCAAGTATATCAAAATAGGCTATGGCATAGCTACCATAAAAAATTCAAACCTAGAAAATTTAAGGTCAATGATTTCATTCTCAAAGAAAATCGAAAGAACACACCCAAAGAACGAGACAAACAAGATAAATTTGAGCCCAACGAAATCATAGATAGTTTTGGGTTTGGAGCTTATAAATTGGCCATCAACATAGGCCAAGATATTGATGAACCAATGAATGCAGTTCATTTAAAGAAAATTTATCCTTGAGATATTCACTATTCCGGGAAACAACGTGTACATTGTTCCTTCTCTCTTGCTTATCTCTGAATAAATTTATTCATTTCCATTGGTAGATATTTTCATTATCAAAATCACATCTTCATATTTATCATCATGAGACAAGTGCTAATATAAATCCTATTAAGTTTGTGAGTGTCATACTTCTTCCATTTTTAGTCACTTTCATCTATGGTCATACCTAGAAGCTTACTGATGGTAATATATTCCCTTCAAAGACATTCTCTCTTTCATAACAAAGCTCTAAACTTCGTTACCCAGTTTGTTTGGTCGTCCATCTCAGTCTTCAGTGTTGAACCCTCGCGTCCTACTAGTCATGTGGGGCTAAGATTGGGGGCAGAAATTCCTTCCCAAATACAAAGCACTATTGTAAAAATCCATTAATTCAATAACTTATGAATAATTCATTGTCACGTCTTTCGTCCTTCATAGTCTTTGGTGTTCAGTCCACACTTCTTACTAGTAGTGTGAGACTGGCAATGGAGGAAGGTGCCCTTACTCATCTACGTCTTTCTTTCAGTGATAAACCCTTGCCTCTTACAAGTGGCATGGGGCAAAGCGTAGAGGGTCATTCTCATAAAAGCATAAAAAAATTGCAAAATGTTCAAAAAAACAAAACAAAACAAAACAAAAAGAAAGACAAAAAGGGAATTCACTCACCTATATGTTTCCTTCGGTGATGAGCCCTTGCTTCTCACTAGTAGCATGGGGCAAGACATAGGGAGTCATTTCAAAAATACAAAATCTTACACTGCTTGCAAATTATAGAATCCCCAAACACGTAATTTAGATTCCTAAGTGAAGAGGGAACTATCCCTTAACCCTATATCTTACCAATCAGCAGGCCACATAACTATCTAAGTCTAGCACGTGACTCATAAAGTGAAAGCCATTTTTGAAACTAGTTCAGTACCATTATGAAGAATGGAGTCACAATTTCCCAAAGGGATTATTGTTAGCATTTGTATCTATATTCATTATCTACCTCCTACGTCCTTCTTGATTCTCGGTGATGAGCCCACACATCTTACTAGTTGTGTAGAGACAAGAATGGAGCTAGACTTCATTTCATCATATCATCACCACCATATCCTACCAATGGAAAGAGAATTTGTGTTATTCTGAGCATAAGTTACCACATGGAACAAGGTACATACAAATAATATCCTGGTTTATCACCTCTCATAACTAAGTCTCCACTTTGGTCTATAAATTGCAAATCACAGTGTAAAAATCCACAAACAGTGTGAAAATCGTCAAAAATCTAAAAACAGTGTAAAAATCCAAAAATCCAAAAACATTTGAAAATCGTCAAAAATCCAAAAATAGTGTAAAAATCTAAAAATCCAAAAAGATTTGAAAATAGTCAAAAATCGAAAAACATTAGAAACAATCGTCCAAAATCCAAAAACGTTAGAAACACTCGTCAAAAATCCAAAAACATTAGACATAATCGCCACAAATCCAAAACCATTTGAAAATCGTCAAAAAAATAAAAAACATTTGTCAATTTTCAAAAATCCAAAAAACATTAGAAAATATATATATATATATATATATATATATATAATAAACAAAAATAAAAAAATCCACAAAATCGCAAAAACTCTAAAATAATCAACACAAGTCCACCTTTGAACTATTATCCCCAACGAATGATCCAATCACCTTATGACTACTAAATTAAAACCACTTCTCCTCTCATGAATCCTCGCTTGGGGAAAATCCGGCTCTCATTGCTTCCTTATTTGAGGAAAATGACCCAATATTTTACTATGTCCTCGTACCCCTGCTTGGGGGCACATCCAATCAATCCTCACTGTGGAACACGTTAGGTATATGTTTATTGGTTCTTGTGCTGCATTATTAGTTATAAATTGTTAATTATTTTCTTGTATCTTGATATATTACAGGGGGCATCTTGATTTTATGTATCCTGGCATTATCTGTAATATTCTTATGTTATCTTATTGCATGTCGTACTGGGGCATCATACTTTCTTGATGGCCTCTGTCTATGCTCTCTTCCATTTACATATCGTACTAGGGCATCAATACTTTTTGATGGCCCCTATCTATGTTATCACGCATATTACAGTTTAGTCATCCTGATCTTTTATATCACGATGCATCCTATTATGTGCTATATTAAAATTAAGATGCTTTTCGTCACGTGAGTATCTTCCTGCATGATCAACATCTTACTTTTCACCCCATCCATTCACCCATACTAATACATTCCCTAGTTTAGGAATCCTACTTGATCACCGTTGTAGTTTGTGAATCCTACTTGACGATATTTCTCAAGTAGCATTCACTATCCAGCAACTCCTTCTCCCCCACCATGATCACCATGTATTTGATCCATTCATCCTCACTCCTAATTTTTACTCCTCCACCACTTATACCCATATTACCCTTCTCACCATTCATGTCCCCTCTCATCCATTTATATTCTTTCCTTTCCCCCTTATGCTTCCCGCTTGACAATCTTACTTACTAACTCCTTCTATATAGGATCCTCAGTGGAGGTTTAATCTCTCCCTAAGATCTTCCCGCTGTAAAAGCTTCTTCACCACCTCCCCTCTCATCAAACAACAATCACCACCAAACACATCTTCCCATTCCACCTCTTCTGCTTCTTATTCTCGTATCATTACTCTCATCAAGCAAGCATCCCAATTAAGGATTCCCCTCACACTCTCCACCCTCCACTACATATATTCCTTCATCCATTCATGTTACACTCCTTTGTTTCCTTTCTTTCTTGTTATCACCTCATCTTATATCATATACCACTTAGGCATACCTCACTCACTCTTTTCTCATCCTTCCCCAAACCCGTCTTATGCCTAGTCATCCTACTTACACGCTCTCTTAGTATGGAAAATTTACTTGAGGGTTCCCCTTCAGTCCATTTTTTCATACCCAATTCCCACCAACTCTATCATCATCCCTCTTCTTCTTCATCTTGGTGATCTTACTTAACCATTCTGGCTGCATGACAATCTTACTTAAGACTTCCACTTAAGGTTGATATGCCGTATGGCCTTCCCCCATCCCATCATATTTCCCCCATCTTATTTCTCCTGCCTATCGTCACGATCATCTTCTTCAACCTACCATTCCACCCCTGTCCCCAATATCATCTTGTCTTTCTCCTTGCATATCATCCATGTTGGTTAGGTGATCCTACGAAACCTCTCCGGCAGCATGACGATCTTACTTAAGAGATTCTATTAAGCATGACATGTCATCTTACACTCGCCCATCACTTTACAATCTCACCATCCATATTTCCTCTTCATTCCCCATCATCATATCTTTTTACCACCACTATCACCCTCCTCTGCTTGGCAATCTTACTTAACCACTCACCTGGCATGGCGATCTCACTTAAGAGTCCCTCTTAAGGATGATCTATCTCCTTGCCTTTCCCCATCACTACACACCCTTCACCCTTCACTTTTTCTCAGAATTCCCCATTATCACATGCTTTCACCTCTTTTTCGATTCTCACAAACACCACTTCTCGTTTAACCACTTGTCATTTCCAGTTTCTCTCACTTAGAAATCTTAACCACTTCCCTCACATGACAATCTTATGTCAGGGTCCTCCCTACACTTAACTTTTCATCATGAACTTCTCCCCCACCTCATTCTTTGTTCACTTTCTTGATCGCTTATTCCAACTGGTATCTCCTACTACCCACTTTTTCCTCCTACTATTACCCTTTCTTCACATATCCTCTTACAACATACATCTAATCTCTTTCGCCTACAATCACGTTCTTTTCCCCCATTTTCCCCTTCTTGATGCATCATCCTTCATAACGTTTCTTCCCATTATTTTCATATCTTGGTTCTTCATCCTCACCTCATTCATCCTCATCGCCTACATCCTCTCCTCGTTTTCACCTAGTCCCAACTCATCACTCCCATTTTCTTTACTCTTTCCACTTCATTTTCTCAAATCCCCCCCACATTTCTACCCACACACTCATTCACCATTATTGTTCACATTACTCTATCATTATTTCATCATCATCTTCTATTCCCGTGCTAATAATTGTAAAGGGGATTTCCCTAAAAAATCATCAATCCTCATTCCGCCACGACCCTCATTCACTCCCTTGAACCTTCTAGACTTTCCCTTTTATTCCTTCCCTCCTCTAAGCCCACCACTCATGGTAAAAGGGCTTTCCCTAACATCCCTTTGTTGGCATTACCCTTTCCAATCCTCATTAGCTTTCTCCTTTTCTTCATTTTTTCTCTCACCCTTCCCCACCAATCATTGTAAAGGGGATTTCCCTAATGTCCCCTCATTGGCATTGCCTCTTCTATCCCCCATTCTCTTTTCTCTCCTATTCTTTTCCCTCTATCCCACCCTTTCTTGTCGCTTCTTACCCATCTCTCCATCTTCTCTTCGCCCTTTTCAATATCTTTACTGTCTTCATCACACATCCTTTTTCTATTTTCTCGTCGTCCTAGTATCCTCATTTCATGCATCTCCGCATCTTTTCCAATTGATGTCATTCCTCCCCTCTTTCTTCTTTGAACATTCCTTATATTGTTCCCTTTCCACTTATTACCCCCTTTCTGTATTCCCTTCCTTATACATAATTTTATTTGTTATCCTCTTCTCTCTCCCACCCCTCATCTTATTTTCCTTCCCCTGTATTGTCTTCTTCCCCTTTTTCCATCACGTTTCCTCCTTACTTCTCCATCGATAACCTGGCTATTCAGCATTGTCCTGTCTTTTTTATCATACCACCCTCCACATGCATCTCCATACGGTCTATTCCATATTCTTTGCTTTGGTCTTCCTCGTAATGACATGATTCCTTCAATCTTCTCCTTGTATTCATTCTATCTTCCTTTCCTCTCCCTAGTTTTCATGTTTCTTCTTACCACTTCTCCTTTTCTCTACCACCCCTACCTTTTTGTTCATTTTGCATCTATTTCTCTTCTTTTCTCTCCTCTTTTTCACACTTTCCTCGCCCCTCATAATTTCTTTTTTTCTCCATTCTACTTCTTATTTCGTCCTCTTTCCATTTTCATCCATTTTCACCCCCTACTCCCACCTCGTTTTCTCCTACTTATTTATCCTTTCCCATTTCCTGGCTTTTTCTCAGCTCTATCATTCTTCACTTCACACATCCCTCTTTACTATCTCTATTGCTTCCTTCATTTTTCACATCTCTCTATTTTATCCCTTCACTCTCTACTCTGTCATTTCTTGTTTTTGCCTTGTTTGTCCTTCATCATTCCCTTCTTCCAATATCATCCCTCTCTCTTTTTCCACCTCTTTCATTCTTTTTTTCCCCTCCCCTATCTCCCTTACTCTTCTCGTAATCAACCCCCAATTCTATCTATTCCCTTTTCTCTTTCCCACACACCCTCCCACCTAGCATTCAAGGCCGATTGAATAATTTCTCCATTTACGTCATGCGGTTATTCTAGTCTCTTCCACTCCATTATCGTTCTCTTCTCCACATAATTCATTTCTCTTCTTTTTGAGAGTTCTTTTGTATATTCCATTCTCACCATTCCTGTAAAGGGGCATCACCACATCTATCCATAATCACATCTTTTCATGACATTTTTGTCTTGAAGGATACTATGACATCTGTCACTATCCACTTTCTATTCTCCCCAACAAACATTTGCTCTACCTTTTGCTTAAAAAAAGTAGATTGAATTCTTCCCCCATACCATCTACTTTCTTTAAAAGGACACTACTTTCATAGTACCCTTCAAAAGAGGGGAAAATGTAGACACCCTAATTTCACATCTGTCCTAAATAAATTAATTCCCCTTCCTCATTTCCCACAAAAATACACTTCGAATTAATCAAATATAATTTGATTAATTATCCATTTCAAAATCCAAAAAATAATCCAATCCTCACCACATGTCATTATTCTCCATGTTTTTCTACTATTGAATTAAAAATTTAAATTCAAATCCTCACCCACCCTTCGTGGTCCCCTCTCACCTAAAATCCTCCACTTATGAATTAAAAATATAATTCAAATCCTCACCCATTATTCATGGCCCCAACTCATCTAATCTTGTCCACATTTTCAAACCACTCACCTAATCTTGCCCACATTTTCAAACCACTCACTTAATCTTGCCCACATTTTCAAACCATGATTACTTAAATTACTCTAAGTTAATCACCCCCCTAGTAAATACAACCTTACCCCTCCCCTCTAAGGATACAGAGAATAAGCTTGAATGCCATATCTAAGTTCTTGCATCCTTTTGAGAAAAGAACGTCCTTTTTCCTTGTCATAATGCCTAAATAGCCTCATAATCCTTTTTCCCATCTAGTGCAAAGTAAGAGGATCATTATTGCAGGAAGGCCTTGCTTTGTCTTGAATAAAAGCACCTACATATCACACAATCAGGGCTCAATCCAAGTTTCCTAGCCCATTTTGAGGTTTGCTACGAAACGCGAAGGAGGAGGTATGATTATTGGTATTTTACTTCCTTGTTAGTAGTGTATTTTTCCTAGCTTACAACCATATCTCGATGAGCATGAGAGAGGACTCATATGAAGTTACTCAGGGTGATTGCTATAAACTTCATTGGCAATTAGCTAGAAGATCATCAGGATGACATAATTCCATTCATCATATTGTGAACCCCCTCTAGAGATCATGGGTGCTTACCATATTTGTAAGTCCATAATTGGGGAAACATTCTCTTTTGGTAAGGTTGGCACGCATTTCTTATTCCATCTATTAGAAGACCTATCATGAGTTGAATAATTTTATTGTCAATGGAATAAAATTTTCCCAAGGAGTAGAATAAAGGTCGTCTTTGAGGGGATGTGGGTTAAATCGGAGATACAATAATTTGATTATACCCAGGAAAAATCTATCCAATAAGTGACAATAGCTCATAACGAGTTGTTGCATCAACGATAACATCGATGGATGGTAGTGGGAAATAATATTTGGAACATGGCTTTGTTTATATCCCAATACATTCAATGCAGATTCTATATTTTTCTTGTGTATGCTTTAAAGAATGAGTTGATGATGTTAGATACCCAAATTGAAAGACTAGAGATCAATATGTTTGCATGAACCATATCTGTAGGAGTTTTCGAGGTAGAGAACTTCCTCGTCTAACCATCTAGCGCCACCTTTTGAAAAATCATAGGTCTATGATAAATACATATTACCTTGATGGGCATTGGCACACAGATACATGGCTACATGATTATAGACTGTATACATGAGAAGAAATTCCTGTATATCTCTGATTGATAACTAAACTTGAAGGATTTTGATGTTTCTTAAATAATCCTTCATAAGTGTGATTTCCACTTCTTTTAGGATTCAATGAAGATACCTGAACTGATCAATTGTTTTTGATATCTGATACTCCATCCGCAAGTGTGTGTATGATAAAATTATCCCCTCATGGGATGGGGATTAATTAGAGGTCATGGACCAAGTCTTCAAGAGGTCAGAACCAAGTGGGAGAGGAGAGATAGATTTATAATTCCCCTTCCTCTTCTAGGGTCACAAATATCAATGTCCTTAAACTGAAAGGAATAAGGATAAACCCAAGCCATAGCGATCTCTAGAGAGATATTAGGCACAGGAAAGATATTGAGTGAAGTTGAGAGAAAATCATGTGATATATTGATATACAGGACTGTATCATTTATGTTACTTGATGCATAATTTTATGTTGAGTATGAATCATGTATTCCTCTAAGATAGCCTGAATCATTTTGATCACCATAATGATCATCCTCAATATTATGCCAGTAGATCAAATACTCATTGATGCGTTTACTGACCTATGTGAGAACGTCAAGGTGTATCAACGCAAACTGAAGGAACTGTGGATTCGAATAAGTAGGGCGACATCTTTTCAATCGGTATAGAAGCAGGTTAAGATAAATTGAGCTATCAAATAAGCGAGAAGGTTTTTTTCATGCATTAGGAGATGGTTTTCATATTTAGAATTTGTGAGTCAAAAACACAATAGATTACATTAGTGTATGAGTAAAATCCACAATGAGATAAATAGAGTGCTGCAAAAGAAGTTCCGCCCTGGATTTTGTCTGCATGTATACTTTGCTTAACCTGCTAAAACTCAAATGATTAGCAAGAACTGCCAGCTATGAATCAGTTCAACACTCTAGCTAATTACAAAGCATAAACACCATGTGCATGTATAAGAATTAAACAAGGGTTAGATGCTAGCATTTATCAATTACAAACTTTGAACTACCACCTAACAATAGTTCTACAATATTAAACTCCTCTATTCTCTAACAACAAATAAATGAATAGACCTAAGTAAGCACCATGGCTATCAAAATAGTTGTCCTTAATGTTCCAAGAACCTAGGAATGGGGGCTAATCAAAGTTGGGTTACAAGACCCTTTTGCTAGCACCTCCCCATCAATGACCCAAGCACTTTAAGAAAGAGGCTTAACTCTTCAAGATGCTGAACTCTCAAAAGGGCAAGGTGCTAAACTCCTCTAGTCTCTTTGCTATATGCTTTGCATTTGCTCTCTAAGGAGTTTAGGTGTAAGTAAATGAAGGTAGGTGGAGGGCTCTTTATAGTAAGCTCCAAAGCTATCAAAAGAGTTCAACACATTCTAATGAATGTGGGATAAAGGTAAAACCTGATTATGAATGGATAAGGTTGCTTAATCAAAGGTAACCTTGGGGCTAGAAGAGTTTAATACCTGTTTAGACAACCTCCCATGGGAGTTGGGGGGGTATTTTAATTAACTCAAAGGTGATTAATTAATAGAGTAGATGTAAGCTCTATAGAAGCTAATGAGAGGAATACTATTACGATTTAGGCTATTATAAGGGGATTGCAAGCAATTAAATATTGATCTTTTTGGCTAAATGTAAGGGAATGGTAATTGCATTAATAATGCTCTAATTAGTCTAAGTAGAAGGGGCGATTAAGTAACGGGAAGGTAGGTGAATTAGGGTATTTGTTGGATATGAAACTTAATTAATTAGCTTAGTGTAATTAATTAAAGATGATATGAGGGACACATGAGTTCTTTTGATGATATGTTATTGATTTGCGAAAAGGGGATAATTACATGCAATTTAAGGATTTTAAATTGCTTGGGCGTAATTATAGGTGTCTACATTTATCCCTCTTTGGGGTGGCGTACCTGATGCCACTTTAGAAGAGTAGTAGATAGAAGAGATGTTTGAAGGGATAGAAGAAAAATTATTAGGAGGGAGAGATGCCCCCTCGAGTGTCGATGGGGTAATGAAGGAAGCCGATCAAAGGATCGAAATTAGATGAGAAGTAGGCAGAAGAATGTTGACGAGGCAGCTTATGCCCCAAGGAGAGGGAGAATTAGGGGTGAAAGGGAAGTAGTGTAGAAGAAATATGGATGAGATTAGAGAAGGGGATTAACCTCAAGCCACTTATTTGATTTGGAACAAATTTGATGTCATCATATTGCCATAGGAACTATGCCATTCGGTCCTAATGAAAAATATAAGCATATGACAAAGGTAGAATGACAGGAAAATCCATACTACGAACAATTAGGGTCCATTTGCTGGAATAGGACCAAACTCCACGCAACATATAATAATGCTTTAGTGCAATACGATTAAGGAAACAAGCTCATATAATAGGGAAAACAAGTACGAATGCACATATCCGAACCCAACAATGGTCAAGACAGTTGTACAAATGTAGTTGTTATCAGTGCTAGAAGAGATCCAAAAGTTCATGATTGATGAAAAGGGTTAAAAAATTATGCCCCAAGAAAGGATATATGCAAGAGGAAATGAAAATGGACACGGGGGTCCATGAAAAGCATTTTTGTGCAATGAAACAGCACCAGGCAACCAAAAGTGCCCCAGAGAGATGAAGCAAGTAGCTAGAGTATTGTGAATGGTTGTGAATCCGGTGGTCCACGAGTCGTATTAATCAGGGAAAATGTGAGACAAACCAGACACGATATGGAGAAAATACCATGCGCAAGACACAAGTTTCAGCCGTAAGAAGCAAGTTACCATTTTGTAGGGTGTTTTACTTTTTAGGAATTTTTTGAGGAGGAAAAGAGCTTAGCCTTAGCCTTTGGATTTTTTTTATATTAACAATGTTTGTCATCATTTACTCATAAGAGCTACATGTTCTATCGTTGTGTTTATGTGAAACAATATAAGCATACGACAAAGGTTAGATACGACATGAAAAATAAGGGCATAATACGAACAAAAATTGTCCATTGTGTTTTTCTCGAAAAGACCAACTCCATGCAACATTACAATAATGTCCTTGTTTACAGTTTTCCAAAGCTATGTGAAAGATGCCTAACTCCATTGCAACAACAAAATGCATGGATGCCAATACGAGAAAGTAGAACAAGAATACTAAAGGTCAGAATCCATGCACTTATGAATAAGAAGGTGAAGTCGTTGAGTTTCCCCCGGCGTAAGATGGGAAATAACGAAAGACCACATCCCTTACAGACTAATAGAATAAGGCAAAGCCGGATCAAGGCTGGACTAGATGGTGTCCACAAGGAAACTCAAAGGCAGAAGCAAGTCCAGGACAAAGACAACTACCCTTCTAGTACAGAATGCTTGTGAACAACGAATGCCTCCCGATGGTGCCAGAAACTAGTTTTCACCCAAGGACTTGTCCAAAGTGCCAAAATTGCATGGTTTAGAACCAACTAGTGAGATGACCTGTTTTCTCTTTTTCTTTTTCTGATTTTTTTTTTTTTTATGTTTTCTGAAACATATTTGAATGTTTTTTGATGTTTTTTTTTGTCTAACATATTTGAATGTTTTGGTTAATTTTAAAATTTTTTATGAAACTATGTATATGGAAGATGAGAAATCATGGATGCCCCAAGTAATAGATGGGATGTACAAGGGCATAAGTCCACGTGCGTACCTAAAAGGTGAAGATGCAAAAATGTCTCAACGATAAGGTGGGAGTATTCAAAGGTAAACTCTTCACAGGTAGAAGCGGGACCCAAGGCCATTATAGATAGGTTCAACATGATGATGAACATAAACCAATGAAATGTTGGAAAGAAGCAAGGATGCCCCCAGCGTAAGTAGGCCTACAAGAACATGTGATAGAAAGGAAGGAGGAGATTGTTTTTGTGAAATGGGGACAAAGGTTTCCGAAAACATGGAAAAAAATTAATCTTATACACATGGATGTTCTGAATGAAGTAGAAGAACGATGTGAATTATATGAATGCAGCTTAGAATCCTCACGATGAAGAAGTGATTAGCCAAAGGCATAAATCATGAGACGAGATATGGACTAGAGTAAGAGTCTGAACAAAGGTCCAAAAAAGACACTTGGTAACATACTAATCCTGTTTACTCATAGAGATCCAGTGTGTGCATGTGGATTTTATTACCTCTTGAAGTGAAGATTTAATAGACAACAAGTGAAGAGACCCTAGCTAATGTGTAGGAATGATTTATTTTGATAAGTGATTTTGTGAATGGAGGGTGAAAGGATAGCCGTACATTGCTCCGCTGCCAGCCAAGCGTTCATAGCCCCGACGGAGATGTATTTGATTCTAATCACAACATTGCTCTATTTCCAGTCAGGCATCCATAGCCCCGATAGAGATTATTGGAAATACCCCAAGAGAGAGTTATATATTAATTTTCTTTTGATTTATAGCTTTTAGCTTTTGATTTTTTGTTTGATTCAAAGCTTTTGCTTTCTGAAAAATTATTTCAGCTCTCTTGTTTGACAAGGGGTTAAGAACCACTGATGGCTTGATGGAAGGAGGTGGAAGTGATTGTGATGATGACATTGGCTAGTGTCAACAAATATGTCCAAAATTTCTTCGCAACAAGTTTATTAGATGTTTGAATGTGATAGGATCTCCATGAGGTCAATCGTTCTTTAATTTACCAAGGTAGATAAAAGACCAAGGGCAAACAGATACCATAGAGATAAATGTCACAAAATGCATGTAAATAAGCTAACCAAAATATCACTAAAGGGATGAAAATGGTAGGAAGACTTGCAGAAGAATAGCAATGAAGGGAAGAAAGAAATATCCATGTGTACACAACACTTGATTGCAATGTTTGATCTTTGTACCTTTGAGTTTTGTTGTTTTTGTTTTTAATTTTTTAGATTTTTGATATATATATATATATATATATTGATACATATATATATATATATATTTTGAACTGTTTGTTACTAACAAAGTCACTATATGTGATAGGATCCAACAACGTTGTTTACGACTTCCTTGATAAGGGAGACTAAGCGTGTTTGTTTATTGAGAGTCATGTTTTCCCCAATCTCGATGATCGTGGTGAGTTCACACTCAACAAAGGACTGTGATTTATCCTGAAACATGGATTTTGTATGCGGGAGCTTGAGTTCCCTATCCAGAGGTTTATGCACTTTTTGCCATACTTGATGGTTATGTTGATGTGTGTTCTTGAATCGTGCTTGATTTACAACTTTGAGATTGTTCCAGTTGTTGGGGGATTTTGCGCTCTTGGAAGTTTTGACCTGAGCTTGATAATGAACCTGTTTGGGTTTCTTATAAGCTGACGCTTGAATTTTCTGACCTTGAGAAGGAGAAGAATGTGAATATTTATGATTGATGATAGGAATGATATAAATGGTAGTGGGCTTGCCACAACCATTCATTGAAGAAAATATGTAATAGATGAAAAGGATACGGTCCAAGAATTGAAGAGGATGGGCTACCAGGAGGTGAGCCACAGATAGAAGGTGAAAGGATACTAGGATGTGGCCCAAGAATAGAAGAAGAAGGGCTACTAGGACGTGACCCATACATAGAAGACGAAGGGCTACTAGGATGTGGCCCAAGACTAGAAGAAGAAGGGCTACTAGGACGTGACCCATAGATGTAAGATAATGGACTTCTAGGATGTGGCCCAAGAATAGAAGATGATGGCCTACCCAGGGGGTGATCCATACGTAGAAGATACCAGGGGCTAGTTGGACATGCCCCAATAATAGAAGATAGTGGGCTACTCGAAAATTTCCTACAAATAGACAGAGGGAGGGCTATTAGAATGTGACCCACACCTAGATGAATATGAAGGGCTACTTGGCACTGACCCTACAAGAGATTGTGATTGAGGAATTATGATAGACGAAGAGTTATTGGGTGATGAGAAGATAGGCCATGGATCTATGCAAGACCAAGGAGTTTCATCACATAATGAAGAATGTGAAGATGGAAGAATAAGAGGAGGATCAAGTTGCATGATCTGAGGCTCTTCCTCCATTTCTTGATTAAAGGAATCAACCTTTTCCTCACAATATGTAGATACATCAAAGCCTAAAGAGAATCCCTTTTTGTAATCTACTAAAGGAATATCTTCATATGCCCCTATAAATGCCCCTTATTGTTTCTTCATTCTGAAAGAGATCAATCGGTATGAGTTGTTGATCGATCCCTAGGGGTTTATTGGAAGAAATAGGTTCACTTGGTGTGGAAGGCTTAGAAGATGTTTGATGATTATTGATAGAAGAAGATGGTGTGGGGGACGAAGAATATGTGTAGCTAGATGTCTCAGGAGTAGAACAAGGTGGTGTGGACCTACCTATACAATGGTATGCCGTATGTAAAATAAAAGGATTAAGTCTAAATTCTGTAGATTGTGACACATGGGTTCAAGTCAGATGTTTGGTCTTGAAGGACTTTGAGTTACATGAATCTTCAAAGAAGGAAGATTCCATGGGGGTGATTTATGAAGAAGGTCCTGCAAAGAAGAGGAGGACTGTGATTCAAGCATCACATTAGATGAATGATTGACAAGGGTCCTGTGAAGGAAGAGAGGACCGCGATTCAAGAATTTTATTATACTTCTGATTGGAGGGATTTGGAGTCGCGTGTATCTTCAAAGGAAGAAGACGTTGTTGGGGCGACTGATAAAATGGGTCTTACGAAGAAAGGGAGGACCGTGATATCAAGAGTCACATTAGATGATTGATGAAGAGGATCTTGCAAAGAAAGGGAGGACCATGTATCTTCAAAGAAGAAGACGTCGTTGGGTGTGAGTGATAAAATTAGATGACATAAGATTCGATTAGTATGATTGATGAAGAGGATCTGAATCCTTAGAAAGGGAGGACCGTGATATCAGAGGAAATATTTGGATTGGAATCCTCAGCATAAGAGGAAAGGACTTAGGAGTCGAAATTAGATAGAATCCGAAGAGTAGTTTGGATCTGAATCCTCAGAAGAGTCAGAGGAAATATTTGGATTGGAATCCTCAGAAGAAGAGGAAATGTTTGGATTAGAATTAGAAGAAGAGTGGGGGGAACTCGAATAATAATTTGGATTAGACGTGTCCAAATCATACCACCGACTATGAGATGAAGGTGGGGAACGAGTTACTTGTATGGGCTCTCTAGCACGAAGAACCAAATGAGGTTTAGTTGTAATGGGAATATTTTGTTTTGAATTTCTAAACCTAGGTTCCATATTTTTGTAAGTATGGGGAACCACGCACGATAGTCAGTCATTTTTGGCGTTGTTTTAAGCACAAATGTCTATATTTAGATAGTGTGATGAAACTCCTTCAAAGGGAAGGGAGTGACATGTCGATTTGGGTAGCATAAGGAAAACTAACTAGACATTTCGTAAGTATTGATATGATGTGTGTGATTTTTTCTGAAGAAGGTCTAAGGAAAATAGACATCGTGATGACGTAATATCAATGAGATAAAAAGGGATTGTCCTAGAAAATAAGTTTTCTGAATGAATAATCACATGGAACAATCATGTGAGTGTGAAACCCAAAGCCAATCAACAAGGAAATACACCATATGAAAATGCGATGCAAAGATGATCAACAAAGATGTTTTCACTTATGCCAAGTTCAAGGAAATGAACAAAACGTAAGTAAAAACAAGAAGTCAATGCGATCTCCCAATCAATATATACGATGAGAGAGCTCAAACTTGATTAAGACCTATATCTCAAAAAGTGCCAATTACAATTTGCGAATGACACAACAATATCACCAAGATATGTTAACCCACTTTGCGAGAAAGTGAAGTATTGATATCGAGGTGTTATTGATATAACACGCACAAATAGTAACACCTAGCACTCTTTGAAATTGAGGTAATAATAGAAACCGAACTAAAAATCTCAAAGTATAGCTAGGAATAGTTAAAAATGTGTGCAACATAACCATACAATATAGGTATTTATGTCGAGTTTACACAAAACAAGACGTAAATATCGAAATTGTAGTGATACGATACAAACAAGGTAACTCTTCTAAGGAAGTTTGCGATGATAAACCACGCCTAACTACAATGATGACCTTGACATGGGTATAAAGATCACAATGGCTACCAAATGACGTGAAAATGCCTCCGCTCACTTTAGATGTTTAACTAACCTAGCCGCAAACCTGGATGGGCGTAAATGGACATAAAAGTGAGAGAAACAGTCGAATGGCAACACAAAGGTAATAACACCCCTTTTGATCAACAAAGTGTCAAAAGAATATGAAGGAAATAAATCAATAAAAATGATGAAAAATTCTAGCCTCACTTCAGCAGAGTTTCACCTCGTCCTAAGGCAAGTAAAAACTAGGCAAAAGTAATACGTCACACCTTTCTCAAAAAGAAGGTTCACAACTCAACACTGTTTTAAAATGGTCAAAGTGGGCTCCTGGCCAAAGTATATTCTCCTAGGTGGTTCTCTCGCCCTAGGTGTTACAAATTTGCCGACGAGCGAGCGCGATTTACCCAATAAGTCACACTGACTAGTTTAGGAGTATCTCAGTTTTACTTTACCCCCTTCAAGAACAGTAGGCAACTAGTGCATCTATGTGTACTATCACTGGGGTCACCACAACGGATAACCTGTAACACTATCTCACAAAGGAATCACTAGTCAAGTAGGTAGTGCAGAGCACTTCCCATTTCGTCTACAAGGTTCCCTCTTGTGTGGACTACTTTGGGGTTCCTGGAACCACCCCCATTGTTGTAGCTTAAGGCGTTATGCCAAAGGGGTTATGTTCCAATTGAGCAGGAGAGGGACGTACCCTTTTCCGAAACCTGCAATACAGTGTTTTGAATATGCTATTCTTTTTATCTTGTTTAATTAGGTGTGGTTTGCTTGAACACCTTTTGGCAACCTATATAAAAACTGTATTAGTAGTTTTTTATTTTGTTTTGGTTCCTCCTTTCTTTGACAAGTGTTTTTAGGTCCTGCACTCAAGCGTTAGTAGTTCTCCAAGAAAATCACATTATTTAAAAGAGGATTAAGACTTGCTTTTGATTCTCAAGATAATCCAAGGATGCAAGAGAAGAGCATACACAACAAATAATCCAACTAAAAAGTAAAGAAAATTCTTTTCAATCAATGAACCATACAAAATTCTTGATAAATGTTCATTCCCTTAAACCAAAAGTGAAAGATGAAGTTTCCAATTTACCAAATGTTATAAAATGAAGACTAAAGTTGCTTTTGATTCTCAAGATCACCCTAAGGTGCAAGAGAAGACCATACACAAACTTTATTTCAAATATATAGAAATGGAAAACTTCAAATCAAAGGACCATTGAGAAATGCTTTGTACAAGGTTCATTTCCTTAAGCAAAATGAATAATCAAGTTTCTAAGTTTAATCCTAATGTTAACAAGATAGAGATCAAAGTTGTTTTTTGATTCTCAAGATCACCAAAATGTGCAAGAGAAGAGCATACACATTCTTTGGTCTAAATCGAGTAAGCATAGAAATACAACATTCATCAAAATATTAGACATGCTAGAAAAATGACCAGTTTTAAAATAACAGAAAAACCTGTAACTTTTGTTAGTATAAATCCCAAATTTATATTTTCATTACATACTTAACTTCAATACCTTTCCAACGCAAAAAAAAATGGATTCATTTCGAGTTTGGGAGAAAACGTTATGGCCTTCGGAAGATGGGTTACACATATGCTCTTATGCTCATGGGTAAGCACTTGACATGCACTCCAAAAATGTCAAAAAAAACGTCCCTTAATCTGCAAAAATGGGCAAATTTTTCCAACCAAGATTTAATTTTGACAACAACCCATCACATTAATATATGAATAGAAGACTCAACGCTAGTCAAACATTAACATACATGCTCAAGAATTTAAGATTTTCAAGAAATTGACAAAAACTAGCATGTAGAAATGATGAAAAAGTAAGCTCTAAAAATGAAAACATGATGAAATCTTGAAATTTTCTCACCAAGATAAATTTTGACAGCACTTCCACCACATTAATATGTAAATAGAAGACTCAGCACTATCAAACACTAACCTACATGCTCAAGAATTGAAAAAATTTCAAGAAATTGATAAAAACTAGCATGTAAAATGTTGAAAAAAAGTAAGCTCTAAAAATGAAAACATGATGAAATCTTGAAATTTTCTCACCAAGATTAAATTTTGACAGCAACCCACCACATTAATATGTAAATATAAGACTCGGCACTATCAAACACTAACCTACATGCTCAAGAATTGAAAATTTTCAAGAAAATTGAAAAACTGGCATGTAAGTTACCCTATCCTATAAACACATAAACAATTACTAATACATCATGATGACATAATCCATTCATCACATTTTAACCCCCTCTAAGATATGGGTGCTTACCAATTTGTTCTTCCACACTTGGGGAAACATTCTCTTTTGGTAGGGGATATTTCTTATTCCATCTATTAGAGGACTTCACGAGTTGAAAATTATATTTTCAATGGAATAAAATATTGGGGAGAGTAGAATAAAGGTCGGGTAAGAGGGGATGTGGGTTAAATTATTACAATAATTAGGGATAGAGGAAAAATCATCCAATAAAAAGTATTATCCTATTTTGAAAAACACATAAGAAATTTAGAAGCATTTACTCTCAATAGCTTAGGTCTAAATTTATCATATGTATGCTTTAGAGACTGTGTTGACGAATTATCCCCACATGAAAGACTAGAGAAATAGAGGAAAAACCAAACCTTATAATTTTCAGGGTAGAGAACATATCCTCTATCTCTATCAAATTTGAAAAATCAAGGACATGATAAATACATATTATCATGCAAATACATGTTATATTTTATGATGTATATATGAGATCACATTTGTATATATTGATGGATAATTACTTTTGAAGTTCAATTTTCTTATTTCTGCATAAGTTGATGAACATTTATGGACAAGAAATATGAAATGATAAAAGGTTTTGATATATGATGATAAAGTAGGAAGTATGTGTAGGATAAAATTTAGACTGATGGGATGGGGACCAATTAAAGGTCTGGACCAAGTAATAAGAGGTAGAACCAAGTGGGAGAGGAGACATAGATTAAAAAATATCCAAGTTAGGGTAATATTAGGAACATCAAATATATTGAGTGAATTAGTGAGAATGTGTGATATATTCACATGCATCACTTATCATTTATGTTACTTGATGCATAATTTTATGTTGAGTATGAATCATGAATTCCTCTAAGTTATCCTGAATAATTTTTATACCATGATGAACCTTAGATTATGTAGTAAAAAAATACTCGTTGATGCATTTACTGATCTATGTGAGAATGTCAGGGTGTATATCATAAAGGGAAGGAAGGGGGGAAGAATAAGTACGGAGACATCTATACAATGGTATAAAAGGTGCTTATAATAGAGAAGGATATTAAGATATTTATTTGATGCATTAGGAGAAGGTTTTCATATTTGGAATTTGTGAGGAGAAACACAATCGTTTTCATTAGTGTATGAGTAAAATCCACGATGAGAGAAATACATTGGAAAAAAAGAAGGTCAATTGGATTTCCAATATTTATCTTTGCTAACTTCATCTTTAGCTTATTCATATGTAATTGATAAGCTCTACAATCCATAACATCACATGCCTAAGAAACTCATGCCATGATTAGTACGTTTTATTCTAGGGTGTATTCGAAGATATAATGGAAAGAACAAATGTAGGTGAACTCATGGAAGGTAACTCTGTAGTAATTTGTGAAGATGAAGAAAGAGGTGAAGGAGGATATGTCATAAGAGAAGAGGAGATAATCGAGGGAGAAATAAATGGATCGATGATCATGTTGCTAATCAAAGGAGTGTAATTCATGAGATTTTCCTTAGATTCAATGTGAGATTAATCATCCTCACCATCCATAATGCCATATTCATTAGGGTAGATTTGGTGCTCCTATCTCTTGATGAAATAGTGAAAGTTTCGATGTTATGAGTAAGGTGGGATTGCAACAATTCATAGAACTGGATAATTTCCATTTTTTTAGCTTAGGCATATTGTGCTAATAAGGAATCATATAGGGTACAACATTTTTCATAACTAGGTAGAGAAATTTCAATAACACATGATTCAATGATAGTCTTAGGATAAATTAGATTTTGTAAATTAGGATTCTTGATGCTAGTAATATTTATTGGGACTTGATCGACATCCATATTATGATATAGAGTTCCAACAGAAGTTCTAGACACAAAATCAAACACATACTACTATTTTACTATACCGCCAAGTATGTTGTCTTATATATGGATCTTGTGAAAGAAAAGTATTCACTGGTGACACACTGTCTAGTCCATATTTTTGTGTTGTTTGTTGCTATTATTTTATCTCTCACATTTTTCACTTCTACACATAGTTCTGGTCAAGTCAAAAGGATCAATATCTGTCAATATTCTCCCATTTGTAGTCATTTATCTCTGGAAACCAGTGCCCAGGGTTGGATACTAGCGCCTAGACACTCGAGTAAAACCTAGGAACTCATGTCTCCTTTGTTTTTGCTCACATTTTTGAAATTTCTAGTTGGCATTTTCAGTTTTCATACTCCTATCCTGAGGTCCTAGTTTACATGTGGTGTCACTATTTTTGATATTCAAGCAAGAGATCCCTATATAAACACAACATACATACCATTATAATAGGGGAAATTTTAAGGGCAAATGATTTGCTACATACTATTAAAGGCACTAAATTTTGGGGCTGATTACTCTAAATACACTGCATAGAAAGGGGAAGTGTTGAATTACATCCCAAACATCTGCATTATATCTAGCTTTATCCCACTATCTTGGCATCATTGGCGTGAGGGAAACCTAGGAGCACTATTACACACACAAGGATATATAACTACATGGAGTCTGAGATGTAGTGCAACGCTTGGTGTAGTGCCTACATTTTCTAGCTACAATTATCTTCTAACTCTATACTCATTTGTATGATTTGACATGGATTATGGAATATTTTTGACATTATGTTAGGTCATTTGATCTTCATGGACATGTATGGTGATTTGGGTGCATAGCGCCAATTTATCTTTGATTAGTATGTTGGCACATTTCATTAGATGTTGTGGATATTGACATATTGTTATGTTATTTGGGCCTAATTGATATATGATAGATACATAGTTAGTTGCACATCTTGATTGATATAGTTTATTTGATTATTGATGAGAACACATGATAGCATTGATATATGTCGTTTATATGAAATGCGATGGCTAACCCATGGTGAATTGGTGTGAAATTATGCGTTTTTTCTTAATTACGACTCCTTGTGGATGTTGTGATATCATAGATTGCATGTTTAGACTTTGATCATTTACTGAGTCATTAATTTACACTTGTATTAGACATATGAGTTTAATGTGTGCATTGAGTGTGTAGGTGATAGGACACAGGAGAACATGGGTTTCATGGCGGCTACGCAAATTGGGCACAAATGGCCCACGGAGCTAAGTCATAACCATGTTAGATATATGAGGCCATAATGTTTGCTTGTGTTATTTGGGCACCATGAGTGACCCTTATTTGTAATGTTGTATGTCTTGTAAAATTAATTTTGATTAGGTTGTTTATTTTATTAAGTAAACTAGATTGGGGGACTTAAAGGTCCCCACTTGCATTAATTTTTGCATTTGTGTAAGTGTGTGTTAATTAAGGAGGTTTGGGGTCACATGAGCACCCTTGAATGGGCCTCACATCATCTACAATTATTCCCAAATGTTTCAAACCCGAAATTGGGCTATTTATGGCATTTTAAGTGACCCCTTTTAGTTTTGGGGTTTCACTTAGCATGAAAATAAGCCCTTGGACCCTACCTATTAGGTAGGGGGCTTAATTTCAAGGCATAAAGGGATTTTTCCTCCCATTTAGCCTCTCTTTTGTCACAATCCATGTAAGATGGATTGGAATGTGTGTGTGTTAAAAAGTTGCACAAACTTGTCTTATTTTGTTTTTGGGCAATTTGGGAGAAGGGTGTTTAAAAGTGAGTTTATATTTTCTCCATTTTATTTTAGAAATATTGGACTTGGAGGGAAGAGAGGGGTGACACATGTCACCCCATAATTGGTGAGGAAATTTCTTTATTTTTCTTCAAATACTCCCTCACGGGGGAGAAAGATGACTTTTTTTTTGCTTTTTCTTGGTGCTTGGAGGATTTTTGAAGTTAGAGATTTGCTTGGACAAGGGATTGGGAAAAGCTTAAAGTTTTGGAGAGTTTGTGGAGGTAGGCTCTTTGATCTCGCTCTATGTTATCTTGTATGTTAGATATTAAATTTCTTATGGTTGAAATTTGTGTTTTTGTGTTTGTGTTGTATATTGATTTGGTATGTAATTATTATTTTCTCCATCCATCATATGGCTTGTTAGATTTTAAACTTTTATTGGGGAAGAGGGAGGAATTTTCCCTCTTAAATCTCATGGATTGATGGAAAAGCAATGTTGTTTCTTGTTACTCCCCTCATATGGTTTGAGGTGAGGAAGGTGGTTCATATGGTTTGAACTCCCTTCCCCATCCTTGGAGAGAAAACCCAATTGAAAATCCTCCCAAGGAGGATCTTAGGAAAATGGGTGGAGCAATAAGGATGGATTGTTGTCTTGGAGGGATAAGGAGGTTTTGTGAAGAATCTTGTAAGTGTGCATCCTATGGTTGGAGCACACTCTTTGTCACTCTTGGATGTCTCATCTAATCTTCCCCATTGTTGAGGATGAATATGATTTTATCCTCTTTTCTTTTGTTTGGTAAATGTTGTGTTTCTTTAATGTATGAATTTGTCTTGTATGTGAATGTGTTTTTTGTTTATTTCTCCCTTAATATTTTTCACATTTGTGGAAGCTAGCTCTCTCTCCCATGGTCTTGGGGGAGCCTAGCATTTCTTACAACCTTTGGAAATGTATGTAATGATCCTTATAGGTTGGGTGGTAAAAAAATCTATGTTCTCTTTGTGTTTCAAGACTATGTGGAGGACAAGTTAGAGCCTAAAGCTTGATGTTTGTTAGAGCATCCTTGGAGGAATTGTTTTGTTATGACTCTCTTCACTTTTGTAAGACATTTTTCTTCTTGATGAGCACATGAACATTGTAATATTATGGATGTGAGCTCCTTTGCAAGCTTTCCATTTGGGATGTATGTATAGTTTGTGGAATCATGTGTCATTTCAAAGTTTTGTTTATCCCTCTCTTATATACAGTTGAAGGTTGTATGGAATGTGTAAATCTTACTACTCTCTATGAGAGGGAGAGTCTTGTTGTATTAAGGAGTTATGTTCTTCATTGTTTGTATTTTAATGTGTGTGTGTGTGTGTGTGTGTGTGTGTGTGTGTGTGTTGTAGTTTAAAATGTGGAATGGGGCAACTAGTATTCCTTTGTTGAAATTGAAGCATTCTTTCATGTAGTAGTTAAATATTTACCAAAAAGCTTGTTTTGTAATTTTAAGGATCTCTCCTTGAATAGAAAGTTACATACTTTGTGAGCATGATTTCTCCAATAGAAGCATAAAAAAGAAAAATGTTGAGATTCTTGGAAGAAAGTGCATCTCGTTCTTGTTAATATTGGAAAATATTAAACTTACCTATTGTGATTGAAAATAAATTTTGTTTACAATAAGGAGTTGTTTTAATATATATATATATATATATATATATATATATATATATATATATATATATATAAGGTGAATTCTTTACCTTTATTTCTTGATTCAAGTTATTTATTTATAACTTCATAAATCTATTTGTTGTTCTTAAGAAAAAATTTCTTTTGATTTGTGGATAGGCAAGTGTATGATGCCTTGTTGTCTTATATTTAATTGAAATAAATACATTTGTAAAGTTATTGGAAGATACTCCATTTATTTGTGCAAACCAAGTCTCTTTTTCTCTCCTTTTACCTGCAAAAACATTTTGGCAATTTGTATTAGAAACCACATACAAATAGATTTATAAATCAAAGCTAAGGCTAAATATTGAAGATTTCATATTCTAAAAATACAATAAAAAAAGAAATGGATCATTTTGTGATGTTTTTCTATAATCAAATAAACCCGGTATATATTTGTATACTTACAAATAAAATCTATTATTTACAACTTGGTTTTTTTTTAATATAGTGTATGACATAAATATACTAAAATATATATAATATATTTATATTATATAATTTGACTATAATATATGCACACATAGTAATATATTACTTAATATATTATTATATTTTGGCTAATTTATCTAATATGAACTCCCAAAAAAAATCTTTTTTTCAGAATGAATCCATATTTTCTTTGATGTGGGGTTTGGGAGCCACTACCTTTAGCACCCTTGTTATTAACCTGAGACTCAAAGGTTGGCTGAAACCTATCAAGGAGTGTTTGAAACTGAACTTTGATGGGGCGTCCAAAGGAAACCCTGGTCGTACTGGCTGTGGCAGGGTTTTTCATGATTCTGAAGGAAGATTTATTCTTGGGTACCATCACAACTTGGGAAATCAAACTAATAACGTTGTTGAGGCCGTTGGGGTCTTTTGGGGACTGTCTATAGATCTTCAACATAATTTTTTCAAACTGGAGGTGCAAGGAGACTCCCTGAACATAATTAACAACATAAATGGGAAAGGTTCCATCTCTATTTCCAACCATAAATCTATTAATAGTATCAAGGAAGTGTCCATTTATTTTAATTTTATCACCTTTAAACATGTTTATAGGGAGGCTAATGTTGTGGCAGACTTATTTTCTAATATGGGGGTTAATGGTTTTTAGTTGACACTTATGAAGGAGGTGGAAATTATCGACCCCAATGTGCGAGTACACTTATTAAAAGACATCAATGAACACGTATAAGGTCCTTTCATGGGGAGTCAATTTCATCATGGTATTATGCCGTCAGATGAATGAGAATTTATCTTTCAATAATGAGAATATCGGGAAGGAAATCCGCTCATGTTCTTGGAGAGCTCTTATTGCCTCTCGAGACTGTAGAATTTTAACTTCTTGGTAGGCAAGTAATCTTCTAGTTTTCTGGATTTTGGGTATCTTCGTGAAGGGGTTTTTGTTGTTCCGTCAAAATGGGAGGTGATCTTGTCATAACTGAACTTGTTGACCCTTGAAGGGGTCATGCATAAAGCAATGGCTCTATTTGATAGCAAGGGTTTTAAACCCTTTCTGAAATTTTTTGAAGGGCATTATGAAAATCTTAGCAAAGATTTTGTGAGCACTTGGAAAGTGTCCAAAAAAGGAGTAGTTGTTGAAATGAAGGTGATTAGTATGGATATCTCAATGGAATCTGTGGCCAAATTGATGGGCATTCCTATTGTCAGGAGGGAGGTCTAAAAACCTAAGAAGGAAGCCTCTGAAGGAAAGTGTCCAAAAAAGGAGCAGTTGTTGAAATGAAGGTGATTAGTATGGATATCTCAGTGGAATCTGTGGCCAAATTGATGGGCATTCCTATTGTCAGGAGGGAGGTCTAAAAACCTAAGAAGGAAGCCTCTGAATAACTGAATCTTTTTCTCAAAGGTAATGAGAATCTCACTTCCTATTTTGTTGGTTACCTTCGAATGTCTTTACCTAATCCCTATGATGAGGTGGCTCTCACCCTTATTCAATTTTTAACTCTAGAGGGACGTCACAAATATATTTACGCTTACCACCTCCCTATGCTTAATCATTTTAGGTGGAGCCATGATTTTATTTTTCCCTACTTTCTGTTTCATTCCCTATGTGCCTCTATTTCGTAGTTCAAAACAAAAAGAATCTTTGTCCCTCTCCAGCAAGGATTTATCCTTTCCCTTGTGAAAATAGCTACTTTGGACATAGATAAAACTAGCTCCCTTACTTCATATTTGAAAGCTTATGTGGATAACACTAGTTTGGAATCAGAGAAGGAGGATTTGAGTGATGATTCCGACTCTCAGGATGGGGACTTTGATGATGACCAGGATGAGGTTAAGGTGGTGATGGCCCAGAATCTTAAGGATTTGAAATTGAAGAAGGTCCCTTGTACTACGTCAAACACCAAGGGTTAGTCTAGTAAATAGGAAGTCGTGACCCCTATCAATGCTCAGCTAGAACAATAGTTTGAGGCTTTGGGACACGTGGGACCGGTAAAAGGGGAAAACCATTTGGCAAGGATGGTGGCAGATATTGAGGAACTCAAGGGTGACATGTGGCTCACTAAGATCTTGGTTCAGTTTTTATTTAATGACTGTCACAAGATGAAAGCGCGGGTGGAGGAAGTGGTCAGCAATGGCCAAGGCGGAGAGATTGAGGTTTTAAAGGCCAACTTTGGTTTCATAACCAAATATTTGGATCATGTTTGGGATATTCTCCATACCTACATGGAATGGAGATTTTTCATGTTGAAATCGACTCTGCAGCACCTTCAGATGCCAGGGCAGCTCACCAATGCCTATTATGTTGTGGATAGCCAAGGAAGGAAGAGAAAGGTGACCCTTGATGGCCTTGACTTGGGATCCTTGGCGGTTAATATTGATGCTTTGGCGAAGGAATGGGATAAGGTGCTAGAGGGGCTTGAAAAAACCTACAAATGATCTAGGGGTGTTTTTTTTTAACTGTTTTGGTTTCTTGCTGTTACTTTCATCACTTCCGTTAGTTTCTCTTTGTTTTTTGTTGCTATTAGTTTTGATACTTTGGCTCTAGCGAGCTCTTATATCTATGAACTGTTATATTACATTTTTTTTGATGTGGTAGTTATGTAATTATCTTCTCTTGGAGCAGTGTTGGTGTACGGGGTAGGGCCCCCTCAACCCTTTCTACCTCTTATCAAAAAATAATATAATATTTTTAAATTATATTATATTATATTATATATATATATATATTATGTTAATAAATATAAATAAAAAAAGAGAGGTCATAATTTAAAAATGCGGTGAAGATTTATTTGTTTAAAACAAAAAATAAAAGGATGTGGGAGGGGCCGAGCCCTCCCGCAAATTGTGACATTCCCACCCAACACCGTCCACAGCTTCCTTCCCCCATGCACCCCTCCACATCCCCAACACCCAACCTCCTTCCACGCAGATTTCCACCCCCCCTTTTTGCAAACCCCTGCACACACACCTCCGTGTGGACCCTTTACCCTCCCTTCCAACATGAACCCCACTTCAAAACCCCACAGATATTACATAGTCCTCCGCCATTAAAACCATCTGTGATTTACTTCCCTGAGTTCTTCCAAATTGGGTTTCATATTATAATTTATATACATATATATATATATATATATATATATATATATATATATACCTACAGGAAGATTTACCTTCTTCAAACACAAAAATGGGTATTCAAATATACCCAACTAGAGAATATATTTGGTTAAGGTCATACAAAAAAAATAAAAAATAAAAAATAAAGAAGTCGTTTGAGCAACCATGAATCCTTTGCTTGCATAGATCCTCAACTTGCATAAGAAAGAAACAAAATGAAAACAAATGGAAGAGAAAGGAAAGGGAAAGAAAAGATAAGGATGGATTAGGGAAAATTTAGGGCAAGTTTGAAATCAAAGGCCAAGATTAGAATTATCCTAGGGTCCACATTAAATCCTACACAACTTTATGTTATGGGATTTTGTGGTATTAGGAAATAAAATAAAAGAAGGGTGTGTCGGGATAAATTAATAAAAAAGGGGGAAACTAATTAAATTAAAAGGGGTGTGTAGACTTTCTATTGTAACCCTATCAAACATTTAGTGGAAATAAATAATTAAAGCTGGAATTAGACAAGTAGTTAATTAATTGGGTAAATCAAATTAAAATAAAATAATTAATAACAAGAATTAGTTAAGCCTAGCATTAGTATTTATTTTTTCAAAAAAAAATTACCCAAATTTTAACTACCTTTTTTTTATGGTTTTCCATGTCTCGAGGTGGGGCATTACACTTGGTCATAATCTCATCCTTCAGATGACCACCGAGGTCTGTATGACTTCTCATATTTTGCATTTTTTATTCTAATTTGATGTGTTCTTAATATTGTGCATGTAGCTAGGGTTTTTTCCTCAAATTATAGGTACACTGGTGATTCAATTGTGACACACAGGTGATCAAAGGTGAACAAATTTGAAACCCCAGCGACACAGGAAAAATAATGTTGCGAGCATTTCTACAATATCCAGTGTCCAGGAGAGGTTTTGGGTGTCTTAGGCACCCATGTCTTGATCTCTCCACAACTTTCAAAATTCACAGAGAGAAATTTTGACATCCTTCATAGCCTAGTCATTAATTTCTCCAGTTTGATTATATTTCAGGATAAGAACAAACCATTTAATTACTTTATCTCCTTCACTTTTTGATACAGTTGTAATATTAAATTTCTTAGTGTTTGTATTTCATTGTATATTGTTGTAGTGATTCTGAAATCAGATTTAATATTTAGATTTTAATAAATCATTTTGGTAAACCCCTCTTTTAGAACCCCTTTCCCTAGGATCTGTAATTCCCTCGCGGTTAACAATAGATATTCCTTTCCTATGTAAGCTATGCATCATGAAATTATCAACCCTATCTATGATGATGCTAGTGAGGCTGAACTTAGCACTCTTTATCGCAATATTCAATTTGACAACAATGTTCAAAGAATTCTCTATGTTAATGAACTCAAAGTTCCTACTATTTTTGACAACTCTACTTTAGGAATTATTTCAAAAGACAAAATTTTCTAGATGCAATCCATGCTTTTATATAATCCGCAAGGTTATTATACCTTCTTCCATTTCTCTTGTATACCTTGATGATGTTATTATTAATTATATGTTTGGTCTTGATTGTGCTATTGTAGATAAAAATAATGTTGCTTCCAATGATGCAAATGTACATGTGCATGATGATGTTTCTAATGATAGTCAAGATGAATGTAAAACTTTATCTCATGTTTCTTCTATTTTTACAAATGTTTCTAATGATTGCATAGATACATATTATGTTAATAATCTTCTTGATGAAATACCTACATGTGAAAATTTTCCTAATAATGATACTGATTACATTTTTGATCATGACCATGTTAGTGAGGATGTTACTTCTCTTAAGGTTGTTGAATGTGGATTTTGCACTCCTCTTTCTTCTACTTCTGAGGTTGTTTCCAATATCATTCATGATGATTATCCTTCTTATATTAAATCCTCTCCCATATTTTCTTCCAATTTTATTCCTACCATTTCATTCGATATTCCATATTCTTCTCCTCCTATTCTACCTCTTTCTTCTTCTTCAGTAGTTATTGTTCATTACGATTCTACCACACCTTTTATTTTTTCTTCTAATGCTCTTATCGATGTTCCATGTTATTCTAATCCTCTGATTTAACATATATATATATATATAAGTGATAAAATCTTAATTATGTAACAACAAAGATATAAATATTCAATAAGATTTGACCCAAGCAAGTAAGCTATAAAATATGATACCATAGTTGAAAATGAATGGGTAAAATACTTAGTTGATTCAAAATTAATCTTGAACTATTCCGAGATGAAGAACTGATGAAAAAGAGGAGGGAAGTGTCACACCTGAGCTCAGAAAATTATGCAACCACATGATCTATCTAGAATAGGGCACCTAGATAAGGTCAAGGGTTCCTGGGGCATTATAGACCTCCTGTGAGCACATGTGACTTCTCAAAACCTCATAAAATTAATTTTTCAACGTCACAAGATATTCACTGGTTGTCGGCTTAAGTCACATGTATGCCACTGTACTTCGCTGTTGTTCACCTAAAAACTGCAAGAAGAAAGATCACATGCAAAACCCCAAAACATATCAAATAATAAAAAGAAAAATATGCAAGTGGGGATTCAGACTGTCCTTGAAGGTCACCTGACTGAGTGAAATTATGATTTTGGTGTTGCATTGCATTTCAAACTCCATGTAGTTTCGCGTGTGTGTGTATATAATCGTGCCTTAGGTGGTTCTTGTGCTAGACATGCTTAAATAGTGAGCAATAGCTAGATGTAGAAAATATAGATAGATGTGTGCATGGAAAAATGAAGTTCCTGTCATTGTTTGTATGCAAATAAAATATTCCCTTATTCCTTGTGTGGAGTTGGATGGATTCGTGAATGCTCTTGTAATGCTCTTGGATGCAACCTTAGGTGGTGATAGATAATGCTTAGTGCTTAGTCGTTGATAATGGTCACATAGATTTGTATTTATATGATTCCCTTATTTGAAATTCTTTAATTAACCACTGAAATTCCGACCCTTAAGAAATAAAGAGTCCCAAAAAAATAGAAACGACCCCAAAACATGCGAGAAAAAATACAAATAGGTTGGGACACCCAGAGGGGACATAGGTGCTTGAAATTGGCATCCTGGCTAGGTGATTGTGTCCAGACTCATAAAAACTAAAGTTTCAAATTTATATTGGGTAAGAAGGTGTGTAAGACAAAGAAGAAAACTAGAAAGAAAGAAAAGAGGCCAAATAAAGTGATCAATTAGTACTTATCTTTCTTAGGAAACATATGAAAAGTGGTATGCGATCAACACCTAGAAATGTACATAAAGTGTGTGATTTAGTGTCTAAATTTTTCCCCACTTTATGTTTTTGAGTGAATGCTCGATAATATAAAGTAAATAAGAGATGCATACCTGATAATCATGTAGATTGATGGTGAAATACATGCCAAGAGAGAAAAGGAAAAGTGTAGAGTGACAAAAAGTGAAGCATGGAAGCGAGACAAGAGGAAGTGAAAAATGATGATGACCCTAGTGAAATTGTATGAGTGTAACATGTTTGTACCTATTGTCTATGTTTATTTATGCTTGATGATGTGATTTATACTTCCCATAAGGACGAACCTACAAAAGAGAAGAGAAAACGAGTAGTCAAATGTCTTGTCTATGAAAAATCTGATCATAAACAAGTAAAACATGTGTCAAATGCAAAAAGAAGCATGTGCACATGATCCATGATGAGTGAAAAGTGTAGAAATGATAAAAAAAAAAATTAGAAGAATGATTCTTTTGGGAGATATAACGTCAAGAACATTTTTTTTTGGGGCGATCTTACACCAGTTACGCTAAGTATGAGGTTTTAAGGCGATCTCACGCTAAGTGTGGAAGAAGTTTAGGGGGATTATGTCTAGTTTTATTTTCCAACCTTTGACTACTTCCTGAAGTATAAACACCACTTTAGATGGTGTGTGTAGATCCAATCTAGTTTGATCCAACATGAAAATATAAAATGTGTAATACATCCATGTAGAGTGTTGAAGGAATATGTCTGTCCTGTAAAATCCACTGTGAAAACTAATGTGAACTGTGTCAAACTCAGAAAAATTGTGTAACTGCTCCATGGTTATAGGTACCCACAAAGGGTTAGGGGACCCCTTGTTATACTATCTATTCTTTGGAGTTGGTTTCTGTGTTGTGTTAAAGAACCAAGTCAAATTTTGGGCTATTGTTTTGAATGAAGACTATCATGTACCAGTATTGAACTGTGACTGTGAACTTTTGTATGGGGTGACCAATTCACCCGATGATGTCCCCCCTAATTTATTGTGTATGGGACATCATAAGGAGAATGTGACCCAAAATAGGAACGACCACTAAATTATGACTAATTCCTTGTAGCGGGAGTGAATGTACTTAGTAAAAATCAAGGTAAATGCAAGAAAAGTGAGTGGAAAACAAGTGTTATTAATTCAAACACGCATTTAGAAGACAAAATGTAAGATATCACAGTAGTGTAGAAAAAATAGACTATGAAAAGTGGGTTTCATACATGGGACATTACTCACAATGTCACAAAAAAAATGAGGCCGAAGCAGAAAAAATCATACATTAGGCACAAAAGACAAAGGGAAAAGCTCGTAAACAATGGCATATAATAACAAACAATTACAATCAAGATATCAAACAACCATGGTAGCAAAGATTTCATGCAAGACAAGTGTTGCACATGAAGTACCTATTAATATGTTAGAAAGATAGAAATTATGTCAAAACATGTTTAATCTGATATAATAATGTGCCAGTAATAATATAAAATAGTATGAAATGAAAAAATAACACCTATATTGTGTACAAAAGTGGATAGCCCGAGGAGCCACTGGGGGAATGGTAAGAGGTACAATGCAAAGAATCCATGTTACATGTAACGATATGTGTAAAGTATGTTATCAAAACTAGAAGAAAAGTTAATGCACATGTGTATATAAAAAATATAATGACATACAATGTATGTAGCTAACACAGTAAGCAAGATGTATCATGCGAGTATAAGTAAACAAGAATAATGTACAACCACGATATGTAGTATGATGTGAGTGAGATGGATTGGAATGAAGAGTAGATGTGATAGGATCTCCGTGCCCCCCTGCGTGAATGTGAATGAGTATGTATGATATGAGGTTCATTTATAAAATACCCCTTAGTAGTCAATAATGAACCATAGAAAGAGAGTGTGTCATCAGGAAATGGTTTGAATTGTGTGTGCTAGAAAGATACGATTGATAGAGCGAAGAGTGTGGGTGAGTATGATGAGGTTCATTTGAGATTAATACCCTTAGCAGTTGAGTATGAACCATGAAACTAGAACACGTCATAGGGTAATGATGATATCAATGTATCTAGATGTCCAAGAGGCATGTGAAAGACTAGATGCAAGGTATAGAGTGAACAAGTAGAAATGCAAGAAAATTGATAATACTAAAAGGGGGGATAATACGCATGATTCCCCCAAGTGTATGATGATAAATGTGATCACGTAACATCATCAAAGATATCATCATTAGCATCATAAAAATAAAATGGAGATGCGTCAGAGACTTGATAAACAATAGTATGTGGTTGATCAAGTAACGAGCCATTGCGGTGCAGATTGTACATGCCCATTGCGTATTCTTCATTGGTGAAAGGTGTTGGTGGAATTCCATGTGCATACTAACAAGTGATATTTTGTGAATATTTGAGAACTGATTCATTGTAAATGAAAACATGGGGAATGAAATGTCGATATGATTAGGATCTAATGTGTGACCAATATAGTCGATCCATGATTGTCCAAGAGTAAGTGGTGCAATGCACAAATTGTGTGTAAAAAAGAATCATAAATGAAATACTCATAGGACATAAGCATCAGTATTGCAAACATATCTATGGTAGAGATGTTGAGAATGCAGTGGAGGTAAGATATCATCGAGTGTAAATCCAAGTTGAGTCAATCCATCATGTTTGAAAATAGTTTTAGAGAAAGTAGGATCAAATGAAATGTGCATCCAATAAGCATTATTAATGAAAAATGTGCATGCAAAAGGAGGCATCACGGATGCAGGTTGTTGATGAGGAGACAATGGGGGTGGTATGATATTCTATGTTTGGACATGCCCCTGATAAGGTGCCATAACATTAGTAGATGAAGGTTGTGATCCTGAAGTGGATGGTATAACATATAATGCACAAATAGTTCCTTTGAGTGGACGTAAATTGGCTGGTTAGTCCATGGGTTTCGGATCAAGGGCTGGATGGCGACTAGTAAAAATTGGAATAGGTAATGCAATTTTTATATCTAGGTTGCAATAATGAAATGGGGTGCTATCAGTAGGACCTATATATTCAATGCCCTCATGTAATAATTTGACACAATGATGAACTATAGAATTTATTGCTTGCATTTTATGAATCCATGGCCTACCGGGTAAGAAATTATATGTGACTGAAAAATAAGTGAAAAATGATACTGTAATAATTATTGTTTGCCCAAAAATGAAACGAAAAACAATAGTGCTGAGGAATGTACGTGTAGTATTATCATATGCTCGAAGAGAAAAAAAATTGGGTTAATATTAGCAACTGAAAGGCCTAAATCCTGAATGAATGATAATGAACAAAGGTTGAGCTTAGATCCATTTTCAACTAATTTTTTTTTTAATACCATATTTTTAAATACATATACATATATAAAGAGGAGGATAATTTTTTTAAACAGAAATATTGTTGGCTATAGTAGAAGGAAAATTAAGATGATGCGAAAATGTATCCACAAATGTTTGATAAACTATGTTTGGATCAATATTAGTAAGGATGCGAAATAATTTTGGCGTAACACTCAGGATTGGCTAGCAAGAAATCATGAATATAAATAACCATGATGATAGAAAATGAACAATGCAAGTATGAAGACCCAAAGAGTGTTCGAATGAGACGGGTTCACGAAAGGATTCAACAAATACGTAGAGATATAAGTGCTAAAAGATTAATTATGTAACAATGCAAATATAAATATGCAATAAAATACGGATTTGACCCAAGAAAGTAAGCTAGAAATTATGAATCCCTAGTTTCAAATGAATGGAAATAATACATAGCTGATTTGTAAATAATCCCAGTCTGTCCCAAGCTAAAGAAATAATGAACAAGAGGAGGGAAGTGTCGCACCCGAGCTCATAAAATTGTGTGACTGCAAGATCTGTCTGAATTGGGGCACCTGGATAGGGTTAGGGCTTCTTGGGGTGATATAGACCTCATCTGGACGTATGTGTCTTCTCAGAACCTTAGAAACTAAATTTTCATAAGGTTGCAAGATGTTCATTGGTTGTCACATTTATTCGCTTGTATTCCACTATAATTCATTATTGTTCTCCTGAAACCTGCAAGAAGAAAGAGCACCTGCAAAACCCCAAAAGACATTAAATCCTAAAAATAAAAAGATGTAAATGGGTAGTTAGAATGATCCCAGCAGTCTCTCAATTGAGTGAAATTATGATTTGGGTGTTGTACTACATTTTAGAATCCATGTATATTTGTGTGTGTGTGTATAATTATGCCCTAAGTGTCTCTATTGCAAGACACACTTGAATAGCGAGAAATAACTAGATGTAGAAAACGTAGATACATGTGTTCATGGAAAAATGAAATCACCCTCTTATGCATGTATGTAGAAATAATAGTCCCTTGTACCTTGTCTGGAGCTAAATGGATTCTTTAATGATCTTGTAATGCTCTTGGATGCAACCTTAGGTGGTGATAGATAATTCTTAGTGTTTGTTCCTTCGTAATGGTCACATAGCTTTGTATTTATATGATTATATTGTTTAAACTTCGTAATTAACCACTAAAAGGACAACCCATAAGAAATAAATATTCCTAACAGCAGAAAGGACCCAAAAGATTTGAGCAACATACAAATAGGTTGGGGGTGCTTGACGCTGGCATCCTGGCTGGGTGCTGGTTTCCAGACATAGAAAAAATGAAGTATCAAAAGTCAAATTGGGAAAGAAAGTGTGTAAGAACAAGAAGAAAACTAGAAAGAAAGAAAATATGCCAAAGATAGTGATCAATTATTAATTTTCTCGCTTAGGAATCATATGAATAGTGGTATGTGATCAGGACGTAGAAATTTACTCAAAGTGCGTGAATTAGTGTCTATATCCTCTAGGTCCTATTCATGTTGATTCTTCTATTCCTACCAATACACATCCTTTTATTTATTATACATTTACATTTGGTGTGCCCATAGCACCTTCATCTTCCACTACTTCTTCTCATGTTCCCATGATCAATCATAATGGAAAATAACAACCTCTGAATGTGCCTCTCACATCTTCTACGATTCCTTTACATGAAATTTTATCACTCATGCATGTTGTTGGTCAATTAAAATCTCAAGTTCAATCTCTCACTCTTGAACATAAATATTAATATGCTTCTATTGATAATAAATCTCATCATGGAAATCCTAGTCCAAAGAAATTCCACAATTCAACTTTTCCTAAGAATTTTATCATGCCTACCTTTTCACATTTCAATGGCTCTAGAAATACTTACTTTCATCTTAAGCATTATCGTTTGGCTATAGATTCTTATTTTAATGATTGATTATTACTCAAATATTTTCGTCATAGTATTGTTGATGATTTTGTTCAATGACATACCCATTTGCCTTTTGGATTTATTAGTACATTTTGTGACATGGAAAATGTTTTTCTTATATGCTTTATACTTAACAATGGACCTAGAGTTACGCATTATCATTTACCAAGTTTTCATGAAGGAAAGAAAGAAACTATTCTCGATTACATCTTGTGTTTCAATTCTTGTATGCATCAGTTACTTTTTTAGCATGTGGATTTATAAAAGCAATTCAACTATTGACATGTCTTGATTCCTACATTAAAAGAGATTACAATATGAAACATGTGAATCATTCACGCTTATATGTTATAAGGTCATTGATTTAGAACATGATTTGATTGGTGCACATATTATAGAACCCTCTTCTAGTTATTCTAATACTTCATAATATTCTATTGCTTCACCTCTTCCACTTTTCAAGCATCCTCCATGGTCTCTATCTCCTTCACATAGCAAGCATGTTCCATCTCCTACACTGCATAAGCTTACTCTATCCCTTCCACCACATCAGTCTCCACCTAACTCTTCTTCATCTCGTACTCGAGAGCCACTACATTTTTGCATGCTGCCAAACCTCGTGATGTGTTGTGTTATTTACTTGATAATTAGCATTTAATTCACTTACCCTCTAATCAACATCCTCCTACTTATCATTTGTAATGTCAGTGCGATTTTCCACATTGTAATTTCCATCACATAAATGGCCATCGTGACAATGATTTTTACACCCTTCATGACATGTTGAAAAAATTAGAAAAGAAGGGTGTCATTGAATTTTTCTCTCCCTCTTGTGAGTGGTCTCTTTCACCAATTCCACATAACCATGATTTTTTTTCAGTTCACTTCTCTCATCCACCGACTTCTAACATTGTCATTCATCCATATCCTAAGCTCATTATTCATATGTACCCTCCACCTCGTTCTTTAATCACCACATCATCAAATCCACCTCACAATGCCACTACTTCACATTAGATTCCTACGCCATCTGTATCGGTACTTCCTACCACTACATCTTCCATCATTGGCACCATTTCATCTGATATTCAATTTGGCTCTTAAACTTTTGGTCCTATAAACTTTGGAGGAATGGATGGTTATCCAAATGTTGTCCCTCAAGATGTTAGGAATAGATTACCCAAATTTCAAGGAAATAATGCTATCTCTGGTGATCAGCACCTAAAAATTTTTGTTAACATGATGGAGGATTTTGAAATATAATTTGAAGATGTATATATCAAATTATTTATTCATACTTTAGAAGAAGATGTCCAGGACTGGTATAAAGCTTTTCCAGATAAATCTATTGATTCTTGGATAGAAATGAAAAATGATTTTAGAATGCAGTATGGAGATAAAAACAGACCCTAGGTTTCTTCTCTGAGAATTTGAAAATATTAATAATAACCCTAATGAATATGTTCATGACTTCAACACAAGATTCAACAAAACCCTGAGGAGATTTCCTGTCACCTTAATGCCTTGTGATGAGTCTTGTCTGATAAAATATGTTAATGCATTTGACAAGAAAGCTGTATACTATTTCAGGGATAAAAACCATGGCAATTTAAGGAAGACCTTTATCATGGCTCTTCAAATTGAGAAAAACATCAAAGAAATTGGAAAACCTCCTAAGAGGGAGGGTGTAAAACTGATTAACCCAGAAAAACCTCAAGCAAGCAAGGTTGTGGACCTTGAGCAAGTTGTTAAAACTTTGGCAGGGGCTGTCAAAGAAATATCTTACAAATTGGCTAGGGAAGAGAAGGGAATTGGGAAAAACTTCCAAGGTTAGAAAAAGCCACAAAATCATGACAGATTTGTAAATCATCCTAGAGGTGATTTTAGGTCTGATGACAGAGGCAAAGGGCCCATGGCAGAAGGAAATAGACAGCCTAAAGCTCAAGAAAATAGAGTGTTTCCTGATCCTTTGACTGCCAGAGTTGTTGTTGTGGAGGAGGCTAATAAAATTGATTAGTGTGACAAGTGATTCTTGCCTCATTTACCATATGAACCATATCAAAAAGTTGAAGAAACTGATGATGATGATAACACTGAGGATGATGCATGCATGCTTCAATGCCTTGGAATTTCATAGTAGGGAGCAACTTCAACCGAGTTGATCGGTGCCAGAACTGCTGCAATGTTTTGGGATTTCAGTCACCGGGAACTTCCTCTTCCTCCCTCTCATACTTTAGAAATAGATATGGTGCAAGATTTTGAATTACCCAATAATTATTTTGAATACTTAAGGGCATTAATGATTGAAAAATATGATGGAGGAATCTCTCCTGAGGAGGATAGGCAGTTGTTAATGAATGATGTTATGGCCCCAGAAAAGGAGCATAATACAAGGAGTAAGGTTTCCAAAGGAGTAGGGCCTTAAGCCAAATCAAAAACTCCAATACTTACAAAGGAAATCCCTAACAAAAATGCATCTGGAAAAGGCCTTGTTTCCCAAAATAAAATTTGCATTCCTCCCCATGTTCAGACTGAAAAGACTTCCATGCCATCTGATGAATTTGTAAGTCTTCATCCTAGTACTTCCTTTCCTAAATGTGTTCCATATGAAATTGCTCAAGTCTTGAGTCAAATCAAGGTTAGTGTTCCAATTTTTGAGTTTCTCAGGATTCCTGAGAATATGAAAAGGGATTTTGAGTATTTAGGATTTAATGAACAGAAGGTTACCCATGGAAGAAATGTGAAAAATATAGAGGTTCCTCATACTATTGTAGAGTTAGATAAACCACCTACATTGGAGGAACTTGGGGAGCCACCTAAGGTATATTTAGGAACTTCTCTTGTTAATTCTCAACTAAATGTAGATCCTTTTTTCACCACTTTGATTATTAAGTTCAAGCTGCTACACAATTGTATGTTTGATTCTGGAGCTTCATGCAATGTCGTGCCTCTTGAGGTCATGAATGAATTGAATATTAAAGTAACAACATCTTATAGGAAGTGCAATGTCATGGAATCGAGAGAGGTGCTGGTGGTTGGATGTGTTAAAGGTCTAGTGGTGCAACTTGAAAATTATCCAAGAAGAAACTTAGCCATGGATGTTGTCATTGTTGATTGTCCTGCTAAGTGGGGCATGCTATTATCTAGAAAATGGGCTGCAACTATTGGTGGAATTTTTCAAATGGATATGTCCTATGCCACCATTCCAATTGAGGGAAACTTTGTAAAGTTAGTTGGTGAAAATAGGATGTTATATCTCATTGAGAATCGCAATGATGCTTCTTATGAAGTGTTGCATGCAGATGTTGATATTAATAACTTTTTGAGTTATGTTGATTTCAGGGAATATGAAATTGAAGAATGCAGATCTCCTGTGTAGTATGATTTTCTTGGGAATTTGATATTTGATGCAGCTTCGAAGGATGTTGGAAAATGTGCCCTAGGCACAAAGGGTAAGAAGAAACAAATATGGTTAGCTAACAACTTGGAGAGAAAAGAAAAGCAAGTATATACCTAGTTGATAAACACGTATCAGAGCTACCTGACATGGTCATACCCAAATTTGAATGCATTTGAATCATTTCCTTGATTTATTTCTCAGAATCAAGATATATTCACCATTATACAATGTAAAGTTTTTTCATTTTTTTCGTTTTGGGTTTGTTCTGGTCCTTGGAGGCCATTTTTGTTGGTTTCTCAGTTCGTTTTTGGAAGTTAGTTATAGATTTTCTAATCTGCAAGCTGACTTCATTGCCCAATGGGTCATTTCGGCACTTGGTCTACTTTTTTTCTTGTGGCACTCCCTGGGAGTGCCCATTCCCGAGCAGGAGCTAATGTTGGTGCCCATTTTGATCTTGCACCATTTTGCCCTAGTTTTTCCTTTGATCTGTGTATTCTGAAATTCATTTTTCCTCTCAAATGGATGAACTGAAGCATTTATCTCCATTTGTATGCCTTGAATTGTTGTAAAACTATTTTTCATGCCCCATTTTGAAGAAATCACCATGTTTTCCCTGTTTTTGCCCTAAATTTTTCAAATCCGTGGGCTTTGCCATTTTTTCCTATTTTCCCTGATCATGGAAGTTTGAAAATGATTAATTTATACTTGTATGCCTTTGAATCTCCAAATACATGATCGTAAATCTACTTGGAGCCTGGTTTCATGTGAAAACTTTTCCATCCTTAGCAAAAAAATTAGATTCTGGGAATGACTGGTAAATTTTTGTGTTTTTGACGTTCTGACAGGCGTATTTTACCCATCAATTTCTTCCTCAGCATTCGACAGCTATGTGGCTTCTTCTAATTGGTCGAGGGATGGCGGGAAAATGTTTTGAACTTAGCATTTTTGAATTTTTTGGAAGAAGGGCTGTTTTGGTCCCATGGCTGTGCGAAGTTCTAATTGGCTAAAATTCAAGTGGCGGAGTAAGTTTCTTATTTTTTCCTGAAAATATACACGTGTCACATGTTGAGAAATTGTGGGAAGGTAGATCTTTTTTGTGCTCTAAGGCATTTTGGAAAAAGAGTTAAAGTGAGAATAAATTCCAAAGGCCCGAGGGTGTACACATGGCAACATCTAAATAAAAAATGGAATGGCAGGTTGTCTGTTTCTTTTGAAGTTTTTTTACTTTATTTTGTAAAAATATTAAAGTCACAAAGTGAACCGAAACTCCACAGTGAATCGGGGAAGGACACATGGCAACTTTGACAAGTCAAAGCAAGAGAAGCGGGCCGATGGAGAACTTTGAAGTTTTTTGACTTTATTTTGTAAAAGGATTATAGTTAAAAAATGAACTGCAGCTCCGCTCTAATCACAGAAGGACACATGGCTTTGAAAAGTCAGAACATGAGGCAGAATATTGGGTTACTTTGAAGTTTTCCAACTTCAAAAGGATTAAATTAAAATGAGAACTGAAGATCCGCTCTAATCAAAGAGGAACACGTGGAAACTTTGACAAGTCAAAGTGGGAAGGCAGAGCATCGGGGGAATTTGAGGATTTGAGCCCTTTTTGGTGAAAAAGGGTGTAAAGTGTAAAAGTTAAGCGCATCCCCACCAAAAGTTAGTTAAGGCTTGCATTAAAAATTCAAAGGTGGACGTGTGGGCCATTGGGGAAAATTTGGAAAATTTTCCTTTTTGCAGAAAAGGAGGTAAAGTTGCAGAATCAAGCCGTGATTCCGCTGGGACCCACATTGAGCCACGTGTCATGCCCATTTTCAAAGGGTAGAAGGACGGAGCAAAATGTGAAAATTTCACATTTTCTCCAAAGGTCATAAAATGCTAAAAGATGCTCCCAAGCCCGTTTTCACTCAAATCTTTCCAGTATTATGGCTCAAATTCAAAGGGGGAAATATTAATGGTAGCTGTGCATTTCATCAATTTGTCTGCCATTGGAGCTCCAGGATGTTTGGAGATGTGATTTTTGCATCAAAATTTATCAATTTTTTTCCTAATTCATGTCGTTTTTGTTAGCACAAGAGCAATGTAAAATAATGTTTGAATGATTTATTGAATGTATGAGGGGTGAATAAATACATAGAGAATGTGGTTAGGAGATGTAACCACCTGTACCCAAACTAACCAATAAACAATGTATTAAATTTGCTAACATTCCCCCCCTTAATATATTGTTTTTACAAATCTACCCCAGATTCATCGTCTTGTTACGTCGCGACATGTCCTATTTGCTTCTTGCAACAAGGACTTTGCCTAGATTTTCTTGAATCTCTATGACAGATGTGCTCTCGTTTGTAGAAAAAATAGATGAAGAAGTGAGCTCAAAAGCTCATGTGGTGTGCCACAGATGTGCCTGAGGGCATTTAATCTCGCATTTTTCATCTGGATCGACACAACTCTTCTCCATCTATATGTCGAACAAGACTCAGTCCATTATGTCCTCGGATTGCAAGTTTTGGAGACTGGCTAAGAGTAGATACCGATGCTTTTCGGTTCTCTCAAATGCGGCACGTCTCTATGCTAGCTTGCAATGTTGCTAACATCTCTAGGAATGACTTTCATGCTCTCAGACTGTTGCATGGGATCATAAGCTGGTAGTTCGCGTCCATCTTTGATAGCAAATTTGATGAATGAATGAAGGGGCTTAATCTCGTTTTGTTCCGATTTGATTCAAAAAAATTCCACATGTCTCCTGATCTTTTGTACGATGCGCTTGCTAATGTATTGCATGGTCTACGAACAACAGTTGAGAAGATGTTGGGGGAAGGAGTCTTCCAACGCACACCTGGGTTTTCGGTGGTCGATGCCACTCATGTCAAACTCCACACAGTGCTGATAAGTTGGTCAGTGGTCATTGCCACATGCTCTCTTCTCCCTCTTTGGTGACTGATTCTTCTTTTTGAATTCTTGAACTGTGGGCTTGTACCACGGGTATCCTCCTCTGAGTACGCTAACACGCCTGACTATTTACTCTTCTGGTCACTGTTGTTTCCTCACACGCCGAGAAATGGTCGTTGATGGGATAACTCGCAGGTGGACTTGGATCAGTTTAATGATCGATGCCACATTGCCAGAGAATTCTCCATGTTGTTGTTGCGCATAGGTATGGTCTTCTCATTTTGTTTGAAGCGGTTATATTTCATAACTGTCTTCTTCAAGACAGTTATCTCCTCTCCTTCCACGCAGGTAGAGACCTCTTCACGCATGGGTTCTGAATCTCCACGCACAGCAAGCAAAGAATTTTCACGCTCAACGGCTCCTCCAACTGTCCCTCCACGCACTACAATCCACGCGGGGTTCCTTGGTCGCCTCTCCACGCTCAGCAAAAACGGGACAGCAGTGACCAGAAGAGTAAATAGTCAGGCGTGTTAGCGTACTCAGAGGAGGATACTCGTGGTACAAGCCCGCAGTTCAAGAATTCAAAATGAAGAATCAGTCACCAAATAGAATTTATCCTCCATGCTACTCTGGTGTGCTACTCCCACTTCCACGCTCTGATACCAATGTTAGCACAAGAGCAATGTAAAATAATGTTTGAATGATTTATTGAATGTACGAGGGGTGAATAAATACATAGAGAATGCGGTTAGGAGATGTAACCTCCTGTACCCAAACTAACCAATAAACAATGTATTAAATTTGCTAACAGTTTTGATCTGTAAAGATCAATGGAATCATTTTGAAGACTCAATTTGTAAATCTAATATGCTTTCAAAGTGAATATTTGCTCGGCCTCGTGAAAAATGTGAAATGTCAGATCCAAAAGTTGCAGAGGTAAATTTTGAAAGGGAAAAGATGGAATGATGAAGGAAGAAAGTTCTACATGTGCCAAGGATGAAAAAAATGCCCCCTATTGAAGTAATGATGCAGATTTTTGCAATGTTTCACCTTTTTGAGGCACCTTGCGAATTTTGAACATTTTTCTGTTAAACATCCTTTTCTATGAATCATGATGGAATTTTGTAACAAACTTAATTCTTAGGATATCCTTTTCTTGGGAGAGAAGGATTGGATGTAAGAAAATGATATATAATGCAGGTTTGAGACTTACAAATGGTTCATTTTCACGAGAATTTTTTTGAGAAAATCTCATCTTTTGAGAAACCTGGTTAACTCTTTCTATGATAGATTTTCATTCATGTTGAGTTGGTTACAAGTGTATAGCCATCAAAAAAATCTGAGATTGTTCCAGAAACATTCCCCTATGGGTGAATCTATCAATTTTGAATTAATTTGTGTTGAATCTCTAGCAATTTTGTGTTTATTTTATTTCAAAATGTCTGCAAGTAGTTTTCCTTGTTCCTATTGCAATCTTGTATAAAAATATCTATGAATCACACAGATCTTCATCCTTGTTATATTTTAGTGACATCTACAATTTCATTTATAAGAATAACTTTCCTCTGGGAATGAAATAAATGATTTAAAATCACTTTTCTTTCATTAGTTGACAAAGAATGTTTGTAAGCCTCTGGGTGTACCTTAGGCGTGATTGATCTTAGATTTTGATGTTTTATTGGGTCTCTTAACTCAATATTTTGTGTTAAAGTCTCAAATATTGTGTGAAAAATTGCAGATTTAGGCCTCCATTGATGCACACCTTTTGGATGAGGGAACTTTCTAGCTATTTTGAAGCATTATGTCTGATATTTATTCAATTGTTGTGAAGTTTCTCAAAGATCTGGCTAAGTCTAATTTATCTTTCTAATCTCCCACCAAAAAATTATTCAAAAACTACTAATCCTACCTTGAACTACCCCTATTTTTCCCTATATATCCACAAAAGAACAAAATCCACTTGCTAAAATATGCAGAACAAATCAGGATTCCAAATGTATTTAGTAAGCTTAGCTTTGTGGTGAAAGTATCTCCATATTTTGGAAGTGACAACTCGCGAGAGTCAAATTTGGTGTGTTGATCATATTTTCCCAAGGATTTACCAACATTCTTCACTAACAAAGGTTACAAAATAGGTCCTCTTACCTTGGTTGAAAGCCACATCCTAAAATAGTTAGGATAAGATCACATCCTTTTAAAGGTGCTACCCACTTCTCCAAAGTCTAAGTGATAAAAGGTCAGATAAATTGCTTCCCTGTCTACAGAAAAATGACATACAATCACTTATCTATCTCTAAATGTCTCATTCAATCTTTGATGTTGTTTGGCCTTTGAAGGAGATTAAATCTGGGTACCAACACCTTATTCTCAAGTGAAGACTGAGACACATCTACATTGCTCTGAGATAGGGGTATGACTGAAAATGTAGTGCCCACTCTTCTTCAACATTTTTTTTACTATGATTTTGATTATTGTTGATTAGATACATGAACATTATTATTATTTTGTGACATTTTGATTATAGACATGTTGTGACTCATATTGTGGATTGTAGGGACTCTTAGTGGACATAGATAGATATTTCAGTACTTGATGATGATCTAGTGTTGATTAATTTGTTATATACCGACACTTTACATTCTTGACATTTTGATTATGTTTAGATCATCGAGTTATTCTTGTGATCTCTTTGATGTTGGTGAAAATGGTAGAATTGAAATGTTTATAAATTTTAAACAATTGATAGAATTGTTTAACCTTGATGATGATAATTGATAGATATGTATGTGTTTTATTTCTTAATGTAATTGATATGGCCTTAAGGCCAAAGGGGTATTGTTTTGGTTATTTGCATAAAATTATATCACAATAAACAAGAAGGGGCTAGGAGACTAACTGTGGAAGAATATGGGATGTTGCAACATGGTCACCTTGGCAGTTTTTTGTGTGTTGTGAGTGTGTTGTTGTTTTTCTTAACAAGCTAGTTAGGAGGTCTCCAGAGGGGAGAACCTAATATGCTACCATAGGTTGAATGTTATTTATTTTCAATTTTATTTATTTGATTTATTTTTGCATGTGATTTTATTAAATTGTAATGTTTCCTCATTTTATTGTACTTGTTAGTGTAACCCTTGTTTAGGCTAATTAACCATGTGTGTAATGATAATTAGATGGGATGTGACTATGTGGGAGTGAAATGGGTTAGATAGTCATTGTTACCTTCATAATTTTGATTGGATTTGACTTTCAGTTTGGGAATAGTACCCATTCCCATCACCCAAACACGAATTTTGGTTTGGAGCCCACTTTTGGAGGCTTGTGGGACAAGTTAGACTTGTCCCATACCTCTTAAACCTTCCTACAAATCATACCTATTATGTAAGGGGAAAAATTTATCCCTCATGATGTATTTGTTGAATGAAAATGGGGAATTAATTTCTCCTTTTTACTTACCCTCTTAATTGTGTCCTTGGAAACATGGAGTGGAGGTTTGAGTGAAAGTTTGAGTGTGTCATAACCACACCCTACCAATTTATGAGTCTTGGTCCTTGTGTTTTACTTAGTGAGGTTGATTGGAGGAGTAATGATATGGCATCCTACATGGAGCCACCTTACCATCCTCTCCACATTTTCTATTTAATTGAGTTATTTATGGGTTTTGGGGGTTACTTGTTTTTGTTACACACTTGCATATTTTGGGTGATTTTACTTGCACTTGTTTTGGAACTTGGGAGATTGCTTTTGGAATTGGATTGGAACTGGAAGAAGCTTGAAGTTTGTTTCTTGAGGATTGAGGGTGCTTTAAATGGAAAGGTAGGGTATATACCTTGCATTTTATTTTCCTTATTTATGTGTTGTGTTGAAATGTGAATGAATGTATGTGAATATGTATAGGATTCGGTAGATTTTGACGTTAAGCAAGGTATGGAGAGAAGGAAAATGGGACCATTAGGGAGATAAAATGGATTTGTGAGGCTTTGTGGAGGGAGTGTGAGTAGGTTGTTCCACCTATGGGTTGATAAAAGGAAAATATTGCTATATTTTTTGTATTTTGAAATGTGGAGAGATAAGAATATTTTGAGTGTGTTATAATGTGCACTTAGAGGTTTTGGGTGGACCCGTATTTCACTTGGGAGGTAAAAGGAGGTGGTTTCCATATTTCTCTTCTCCTTTGGCTCTAGATTTGAGCTTATGTGCTTATAAGGGTTGTAGACTTTATCGTGGTTGTCTATGTGTTTCCATCATAGTATGTGTTGTTAATCTTGTTGGTGTGAATGTATGTATTGTTGAAGCCTTATGTGAAGTTTCCATGGTTGTAATACATCCTTCATTTCTTCATAGTTAGGGATTGGGGTCCAATGAAAAGGTTGGCTTCACCTTCTCATTGGATTAAGGTTGGGAGATGAGTGTTGCCTATGCTCCCTTCCTTGTTATTTTGTTGAAGATGGAGAAAAGAAAAGGAGTTGCAAGTTACTTTCTTGGAAGAAGATATATGTGCATTTGGAACCAAAGAGAGAGGAAAATGGTGTAACATATTAGCATGGTGTCCCCACTTTTGGTGTGGAGCGATTTTATACTAGTATTTTAAGATTGAGCTCCTTGTAAATGAATTATTCAAATCTGATATGAGTTATTAAGTTATGAAATGTGAATGGTTGAAAGGAGGACATTGAAAGGTTGCATCTCATTGATATTACATTCCATTTAAATCTGCATTGTAATGAGCCTTCAACTTAATTTAAAGTGGTATTTTATTTTATTTGGGATATTCTTCATAATGTAAACCTACTACTTAATCGAAAGTTTATATTTGATTGATTTGTGCTTGAATCACAAGTATAGTGAAGTGTATGTCTTTTTATTTTGGACCGAGTGTGAATAATTGAAATACAAAATATAAAATAAATGTATATGGGGTGGTGGGGGTGGGATGGGGGGGGGGGGGGGGGGGGGGAATCCCCACCCCCTCTCCCCAATATAAAACATGCATACATAGTCGTAAGGGGCCGAACCCCAACTTTCTCTGCGCATAGCTTTTAGGGTCATTCCATGACAACATATAAATACATATTTTTAAAAATATATGTATATGTATATGTATATGTATATATATTATTTTCATTTATACTCAAATATTTTATTCAAACAATATTTTTATAAAAATAAAAAATAAAAATATACACATACAGATATGTATGCTCAAATCAATTGATTTTTCATAATAATAATGAGGGTAAATGAATACTCATAAGCAGTAAATCTGGTAGTAATATTTCCTTTAAAAAAATGATGATAAACTAAACATGGCAAACCCTAGGAAAAAAAAAAGCAAAATAAATAAAAGAATGGATTTCCATGAGAAGAAATTTCTCCCTTATTGTAGATCTTTAACAAAAATCTCCATGGCTTTCTCCTCAAGCTCCATGGCCGCCTCCTCCTCCAACTTGCAAATCCAAATTTGCAAATGAGAGGATTAGAGAAAGAAAATAATAAAAGAGAAATCATAAGGAGAAATTAGGGCTTTTTAATAAAACCTAGATCTAAGGGCTCCCAATGATCTAATCTAAGGGTGGAGATTTTACCCTACACTTTTAAGTTTGTGGGTAATTAAAGGGAATGGGTATTTTAAAATTGAGTGTATGGTTATTTTCTTAATTGGGCCACCTGGGGTATTGTAACTAGTGGGTTAGGCTATGTTGTGACCTATCCATATGTGTCATTAAATTATTAAATGGCAATGTGATTATGAATGTGTGTGTGTGTGTGTGTGTGTGTTATTTTCATTTATACTCACATATTTTATTCAAACAAATTTATTTTAAAAATAAAAAATAAAAATATACACATATAGATATGTATGCTCAAATCAATTGACTTTTCATAATAATAATGAGGGTAAATGAATACCCATAAGCAATAAATCTGGTAGTAATATTTCCTTTAAAAAAATGATGATAAACTAAACATGGCAAACCCTAGGAAAAAAAAAAGAATGGATTTCCATGAGAAGAAATTTCTCCCTTATTGTAGATCTTGAACAAAAATCTCCATGGCTTTCTGCTCAAGTTCCATTGCCTCCTCCTCCTCCAACTTGCAAATCCAAATGTGCAAATGAGAGGATTAGAGAAAGCAAAAGAATAAAAGAGAAATCATAAGGAGAAATTAGGGCTTTTTAATCAAACCTAGATCTAAGGGTGAAGATTTTACCCTACACTTTTAAGTTGCGGGTAATTAATGGGAATGGGTAATTTAAAATTGAGTGTATGGGTATTTGATTAATTGGGCCACCTAGTGTATTCTAAGTAGTGGGTTAGGTTGTGTTGTGACCTATCCATATGTGTCATTAAATAATTAAATGGCAATGTGATTATGAATTAATTAAATAAATATTGTGCTTGTGTATTTAAATAAATTTTAAAGGGGTTAAAATAATTAAAAGTAAATTTGTAGTTGAATAAATAGATATGGGCATGGAAATTATTAATTAATGAAATTAAACTAATTTCAACTTAGGAAAAGATTTATAATAAATTAATAAAAGTTTGAGTGAACACAATTAAGTGTTAAAAATAAATAAAATTAATTAGAGGATTAATTAAATAAATTTAATGCGGGCTTAAAGAAGAAAACCAAGCACATATAAATGGATTTTTAAAAAAATCCCATATTTTTTCCTAAGTGATTAATGAGGTTACGGTGCGGGTTTGGTGCGTCTAATTTTGGGTGTTACAAAAAATTGTTGATCAAGGTGTGGTTGAGCTCTAAGTGACATGGGGAGTGCTTGGTCAAACTCCTAGATGTTGAAATGATGATCAAAAGACTAACAAGGTATGTTATAGAGTCTCTTTTCCTTAATCAGGTTATTTAAGTGTCACAAATGCATACTGTTATCCAAATGAGAATGTCAGAGTTGAGAAAATGGTTTGGATATTAAAAAATTTGTCAAGATGTTTATAAGCCTTTATTGCAATGTAGGTTACTTCAATATGGGCTTGGGAGCTAGATATAATGGCTTTGAGTCCAGGGGGACTCCCTTTTGATCATGATGAGGTATGAATAACATATTGTAGCATGTCAAAGAAGATGCCAAATTCACTAAAAAGGTTGTTTAGGGATTTAACACCAAAGTATGGTATGAAGAGTGAAAATATGCATTGTAAATGTCAAAACTAGGCCTAAGAAAGGTGGAAATTGATCAAGGATGAATGTATGAAGTTTTTTCATGATGTTTAATGACATTTTTGGGATGATGAAGATGTGTATGACTTAGTTTTAGACTGCTACAGAGCTGGAAAGAAGTTCAAAACATGGTAAAAGGTGAAAATATGCTAGTTTGCATGCCCATAAGGTTGGATATGATGTTGTAGCTCCTAACACGGTGATATTATGATTTTTCATACTTTACTGATGGTTTTCAGATGTTGGAAGTGCTTATTCCAGGGGGGACATGGAGTTTGCATGCTTGAAATGAAGTAAAATAACATATTTTGTGCAAAAATAAATATTTTGAGCTAGTTTAAGACCTTTGGTTGATGTTTCTAACCAAATAATGTTGGTATGAAGTTGAGATGGGTGAAGCAGGTAAGCTACATGTATTAAATTTTCATTAATGAAAAAGGGGGGAGAAGTTCAGGATGTTTTCCATCAATGACAAAGGGGGGGATTGTAGGAATGTATGCCTAATATGTGTTGTCATTGATGCAAAACCACATTAATGACAAATTCAATGATGTATGATGATGTCATGATGATTCAGATGTGTATCAACTGCTACAGTGGAATTTAGTGAGGTGTGCTTATTCTTGCAAGCCTATACAGGTACCTAGGATATGTATCTTGGCAGTGTGAGGTTATTGGATGCTTGGGAAGCATGTTTTCATGATGAATAACATGATTTGAGGGTTCTTGAGAACTCAAAATAGTGGCATTTTACAAGTACAAGTCCTTCACTTGGATACAAGTGCTCATTAAGAGCAGGTATAGTAGATTGGTGATATGAAAAAGTTGTTTGGAGCTATATGAGCTCATGTAATCATGAAATTAAGTGTATCATGACATATGAGTTATTATTGGGTAATTTTATGAAGTTTCAAGTTTAGTTATTGCATTATTTCAGTTGACCCTAGCTTTTATGGTGAGGATCTTAAATGCAAACATAGGTAAGTCTTAGTGATTGGAGAGTTTGAGAGTTGAAATTGATATTATTGTTATTTTATATGTTATAGGAGCAAGTCATGATTCTCTCATAAAAATTTAAAGTTCCCACGATGTGTATTTTTCCAGATATGAATGATTTTGTGAAATAGGGTGAAGAAGAAGTAAAAATCCATCTCGAAGTTCAACTTCAGATGCTTGTTGTGAATAATGTGATTTGTATGGGATATTTTGGATTTTAGGAAATATTATACGGTGATTTTATAGGGTTTCAAAAAAATAATGACATCATTTGATTTTTCGGTTTATACGAATGAATGTTAAGAAGGTAAAGTGGTCTAAAACCCTAGTTAAACCCTAGCTCGGAGCAGTTGGCAGAAAGTGAAGTATTATAAAAAAAATTTGATTGGTTAATAAAAAGTGATGATTTTTTAATAAGACTCCTCAATATTTTCATAAATGTATGGTTGAGGTCATGGTGATATGTGGACCCCACTTAAAAATAGCAATTTCTAGAGAAGAAGGTTTTAGGACAAAATGGTCCAAAGGAGAAGCATGCAAAATTTATGTTTCATGATGTATCAGAGTTTTTAATTATTTACATGGAGGTTTCAGGTAAATTTATTTCAGGTTCATGGTGTTTTGAGGTCCAAACAGGGTGACTGGTCAAAGGCCAGTTTTGGGATCTCAAATAGCAGGGTTCAGTAAGATGAGCATAACTTGAGATACAAGTGGATTTGTGAGATGATTAAAGATGAATTGAAAATAGGATTTATATATATTTCTATTGATATATTTATTTCCTCATGATGAGCTCATTTGACAGGAGATCCAGGGAATTAGTTAAGAAGGAATATTTTTGGCAGTTTAAGACATCATGTGTTTAGATGAAAATTTCATGTTATTTTAAGGATTATATAGATTGGGTGATGCTTCTTATCACCTAGAATGTGAATTGAGATTAATTATACATATAATGAATAAATTTGGAGATATTTAATATTTGTATAAATGATTTTATGAGCTAATATTTGGAATAAGAGTTTTTTGCAGGTTGATTCGGTGAAAGAAAATGTCGATGTGGTTTGAAGTGAAGGATGTTTCATGACTTGTAACTTGCTTAGAAGTGTTATAACAGTTATGAAATTTCTTTTGAGTTATCATATTGAATTTTTTGGACAAGTAAAAGAGATTTGGTGATCATATGAAGTTTCCAGGGTGCTTAAGGGTGCAAAAAACAACTTTTTGAGATTTGTAAAGGGAACTAGGCCCTATAAATGAAATAATTTGATTGATTGATATTAATCGAGACAATATATGAATTTTTTATGATATTTTATTCATATTTAAGTGGTTTTGGGTCATGAAAAATGATGTTACTAGTACGACCAAATTGGCTCACTTGTGACATTTTTAATTAAAATTTTGAATTTTTACTTGATGTATGGGTAGAACCAAATGATGGAAATAGTTTTTGTTTGAATTTGAAAATAGGAGAAGTGTATAAAAGCATGTTTTTGGGTTCTTTTGTGAACAAGTGAAGTATGTGCTAGGTGTGAATGAGAAGTGTAACCTAGGAGGGTGAAAGTTTCATGTGTTGAATCATGAATTGAAGGAATATAAAGTGAGTTACAGGTTGAGGAAGATCAACAATCTTGTGTGCAATAATTTGAAGCATTGAGAAGTGAAGAAAGAGATAGACTGTGCAAGTTGAAGACCTAGGGTTTGAGAAAGGGTTTGGAGCTAAATATTTGTATCACTATAAACTATGGTATCATCATATTTTTAGTGTTCATACTTTATAAAAATCTTGTGTGATGATTCATATTCATGCAAGTCTCTTGTTATGTGTGATATCAACAAGGGCTTAGGGGTTGGTGCTCCTTATGGGGTAGGTGAATCACTAAAAAAATATCTTGTGATGTGTAATATTCACTTTAGTATTTGTTGTGTGTGATATTAGAAAAAATTTCAATGGGTTTTCTTCCCCTTAATATTTTCCCACTTATTTCTTGTGTTATGGTGTTACTTATCTTGCTCTTGGTTTATTGAATGAATGTTATATGATGTTGTGTACACATTAATGGATGGATAAATGGTTAATGGTTTATGTCAGTGGTTTTAAATTGAAGGTTAATTTGTAAGGACTGATTCATGGCCCCCCTCTTAGTCCATTTTGCTTATAATAGATAATTTACATCCCAAGAAGTAATTTAGTTTCTCGTGTTAAGACAAAAAATAATTCCTTCAACCGGATCTTGTAAATCAGTAGGACATCCATAGATCTAAGTAAAGTATAAACCTATAAAGTGGAATCATATTTGAATTGGTGAGCTAATTGTAACTAGATATACTTTACATTTTTCTCATGTGGATCACTGATACACCTTGTGTCTTATCATCCATCATATTCATTTTCATATCACTCTTCACCTCATTTTTATGTCCTTCTTCACTCTTAGTGATGATCCCTTGCATATTCCTAGTTACATGGAGTCACGAGTGGAGTGAGACATCCTATCATTACATCATCTACATTTCTGCTAATGGGATGGAATTATTCTAATTGATTTCACTTGTGTTCAAGCTATACAACCCCTTTTATCCATATTTAAAAATAAAAAACATTCAAATATGTTTCAAAAATTTGTAAAAACCTTCAAATATGTTTTGAAAAATATAAAAAAAAAATTGTTCCAAACTCCAAAAATAATATAAAATTGTTCCAAAAATTACAAACAGTGTAAAACTAACAAAAACAAAACATTCAGTTAATGTTTGACCAACTTTTAGGAACTGAATAACACAATTCAACACTTCTACCATTTGATGGCGCTCCTCATGATCATTCCAAATCATCTTTCACAAATCACTTCTCTTTCTTGTGGTGTATATTTATGCTCAAGGAATTCAATTACCATTTGACAATATAACTTTGCTTTTGGGACCCTTTGATTAAATACAATACAGATCAAACTAAGATGGCATCCGACAAGAGTTATTAGGAGTATCTAAGCATCACTCTACTCTTTGGCCTGATCCAGTCCTCTCATGTTCTAAGCTATCTCTTGGGGGAATTCATATATGTGAATTTATTCAATGTGAAACACAATCAGAGTGCCATTCGAAGTTGTTATTGTAAATTATGTTATAATGTTGTGATTTATCAACATTGTGATGATGCTTTTGCTTCTTTGATTTTGTTATTTTGTTGTACATTTTTTTTAACCTTCATTGTAGACCAATTGCAGGATAATTCTTGGCATCTTAGTTCATAAATAACTATGATGTCATTCCTTCATGTTCATATTGGGTTTGTTTACAATGCTTGTTTCATGTCCTTTTGTCATTTGCTCATGTTTTGTGTTCCTCCTGGTTTATAAATAACCCATGGAGTGTTTTACTTTTTTCTTTATATACAAGTTTGTTTACATTTCTATATATTTGTATTTCAAAATTTTCTTAGAAACTTGTAAAACCATCAAAAAAATCAAATATTAAAATTTAAAAAAAAATAAATAGAAAATCATGAAAAAATTCGAACAAACATCCATTTCTCATAGAAATCCTACAATTGGAAAACCCTTGAAGTGAATATTTCAGATTTTCACTACAATCTTGATAGATTCATACTCTTATCTACTATCCTAGTGATTGTTCCATTCTTACAGCTATCACTTTCTTCCCTTTGCACAATTCCTTACTCTATTTGGGGAAAATAAGAAAATTATTTTTCCTTCACGATATAACTTCAAGTGGGGAAGTTTTTCTTAGAGCATTTGTCAAAAGGATCCAACAAGAGTTTCATGACGATTTTCAAAAGGATCTAATCATTCATTGTGGAACGCATTCGGGACATAGCTAATTGTCTTCTTTTTCAAATTTGTGTTGCATTATTGATGTTTAAATTCTTGGACCAACAGCAATTAGTTTGATAACATCTTAGTTCCTTTATAGCCCTGATACGTGCACCTAATTTTCATATTGGGATTTTTTCATTTTTATCTTTTCTTTGTTGTGTATGTATTTATTTACATGTATCTGGGTTAGCCATCTTTATTCCTTAATAATCATGGTGAAAAATCTATTTTGCAATAGTAAACTAAATATTGATCTTATATTCGCACTCTCCAAATGGCACTCATGCTATGTGAATAATTCCTCCCGTCCTCATTGTTCAACTTCCTTATCTCTTTCCTATCAAGCGTATGTTGACCACTTTATTGTGTCATCCACCCGCTTGAAGGGGAATTCCCTTACTATTCTACTCATTGTTTTCCGCTCGTTGATCTACATGTGTCTACTATCTTTAATCACTATGACTTCACAATAACACTTTAAAGAGGGGAAAATGTAGACACCCTACAAATACATACATATTTATGTCTCCCTTATATCTAATTATAATTAATTAAATTAATTCTATCTTTCCGTAGTACACCCCTTTAGAATTAATTAAATTTATTCTACCATTTTAATACACCCTTTTATAATTAATTAAATTAATTCTATTACCTAAGCTATATTCCTACCCTTTGGAATTAAATAATTTAATTCTAACATGCCTTGGAATTAATTAAATCAATTCCTATGCCCTCCTAGCTAATATAATTAAATATTTTATTAAATAAATGGCTAATTATTTCCTCACAATTAAATACTAATTAAATTTTTTATATAATCAATTCTTCTCTTAGTCAATTCAACTTGAACTCCACTTCTAAATTCCTAGAAATGAGGGGCTATAGAGGTGTACGTGCAATTCAATTGCTGGATGTAACTTTTGTTATTCCAAATGTACATTGCCCCTCTAAATTTGCAACTACTATTGCCAAGTATACTTGCTAACCAGAGTGATTCAACCATTAACCTAGAGCTTAGCCAATATTTCATCCACCTTTCATGTCTCCACCCTCAACTATAAAAGCAAGCCATTTCCTTTGTAAATCTATCCCTAGAGCTTTGAAAATATTGCATCCAACTTTTGCTAATTTGACATCTGCATTCTTGTGAAATCTACTTGTAGCATTTACAAATCCCTTTGGAAGGTAATATCAAAAAGCATCTAAAATCTGATCTTCAACAATATCAAATAAGTTTAAAAGCTTCTACAATATTACTTGAGGTTTGTAAGAATTATAGAGAAGGTATAATATATGTGTTTTATTTCTTTATCTTCATTTTTCTATTTATTTCCCTTACATATAAAAGGTATTAAAACCCATGGGGATGAAAATCATGTTTCTTGTTTGTATTCATAATATCCACAAAATTGGAAAATAAAATATACTAAAAAATTTGCGACAAATTTTCTCTAGAGGTGAGAGAAACATCATCCATTTTATAATTTATTTCAAACTAACTACCTTAAACATGACCTACCTCTTGACTTCAAGTTTATTTAGCTTGAGTTACATAATTTGTCTTACACAATTATTACAATATATATCCAAAATGTTTTCATGTAAAATATGTCATATTTAGGGTCCAAAAACCTTCAAAATAGCGGTCCTTGTTAGAATATATTTACATTCCTTTGAATGGGACCAAAATAAAAAAATTTATGAAAATGATATCTTTAGAAAAAAGAGTTGTTTCCCGAGGGTGGGATATGCATTTTTTTCTCTAAAGGGAAAAAATATCAACATTTCAAAAAATATTTTCAATCAAAGTTCATCGTAATTACAAAAGCTTTACAATACTTCAAATGAGACCTAAATTAGAGTCTTTATGTGAAATTTATAGAAAAAACGATATTATGATTTTTGTGTCATATACCAAAGCATGCTAGGTGCCCTTTCGAGGAATTATTCTAAGTATTTCTGCCAGGGGTATTAAAGGTGCATTTTCTCACAAAGGTTACAAAAACACAAAATTTTGGAAAGTGTTTATGATTAAAGATTATCCTTGTTGCAATATATTTCAAACACTTCGAATGGGACAAAAATTGAAGTATGTATGTGAATGTTGTGGCTAGATAAAAGAACTCAAGCGTTCCTCCTAAGGGTGTTATGGGCACTTTTTCTCATAAAGTTTCCAAAAACTCAAAAAATTGGAAATTGTTTATAATCAAAGTATATCCTTATGGAAAAATATTTCCAAAGATTTGATCAGTACTTAAAATATATTCCATATGTAAATTTTATGGTCGAAAGATAGAACTATTCCAAGTGTTTCTCCCAAGGGCACCCATACATGCGTTTTCTCATAAAGGGTCTATATTTTTCTATTTCACTGTATATTTATATATTCGTCACTACCATCAACCATCTCCTCATGTTTTGGCTACCCCACACAATTTATTACACCATTGATTATTTTTCCATATCGTGCCATCTTACTACTCTATGAATTTTTGTGTTATGTACTATGCTTTCTTGTAACATTGACTTAGTTGAATATTATGTGAACTTGTGCATTACATTCTATGATTTAATTTTTTATATTGATTGATTTTGATTCTCTATGCTCTTTGTTAATAACATACTCTAATTATTGTGTGATATTTTTTTATTGGAATGCTATGTACACTTGTGTGGTTATAGGTTTGACTACTATGTGATAATTTCACTTTTAATTTCTATATGAACTTGAATAAATTTTGATACTTGATTTTCTAATTCATATGTGTACTTTTATATTATATGCTATGTTTTATTCATACAATTGTATGTTATTAGGAAACTAACCAAACTTCATTTATGTCATTTGCACGAATAACATGATTATTGGCAATTATTTCCTCTAGATGGTCTGAAGTTGCCAAAATATATTTTTCCTCTATGTCATGTGCTCTTGCTCTTAAAATATTAAAAATGGTTATATTTTGAACTGATTTGAAGACCAATGTATTTTTGTTTTCTCTTGAACTTTCTCCTTCACATTAGATTTAGGTTTGGGATTTTTTTTTCCTTTTCTCCCAACTAAAATTCCTCTTTTTGCCTCTTCTTTAATTATATATAGAGGGCCAATCTGGGTTAAATGACTATGGTTGCAACACACCAAACATCTAGATCGATAGTTCTTGAAGTCGAGAGATTGTTTAAACATCTCTCTAGAGATTTTTATAAAAAAAAAATAGGAAGAGACTTGCTCACATCCATTTAAACTCAAATTTCGGTGTAAACAATTTTTTTTTATAATAAATTTTAAAAAAAGATACAAATCATTTGTTAAGAAAAATTTCAACAAACAAATATATTTAAAAATTAGATATACTGAACTGTTTAGAGATGATTCCTTTGAATTTTCTTGTGAAAAGTCGAAACCAAGATTTCATAACGTCCATTTATTTACAGGGGAATAAATCTGACCAAGGTCCATTCTTTTTTCTATTCGCAACAAGGGGGGACAAATATTAAAGGGGATTAAAAACTTTCCTCTCTCGTGTAGTAAAAAACACTTATAATCAAATGCGCTAAACAAAGAGTTGTGACAACATGCTCCAAACGTGAAAATAATTAAAAAAAATATTATACTTATGTTAAAAAATGTTAAGATCTTAACAAAGTTGAGCGGACTAAAATGGTCAAACATACGAGAATCACAAATATCAAACATTGGTTAGTTTTTTATTCAAAAAATATGGCAACATAAACTTTAGATTCAACGTACACTAAATACAACAAATTTAACAATCATTAATAAAGTTATTAGTACAAATCAGAATCAAAAGGCAGTTCATATATAATTTAAAATTAAAAATTAAATAGTTGTTTATTAAAAAAGTGATAGGCCAATAAAATTATTTAGCCCATTGCATGTGGTGAACTCAACAAAAGCCAAAGAAAACATTAAACAATCATGACACCAAAAAGAACTCCTTAGAAGGGGAAAAAGAGCAGAAAAGCCACTCTAAAGTTTAAATATAATGGTTTTACACGTCCATTATTTTTCATTGAATGTCTGAATCTTTATAATATTTTAAGGAAATAATTGTTTATTGGATGTTAGAAAACCTGTAGATTTGGAAAGTGGTTTTATATAGATATTAAAGACCATATAGATGTGAAAAGTGGTTTTGTATTAACTGATATATTATAACTATCTAACAAATATAAAGTAGAACATTATTAAATTATATAAAAAGGGTGATTTTAGGTCATATATATATATATATATATATATACTATATATATATATATATATATAATACGTCGAGAGATATCAATTACGAGACAACTATTTAAGTATGTAGGTGTAGTATAAGTATTATTAAAAAAGTAACAATTAAAAAAATAATAATATAAAAATTATATTATAATAAATGTATCTATATGAAATACATCAATAGATATCAATTTCAAGTTTTTTTAGGTTTGATTTTTTACATACCTCTTTAATCAACAATTTCATTAAATTCTTGATCAATTTCCTGTTGATTTTTGGCAAATGGAATCATTTAGCTACGCGATTATGTAGGTCTCAAAAATATCTATTCAACAAAAAAAGATCCAAACATTACTACATGACCAAGATATTACTACTTTTTTTATTGACTTGTCCAAGAACAAGAAACAAAAATATTTAAGTGATAGTCCAATAGAAGTCAAATTTATGAATGAACTATCACATAACAATCAAATGAACATCAAATTTAATATTGAGAATAAAATTGAACAATGCTTTCCATTATAGCCTTGTCTGCCATTGTAGAATGCCTCTCGGTGTTAAAATTTCTCATCATTGTGTCTCAATGCTATGTTGTTTAGAGTTGAGATAAATGATTCAATGGAAAAGTAAGAGCTTGACATCCAATATTAGTAAAAAAATCATCATGTATGCCAATGCTATACAATCTCACTCATCAAGCTCCTTCATATCAAACTACACACTTGAGCAATCACAACAATCAATGTTGGTCCTTTTCCCGTCATCTTTATTCCGGTTGTCATGTTTCTTTGTGTTAACTCTTTTTCAGGCCATGTTGAGATCCTACATGGTTGAAGTTTAAAAATTTTAGATTTATATATGACTTATACTTCTTTTCTTTGTGAATTTCATGGCTAGAATTGGAATGAAATCAACTTCTTGAATCTAGCATAAGTACATCAAATTTTAAACTAAGAAAACTGTTTTAGACTTGGGCATTATATGCTACACTCGAATGGTTTTATTACTAAAAAACCCTCCTAATTGTCAAAGAGAGAAATTTGCACTCAACAACGTAAAAAATTGTATGGAGTTTCAGTCTAAAACATTTTATCTGTACATTAATTCTACCTATCGCTCATATGACCAATTATTGGATGGGATCTTTTATCGATGCTTATTTGTGCATCACTTGTTTTCTTGCAATTAATAGCTATTAATATTAAAAAGGGGAGCTAAAAAGTTCTACAAAATCAAGCATTACAGATGGGTTTCAAACCTCAAACCTAATGGATTTATGCTTGTATCATTTTTTGATGTATTTTATACAAATTAGGGTTGATTTTCATATTCCTATACTTTTCATCATGCATATTTATAGGAAGCGCTCTAACTTGACAAGGGGAGGATTACAAAGATGGTCAAGATGAAGGAAATTCTACTCAAAAGTTTTAGAAAACCCGATAGTTTGGTATCCTTGTCTGTGACACCCATTCATTGTCCATTGACATACCACATTTATTAAAGATAAAACCTTATCCACCTCCATTCAAATGGCCTCCCACACATATTCGCAAAGAATTCAGTAAGAAAATCTTCCTAGTACAACTTCAAAAATAATCGAGGCATACATGGTGCAACCTTATTACTTGAGTTCAATCCACCTCATTCACGTTGTTAAATCGTGGTTGTATGTCAAACATGAAGCCACTAACAAATGGAAAAAAGAACAACTTCATCAATTATTCATGTCTACCACAACTACTCTGAAATTCCTGCAAGTGATTCCCCCACATAAAAAGCATTATTCTTGATGGAACTCATATTGTACAAACCATTTCATAATATAAACATTGACCTAGGAAGCCTCCCTCTTGATATTATTACAAATTGGGAGAACACAATGACCTCCTACAAACCTTTGTATGTTGAATGCACACCCCTTGATGGTGGCCATATATCTGAATAAAATACTTACAGTGATCAAGAACTCAATAAAGACCCATTGTAACTTGACAAATGATAGGATATGTCCCAACTCAACTCTGAAAGTGGATCTATACTAAATCTACACCTTGTTAGGGCATCAGGATTTTGACATCCACCACAACCAGACCACTATTTTTATTCCAAGTTCCTTGTAAGTATTTGCCTCTACTTTTGTATCCCTTAATCAAGCAAGCCCTATTTTCCCTCAGATAAATCCTTTCACCTTGCACCCACATCGCCCGTGTTAATAAAACATCAACTTGCCCTCAACATTATTCTTGACCATTATAATCGCCAAGATAAACATCCTCTTTTGAATATGATCATTCAAGGAACTACAGGTATAGGGAAGTCCTTCCTCATTAAGAGGATACAAATAGCATTGTCTTCAACTTCAATTTAGACATTCTCTCCACTGTTATTTCTCACTCCAACAGGTGTTATGGATTTCACCTTTTTTAGGTCCACCATTCATACATGTTTGTGTATACCTAATGAAACCCCTTGTGCGGTAAGTAATATCATGTTTCCAATAGTCATTACAACACATAAGGTACATTTTGATTGATGAAATGAGCTTCATAGGACCAAATTTGATGTCCCTTATTGATCTGTGCCTAAGGGAGGGTTTCCCCAAAAATAAGACTGAAGCGTTCTATGGGTGCTCCATCATTTTCATTGGTGACTTGGTCAACGACACACCCATGTATGCAGGAACTTCTTACGGCTCAACACTTTCGTGAAGCTTCCCTGTATTGATGAGCCTCCACATAATTTTTAGCCAGCAAGGACAAAACCATTCACAAATCAAGTTTCAAAACCTCTTGCTCAACATATGTAATGTAGATAGATGTAGATGCAAATCTTGAGGTCTAAGAACTTTTAATGTCCATAGCAAGTGCTTCTTTGTCTCTTCCAAATAAAGCATTCCATTCCTCCACCCATTTGTTTGCAGCAAATACTTTATTTAACCTATACAATATGCAAATGTTACAACCTTTACATGTTCCCATTGCACGTGTAAATGCAGAGAACATTAGATGTAATGGAATAGGCCACATTGATGATGAATCGTTATAAAATAAATTCCTTCTTTATATCAGCCAAAATTTTATGCTAACTGCCAATCTCTGAGTCGAAGTTGGCCTCGTTTATGGTGCAATTGGAATTGTACATTCAATTTTCTATGACACCGAGACAAAAACACCATTACAACCTTCATTTGTGATTATCAACTTTAGCAAATACATTGGCCCATCATGGGATGCCCACAATCCTCATCATGTACCAATTTTCTTTGATTCTCGTGGTAATCACAATAAACTTCCCCTCAAAATGACATGGGAAAAAACAATTAAAATATATCAAGGATTGACCCTTGAGAAAGCTACAATCAACATAGGAAACAAAGATCGGAAAGGGCTTACTTTCACAACAACGGCGGTGTTGTCCCTCAATGAATTGTACATACACCACGTTCTCTTATAAAAGGATACAATATAATGAAAAAGTGTTCCTGCATTCATATACGGAAAAGGAAGATCAAAGACTAAAATATCATCACTACAACTACATCCATAACTATTACTAAATTTGGCTCTAATGTTATGTATTTCAAATACTACAATTGTAGTAATTGCCTATATGATGTACTTCGACATAACTATACTCCTTCCTTTTATAAAAATGTGACACTCCTACAAATTCACACTCCAATAAATAAACACGGGTTCTCCATGCAACCTTCAATATTTTACAATACTCATTTCTTCAAATCGTCATCCTAAATCAACAATTCAAAATTGAATATATATGTCTACAATTTAACCATACTTTACTAAAAAAAATAAACTTCAAATATTTCACAATCAATTGAATGCAATGTTGTTTCAAAAAAATCTACATCTCCTCCACTATCAATGTCCCCATCACATCAACATGAAGTGATTGCTAGTAGGCCTGGAATTTCAAATTATCTGTGCCTGTCAAATCAAAATCTGTTGGGTCTTTTAGGTGGCTGTAAATTCCAGTAATTTTTATAGATATATCTATAATCTATTCATATATATATATATATATTCAAAATTTGCATCCTGTCATTATCTACGGTTTTTAAAAAATTTCACCTGTAAAATATGGTTAAAATCATAAAACCGGCCTACAGCCTATCAATTTCCAAGCCTATTTGCTAGTTATCTTCTTTTCAAAAAACACAACATCGTAACATATAGGCAGGGGTTAAATTTGACACCTATTTAGATGTTTTTTAGGTTTTAGCCATAAAAAAAAGTTGAAATATATTTTAGAATGTGGTAAGGGATGGGCAAAATTTATTACAACCTGTTAGTATGACGTTCAGATTAAAGAATCAACCATTTTTTATTTTAAATACATGAAAAATTCCAGGGTGTTTCAAGTTATTATTAACTTTTCATTGACTGTGACATATGGCAGCGGCTTCAATTCTTTCTGTCAAATTGTCACTACTAGTACCAATTTACAACTTGCAGTTTTCCATTTAAGAACTTGGCTGCTGTCACTTCAATATTATAGTAATATATATTCTAGTAACTAGTTTGCTGGCAGAAAGTATATTTTGTAATATTTTATACTCATCTATAATAAATGTTTGGCACTTTCCAATAAATTTATTAGACTCAAAAGATATGAAAAGATTGTCTTTTAACTTTCTTCATCTCTGCGAGCAATGTTTGGACCATGTTGTTGGGTTAGTGTTGTTTTTGGCTTATGTGGTGTACAATTTTCTGGAAATTCATTTGATTGGGGATCTGATTTTTGGCATGGGAAGAAATTCTGTGAAAGTAATCTGCGACCCAGATTCAAAAATTACAACTCAGTTGCGACCCAAGTGTCAAGTTTTCAAAGGAAGGTATGGATTTGAAGACCCAAGTTTTTGTTTTAATGTTTTTCTTCATAATTACATATAAATGAGAGAGAATCTGAGGAATGCATTCTTCTACTAGCTGAATAAATATCAATCTTGAAGCAAAACAAACATAGGATTTCATTTTATTTAAATAAAATTTGTTTCATTGATGAAGTAAGAGTGTTGATTTTATTTATTTGAGTATTCATTTAATTCAAACACTTTTTAATTTCTAAGGATACTGTCTTGTGGGCAACGATTGTTTTTGAAATAGGGTTTCTTTCTTTCTTGAAAAAACATTATTAAATCGAACCTGCTCATCTTCTTGCAATGTTTGTTTCTCAGAAAGAATGCAATGCCTGTTTTGTTGTGCTAGCTGATTATAAATCGAACTTGTTTGTACTCTGGAGGGAATTGTTTGTGTGCAGTGTGAGACAATAGGTGTGATTTTTAGTGTGAGAAAGTAGGTATGACTTGTTTCAACCTCAAATATAGAGAAGGGGACAGAGAGGTAGGGGCATTTTTTTTGCAGTTGTTGAATTAAAATTGGGCCCGTTCATCCTCTTGAAGGCAATTTTTGTGTATGGGAGAGAGAAGAGGACTGCTTTTTGTTCTTGAATTAAAATTGGATTAGTTTTCCCTCTTGAGGGTAATGTTTGTGTATGTCTGAGAGAGAAGCTTGCATTTTTGTGCTTGTTGATTTGTTCCAGTGAAATATCTACTGATCACATGAAATTTCTTGTGATATGTTATTTACTATAACTTGATTGCTTTAGTTAATTTGTTCTTTTGATGTGGAAACAGGTATCGGCCAACACCATGGCTTTGTAGCCCTCATTTGCAAACTGCTTTTCTGCACATTTTTGGAAGACCACCAGTTGTTGAATAGAAAAGGTAATACAAAGCGTACTTTTTTTCATATTGTCTTCTCAGGGAAGAGTCGTGTGTGCCCAAACTGGCTTCTTGTAAATGGTGAAGGATTTGATCTATATACTTGTACTTCTCATTGTGGTTCACATACAAATTTAAGTGATGAAGTTCACTCATTCATGCTTCTGCTGATAAAGAAACCTGAAGGTCTTGAAAATTTGGAAGAAAATAAAATTGCAAATGGACAATAATTACAGGTATGTATTTCCAGTGAGCATTTGCAAATTTGAAGCATTCAAACTTTGATGCAGATTTCTCGTAGATCATTCAAGTAAAATTACAGTGTGTAGGTTTTAAGGTTGTGGTTTCACTGAGCAGCGTGACTGTATAAGATTGAAGAACATGGTGATTCAAGGAAACAACTCCAAAGGTAGGAAATTTAATCTCTCAATGTCCAGATTAGGGGTATTGAATTCATTTCAAACTAATTATAATTCACTGACTTCTTAGAAATAAAACCACTCCTTTGAATTAAAGAAGTGTGTGTTTTCTTGTGAATAAAATTTGTTATTTAAAGTATATGTGCACCTCCCATCACTAATGATAAGAGTTTGGATATAAGGTTTGATATCTATATAGTTAACCATAAAGCATTTAATTTTAATGAGTTGCCCAAGTTTTTATTGTGTTTCAACTCAAAGTCTCCATTAAAACATCTTGTGCAAGGCCGCATTCATTTTTTTATTTGTGGAATAGATCTTCGCCGATCCAATTAACCATATCATCTAGAAACAAATAAAAATCTTCTTAAACCTTTAGATCAGAGTATAAAATAGTAGCTAGTGGTATATATATATATATATATATATATATATATATATATATATATATATATATATATATATAATGGGCTAAAGAAATGAATTAGTTTTTCTTGTGTGAAAGTATAGTAATTAAATACAGCAAAGAACTATAGCTACCACAAAGCACCCGCTCCTCTCTTCTTGAGCGAGGTTTCTTTCTTCATTTTCATGGTTTCTCTTTTAACCATTAAACAACGTTCTTCCATTTCATGATATATTAAACCTTTTTCCAACGAGAAATATAGTCAAGCCCTTATTTTTGAGACTTTGTATCCAAAATATATGTATTTTTAACTAGAATATCTGGAAATAATTATAAAATTTATAGTTTTGTGTTTTATTTTTAGGCCTGAAATGATAATGGGTTATACTAATTAAAGCATCTAAAATATTAAGACAAGTTAGTGTTTCTTAGATATATTAAGATATACTGAAAATAAAAGAGGATTTCATTTATGTCAACAATATCTCTATTTTGAACAATTTAATTATATGAACATAAATATTTGGATATGTATATGAAAATTATGAAACTCAATAATGAAAATTAAATGTCATATGCAAGGTGATATTAATTAAGAAACAGTCACAAAAAAAATTCTTGACGGGTATGGGTGACCGTCAAATTTAACCCCTGCATATAGGTATGTCTTAAATTTTAAACATACATTTTCCGGTTAACAATGGTGGTCATACGTCTAAATCAACTTGCATGCATGACGTAGCTATACTCAATATGCGCGTACCATGTCCCACATCTCTTCTTACTCTACTTACTGGTCAGTTAACTTACGTAAGGGCCTACGACATTATGAGGCACTGAGGGTGGTTCCTGCCTAGGTCAATGCGTATCGATGTTTCTTTGAAACTAGTGAATGGTCCACACTAGCCGACTCTATTTTGTTATATACATTCCCTACAGTACTCCTTACCATTCTCAAATAAGTAACAATCAATAATACATCTATACTCTTCGATTCATTTTTTAAAAGAGTGATTTCAGATGGAGGAAGTGAAAGTGCTGAGCTTTTGGCCAAGTCCCTTCGGTATGCGTGTTCAGATTTTATTGGAAGAGAAAGGCGTCAAATATGAATACCAAGAAGAAAATATAACCGTTAACAAGAGTGGCCTGCTGTTGCGAATGAATCCAGTGTACAAGAAAATACCTGTACTTATTCACAACGGAAAACCCATCTACGATTCTCTTACAATTCTTCAATACATTGACGAGGCATGGCCAGCTTCCAACCAATTTCTGCCCTCCGACCCATATGACCGTTTGCTTGCCTGATTCTGGGCCAACTTCGTAGACAAGAAGGTAAAAAGTAATATAACCCTGAAGGATAGCAATCCAATGCTTTTTCTTGTTTGAGATATTTTTATGAACCCAATCACCCTACTGGTTTGTAGATCTACGACGTAGGATCTCGTATAAGGAGATCCAAAGGGGAGGCCGTGGAAGATGCTAAACGAGACTTCATGGAGAGTCTGGATTATTTAGAAGGGGCGCTGAAGCAGCTATCAAAGGGAGGGCCTTATTTCAGTGGAGAGGAGTTTGGGTTCCTGGATATTACCTTCATACCTTTTGCATCCTCATGGTTCCTCACTTTTGAAACAATTGGGAGTTTTAAGCTGCAGTTCCAGACTCGATATCCGCTACTCCATGCGTGGGTTAAAAAATGTATGGAGAGGGAGAGCGTTAACAAAGTTCTTCCCACTCCCGAGCGGGTTTTGGAGTTAGTCTTAGAACTAAGGAAGTAAATTGTGGTTGAGTAAAAAAATTTATTGCGTATTTTCAAAGCTTGGCATACATCTACTTTGTATCGTTTCATTTCACTACTTGATTGGGTGAATAAAATAATAGAAACTCACAATAATAGAGTGTGTTGTAAAGGTTCGAGGTCCCTTTCAAAACCTCAGTTTAGTTCAATCTAAAAAAACTAAGGTGTAATATGTATCTTAATTTTTAGTGTTTCAATTTATTATATTGCTAGTAATTACAAGATAACTGTGCATGTTAATGTCAAAGGGGTAGTCTAAGATGAGGTTGATTTTGAAGGAGCAAAGCATAAAAGGATGAAAATGGGTGTAGAATAGGGGATTGGATTTTAGAACTTCGAGTTTCTTAAGTTGAGTTTTATAGAGGCAAAGAAACATTTCCCTCTTGCTCACATGCCAACGAAATGTAGAAAGGGTGTTAGAGGTTCTTGACTTGTTGAACATTGCTGATTTTTGTGTCAAGTTGTGTGGTGGTGTATTGGATAGAGTTTGATAAAAGATATGACTTGAGAATTTTTCACTTTTCAAATTTCAATGTATGCTTCAAATATTTTTGGGGGGAATATTTTGACTAGAATTATGTGTACATAGCTTTTTCTAAATTTGGGTGAGTTTATTCAAATAAATTCGAGGGGCTTCTAATTTGCATATTAACAAACCTTGTCATATTTGAAAGTAGTCCTCAAAAGGAATATGAAGAGATTGTAAACCATGTTCAAAGGCATAATATATGTACTAAATACACATGTTTGAGGAGAAAAGTGAACTCTCTACAATGTTGTTACAATGCCCCTTGGGAATTACAATCTCATTCTTCAATGTTTTTTGAAAATGATGGTAAAAGTTACCTTCCCTTGTGTAATGATGAACACTTGATCATTCACAACCCATATATGATTTCTATTTAGAGAGATAATGTTGATTACCAACTAAGAGGATAAAATAAGGCACACTTAGCTCTGGTTTCCCACCCGTTGAAATTTGAAATTTCTGTGACCTCTGGTGTCTTCTCAGATGCCGGAGACCTCTGGTCTAAATTTGGCATCCTGCACTGCTGAATCTAGGGGACTCTCGCCTCAATGTCCTAACGAGGCACAAAAAAAGTGGTGGCATGGTTCACCTCTACTCCTCATTCAGAGAAGTTGTCACTTGTCCTTCTTGAAGGGAATTTTTCTCTACAAATCCCCTCACACGTCACTATTGTGGCGACTGCTTCTAGAGATTTGTCTCTGGTGGGAAAACTGATGGGGCCCAGACCCCCTCTGGAAGACATTAAAAAATGGGCGCGCATGAAATGGACCCCTTGTGGTGTTCTGGAGATTACTCCAATGCCAAATGGATTTATACTCTTTTTTTTCATGGTTCTTTGGAAGATGAGGCTTCTACATACGAAAATGGAATCCTGGTTTTAATCCACTAACCAAAACCATAACGCATGCTCCAATCTAGGTGCGACTACCAGGCATTCCCCTGGAGTTCAGGGATCCTGCGGCTATTGAAGGTATCACTCTTTCCATGGGCTCTCCCATATCCATTGATTAAGTTACTAAAGCCAAAACTAGATTTATACATGCTCACTTCTGTGTTAATGCTGATGTTAGTAGTCTACTACCAAAATCGATTGATCTTCTATCTAATTTTGGAGTTTGGACTCAACCCATTGAATTTGAATATGTTCCACAAGTGTGCTCCATATGCAAGAGCATTGGACATAGGGCTTATTCTTGTCCCTCTAATCCCTAATCCAAATCAAACAACCTGGAAGTTACCCCTAATAAGAAAGGGAAATATTTTCCTAAAGGGGTCCCAGAAGCAACCACAGTAATACCTACCTCTAACCCCTTTGCTCTTCTCGAAGAGGGAAAAATTATTCTCGAGGAACCCATTGAAGATTCTCTAGCTCCAGAGATCCTTTCTCCCCCTATAATGTCTCCCTTCGATGCTCCCTGGGATTCCCCTCTTCCTTTGTCTTCTGATGTGATTCCCACTCTAATCTCTCAGGATTCCCTACTTCCTCCCTCTTATATGGTTATCCCTGTGTTATCTTCTTTCACTTCTTTCCCTTCATATTCTTCGCCTTCCCCCACTGTTGTGGGACTCCTCACCTCTTCCTCCCTATCACCCCTTCCTATGTCCCTGTCGATTCTTCATCCCCTTTCCCTCCTACTCTTTTCCCCATTGATTTAAAAATTTCCCCCTCTCCTCCTGCCTCTGATGATAGAAATAAACTCAAGATGACCAGAAGTAGCAGTAAGAAACCTGATATAGAAATTGAGAAAACCCGTGGGAGAACCCCTGGGAACGTCAAGTTACAACAAGAATCAGCTCTAAATTTGGTGCAAGGGACTCAAAGTACCATTCCCATGGTGGTCGGGAGCAAGCAGAAATCCAAAAGATGAAAATTATCTCTTGGAATATCAGAGATCTCAACTCTTTACAAAAGAAGAGGGTTCTCAAGGATATTAGATAAAATCATTCTCCTGATATTTAATTATGCTACTAGAAACTAAACTAAAAATCAAGACAACCTTTCCAAGCTCTGGCCAAATGCCTCTCTTGTGGACTAAAATTCGTCTAGTAACTTCGAGGGTTTGTGCGCTCTCTGGAATCCCAAAGTAATAAAAGGAGAATGCATTATGAAACATATAAATTTCTTTGGCATACTCTTCCATGAAGTCTAATCTGATGCTAACTGGATCGATATTAACATTTATGCTCCAAATTTTGAGTCATAACGATACCAAATCTTATAAGACATTTCAAGTTTCAAAATGAGTTGCGACAATATTCCATTTATAATCATGGGAGATCTCAACAATACTCTCTTCCCCTCTGAAAAACAAGGTGGTTCCTTTGCTAGCCCATCTAGAATGGAAGCATTAGCTGAATTCTTACGACGATAGGAGCTCTTTGATATGGACTTACACGGGGCTTCCTTCACTTGGTCTAACCGCAAAATTGGTAGGAATCATATTCAAAGTAGGCTTGAAAGGACGATGGGATCTATGGATTATATCTTACTCTATCTAGACTTCGATCTTAGTGCTTTAGCTAAAGCGGCATCTAATCATAGCCCTCTGCTTCTCTGTGTTAACACAAAACTCAAATCTAAAAATCCACCTTTTAGATTTGAGATGGCTTGGCTCAAAAATAACCAGTTAGATCCTCTAATTAAGAGTTGGGGGGATATTAATATACCTGGCACTGAAATGTATATATTCTCTAACAAACTTAAGGAAATCAAAAAACAACTTAAACTCTAGAAAGTTAAGGTTTCTGGTAGAATCAAGCTCCACAAGCAAAAGCTAAGTCAGAAAATTGCAAGCAAATCTGAAGAAATTAAGAAAGAAGGTAGAATGAACCAGCTTCATAAACAAAAAATTACTCTTCTAAGCGAATACCACAATACATTGAAAGAAGAAGAAGCCTATTGGAGGAAAAGCTAGAAAAATTCAAAGCAGAATGTAAAGTTACCGAACCGCCTCTCTATGCAGAGAGGTGGGTGTGTAACTTTCTCGATGATTGCATAACCACCCCTTGCAAAAAAATGGTGGTTAGGTAACTGTTGTGGCGGTTGCGTAACCCCCAGTATGAAGATTCCCACTGTCATGTCACTTATCACGGATAAATAAAAATAACTCCATGAACGGTCGCAGAATTTGAACATCTCAATTGTGTCACTTCTTAGGATGCCTCTTCCCATTCTACATTGCATGGGAGGACATGAGAAGTAAGTATTTAAGAAAGAGAGCAAGTGGGAGTTGATCATTCGATCTATGGGAGAAGTAAGAAAGAATATTTAATTGCTAGAGTTGAATTATAGAAGAAAGGGGTGCAAGAACAGAGAAAACAAGTATAGAGGGGAATTGTTTATAGTGTTTACTTTCCATCATCTTATTGAAATTTGTATCTTTTGAATTGGCCAATACATATAAGTACGAAGAAAGAGAAATTTCCATTTCTGACTGGTTTTCAATCAAATTGTGGATTTCCAAGATAAAAACCTGGTTTTCTTCTTGTTATAATTTTTTTCCCTTCGCTGCAAATAATTCTAAGCACAAAGATATTTTCACTAACTTCAACAATTTGCCATTTTCGAAATTGAAAGAAGAACGATATTTTAATATTTGGTCTTGTAAATTATCGAAATATTAGAGGTTTACAGATCACTACAGTTCCATCAAAGTGTGCAACTTCACCCATTTAGATAAATTCATTGAATACATCTTTGTGGCTATGGTTTTTAAAACCCTAAATACGATTATAAACAACTTGACTTCATTTTTAAAATACAATCTTCCTTCACTGCACAATGAATATTTATTTTTCTCTTTTTTCCTCTTAATACCCAACTCTTCATCTTTGGTTTATTCAAGATACAATTGCCTACATACTCCATCACTTACATTTAGATATCATGTTTGCTGAGGGAATTCATTTCTTGCCTTTCTCTAACGTGTCGGTGGCAATGTATAGATCATTTTTTTCTTTTCTACTCGAGGGATCCTCCATTTTGTCTCATTATCAATTGGCTACATATTCTGCATTGTCTAATCACTTGATTACACTCACATTTCATATACATTCAACTGGACAACTCCACTTCATCCTTTGCAATTCCACTCCACTCCTTTTCTACTCCACACCACATTAGATTTAACCAAAACTTACCTTTCCACTTTTACATGCATGCGATTGATACTCCTAAACAAAAGTAGCTAACCCAATGTAAAATATACACATTTTTATTGGTCAAACGATTAATGGTTCAATCACTATTTGGAGATTCTGATCTAAGAAAACAAATTACACTATAGAATTCCCTTCTCATTACACCAAAAGGTGTGTTCTCTGGGAGAAAACCCAACCCCCTGACTTTGACGGTGATAACAACGACCGAGATCAATCGGTTGACGAAGTACAGTCATATCACAACCTCACACGTGTCAGCCAAGGGGTGTATTGCAAGCGGTGCAAAGTGGGAGAGGTGAGTGTTGCAGCCAGGGGTTAAATTTGGTGAAATTTACACATAGATTGGGTCAGCACCGTTAACATCTCTGGATCTCAACTAAAGTGCAAGGAAATGATACGTTTGAAATGCCATATAAGACTTGTCGTTCCCGATTTTCTGGTACCATATTATTTATATACAGAAAACTAAATATAATAACTTTGTGACTATTTTAGATATTTGGCAAGATAATAGTTTTTTTAGAATTATTTACGTAGCTTTCAAGATATGTTATAATATGTAAATATTATATATTATTATTTTTAAGAGTTTTCATAATTTCATAGTTTATAAGATATCAATATGACCATTTTTATGTTTTGAAATTATATAGTATTAGTATTAGTATATAATATATCATACTAATATTTATTATATCATATTATAAAATATCATTAATAATATATCATAAATATATTATATATAATTAGTATTAGTAAATCATATATCATATTACTACTTATTATATCGTATTATAAAATATCATTAAATATATGCAAAATATATAGTTGTATGAGTATTTGTATTTCTAAATATACGGAAAATAAAATGTTAAAAAAATTTGTATGAGAATTTGTATTTGTCAATATGTTCATCAAATTATACAGCTAGCGATCTACAAATATTCAATAGAACATTAAAAATGTTGATTTATATGGAGGTTTGTTTCTTTACAATAAGAGGTGGAATCGCAAACTGTTACTATGCCGAGAAAATAATATTTAATATTCCTTTGTTGCATTTGAGGAAATAAGAGGCAGAATCACCAACCATTATTATGCCGAGAAAATAATATTTACTATTCCTTTGCTACATCCAAGAAAATAAGTGGCGGAATCACCAGCTATTATTACGCTGATAGGTGTTAGCGTTGGGTTAAACCAACAAATTTTGTGCTGACGAAGATGATTTGGTTGACGACGTATGGACAAACATGAATCTTACAAGTGGCATTAAAACAAAGGCACGATAATATGTGTAAATATATGAAAAATATATAATTTTATAGTTTGTATGTGTATTTGTATTTTTAAATATACGCAAAATAAAATGTTAAAAATGTTTGTATGAGAATTTGTATTTGTCAATATGTTCCTCAAATTATACAGCTGGAATGTAGAGATATTCAAAAGAAGATTGAAAATGTCAATTTATATCGAGGTTTTGTTTCTTTACAATAAGTGGCGGAATTGGAAACTTTTAGTTCGTGGAGAAAATAATATTTAATATTCCTTTGTTTTGGCCAAGAAAATAAGCATCGGAATCTCCAACCTTTATTATGCCGAAACAAATTTACACTGAGAGAAACCGAAAAATTCTGTGACGGTCGAGACGAATTGTCTGACGTTGTACGAACAAACAAGAACCTTACGCGTGGCATTAAAACACAAGAATGAAAATGTGCGTAATCAACATTCCTATTTTTTACGATTCAGTTACTACCCAGTTATTTGATGTCCCTCTAAAGAGTCGTATTCATGCTTGCGCGTGGACCTAAGAGTGTCCATTGGAAGGCAATAATACTATCCTGTAAACAATATCTCCATACTTACGTCGTTAGAGGCCAACACATGTCGCTCTAGTTGCATATATTGTATCAAGGAATAACATTTGAAAAATAAAATAGGTGTAGGTTTTGTTATAAGAAAAGATGGGCCGATTCGCAAATGCACAACACAAAGACTTGATGACAATAAATCGGTTTGATCCGAACGAGCATATGAGGCATCCCAGATCATGAGGGGATTTAACCATTCCCCTTAGTCACATTGTCCTCAGCTATAAGTTCGTGTGCTCAAGAGAATGAGGAGAGATAAACAAAGAAAATAACCTGAGTGTTGTCTCATCCAAGTATTTTCTAATGGTGGAATCTATCCATTCGATTACTGAATATCCCAAAACTGCCACAAACCGGAACATGCACATATTTTGCAAAGATAAACAAAAATGAAGATGTTCGAGTTAGAGCAGTGAGGCCTATGGCGAATGCGACAATTACGGTGGCGGTGGCGTTAAATCCACAAACACATCCCTTTAAGCGGGTTTTTTCATTTGATCTGGTCAGGATGGTTGCACTTTGGGAATGAATTCAAAATCTTTTGCATTAAGCAAGATGAACATCAATTTCTTTTCAAGAGAAACCTACCATGTTGACTATTGATATGATGCTTACAGATCAATTGCAACATTACACTTTTTCTCAGTGTCAACCAAAACGTCATGCTTCCCCGTTGTTAATTTCAATCCAAATAGGGTGTTTTGTTATCTGTTTCAATTTCCTTTTCCACTCACCAATATTTCCATTTCGGGGTTAACATCGCTATTTAAAATTATAGTTTTTATTTTTCAGAATTATCGTTTGCAAGGGGAAAATAATTTATTCAGGATTGATGTGAAATGACATAAAGGTAATGGCATATAAATTTGATAAAAATTTGGAAACAATAAATATAGAATAAATTTATAATTGCCTTATAATAAAAGGTTGAACTAATTATATATGCCTCTTATTTCTATATATACTAGCAATTGAGTATGAGTTGCAAATTACGCCAGAGAGGATAACAACATTAAGTTTGTTGAAGTTGTAATTCCTTAGTGGGGTAACCATATGTGCTACTTTGAACTGCCTGCAAATGATGGAATATCAACAAACCCCCAAGACCTCCACACATGCTATTGTTCCATCAAAATATGCTCCCCAACTTGTCTAAAGAGCACTTTAAATGCCTGCATGGAAAAATATTTATTTAAATCAATGTTATGTGGGGACATGTACCCCCTGAAAACAAGACGTCTTGGGGACAACATGATGACAGGAAAACGCCCCCCCCCCCACATTTAACCATAACCAGACTATATTGTATTACAAAGACATTAAGAATCAAGAGTGATATATGAATATAGAAAGTTTTGAGCACAAGTGCACATGGTGGACTGTCACAACATAGTTTGAAAACCAACAACATACATTAATATTTTTATAAAATTGAATATAATTACGCCGAAAGACCTATTCTCTTGGGGAAGCCTCCTCCCCCTCTCACAACCGATAAGACATCAACGTTTGTGATTTTTTTGTTGACGATGTACGAATTGTCATCTGCCGTACACATGGCATATAGTGGCTGGAGACTTTCAACTGTTTTCGCTCACGTTGTCATACCTTCTCGATGAGGCAATTGCATGGGCTGACATTTTCCGTCTCTCGGTACGTCGTCTGACAAACCCATATTAAACTGTCGTCGTCTTCTCCACATTGCATTTTCTAGTCTCTTTGCTGCTGCCATTGTCACGTTTTCGTAAGGAAACGATAATTTCTCGGAAGATCCTCCAAAGTTGTGCGGTTGAGCCATAAATTACACAAGAGATTTAATAAAAGAATGCTTTGAACAGGATTTGGATTTTTTTGTGATGAAATAATTGCTCTCAGAGCCAAATATATATGGTTGCTACCAAACATGCCATTGACCATTTTTTATGTAATATATCATGTTTTTTAATATATTTTTTAATTCATTTATTCTATATGTATACTGTTATTACTACTAGTTTTTTTTATAGTTTTTTAATAAATATTTATTTATTTAATATATATATATTATATAGTGTTTTTATTAATGATGTTCTACATTTTTTTAAAATTCTTTAGCTATTCAACATATATATAATAAATTATATTTCTATATATTTATATAATAACATAAATAATGTTTTGTATATTGTATTTTGAATATTTTAATTGACGATATGTTTTTCATGTTTTTATTAAGCTTGAGTTATTATCCTGAAAGGAATTTCCACGAGTGGAAGCCTCCTCCCCCTATGACAACTGACATAGACATGAACAATTACAATTTATTTGGTTACCGAAGCACTGACATTTATCAGTCATATGTGTGGCGCGCAGTGGTTGGAGATATCCTATCACATGTCAGATGACCAAAACTATTGTGAGGCCTTCGACATTCTACTCTTCCAACACCGAATTTCAATCTTTAAAATTGAACATGTCAACTAATGGACAAGAAGAACGGCTGCCGAGCAACTTCGGATCGTCATATAACAGACAATCGTTCGTTTGTGCCAAGATCGATGTCATAATATTCGTTAGGGAACCATCCTCCAGCTCTAAGTTCCTTGTGTTGATATCCCTCACGAGAAAAATTGAATCCATCTATGAAGCAAAAGAAAGGTTTTCTTTGTCTTCTATGTCACAGTTTGGAATGTCGTCATCTTGACAGTTTGGCATGGACATGTCGATAGATTCTGAAGTGAAATCTGGGACGAGCATGCAAGATTTGATCCACGCTTAATCGTCCATGGCGAGGAAAGTGTGTTGGACGGAACTTGCACCCCGGTCGTCTAAGGCCATAAGAATCACCAATTCCTTCTCCGTGTACTGGACACGGCTCGATTCCCAATCTTGTTGGGCCAGTTATAATGGATGCAAAGCCATGGTAATAACTAATTACTGAATAAGATGAATTGATAATATAATTGGTGTTAGCTAATAAATAATAACTGTTCTAAAACATTTTAGGGATTTTTTAAATATTTTTTGGGAACTCATATTATCATCGTTCATTATGAAATTGACATGTACTTTAGCTTGGGTTATCTTGTAATTGCAAGAAAAGTAATTACGGTCGAAAGCCTCTTCCATTTTTGACAACTAATATAGACGTAGACGCTTCCGATGTATTTGGTCGGTGAAGCACATACATTCATCTACCGTACACGGGGCTCACAGTGGTAGGAGAGTGACTGTCACATGTCAGATGAATAATCCATGTTTACGTCACAACTATATCATCGACATTGTTTACATCAACTTCTTTGTTCGGCCTGATTTGCTTTTATTAATCATTGTCGAATTTGATCGATACATGGGGCCCTTATGGGGTATGAACAATCCCTCCCATGTTCCAACTCCAACATTTTCCAGAGGTCACCGAATGCAATTACCAGTTAAAATAGCTTGATTGTTTTCAATCCAAAAATCTCAAAAGGGATTACTATGAAGAGAACCACTATTGAAATTGGGGGCATGGAAACACAATGACTTGCCTTCACACCTATAACGATAGTTCTCGCCTTGTCTGCCTTTTGGATCTCGCCCCCTTTTCCATGTAGTTGCTATGAAAAATGTTCTCAACACATCTTCTGCAATCACGCTTAGAAGAGGAACCTTGTCTTCATTCCCTGTCCTTAACAATCCGCTCTTATTCACCAGTGGACCTTCCCTTTCAAGCTATTCCACTTCTTCTAGACTCTGGGTCTTTTCTACTTCTCCACTTTCCACTACTTCAATCTGATTTTCATTTACTAACTAGAAATATCATAATACTTTATTGTGTGTTTCAATTTCTTTTCCCCCTCAAACATATTTTACTTTCGAAGTTAACATCACACACCTCACATACAATTGCTAGTAGTTCACAACTACCAAAATTCTTTTTGTTTGGCACCATACATTTGTGCAAAATCCCCGCCAATGAATTCCCTGGTCAACATTCTTGCAGCTCCCACCTCTTCCCTAACCCTAACGCTTGGTGATTCATAACCACAACAACTGGTGCGTAGCTTACCTAAGTGCATACGACAGCATAACCGCTGGCGGTAATCCATTGTCGACACCCGCTTGCTGCCATTCCAAATCTGTAATCATTTGTATGTTGTCACCGTCGCTACCTTTGTAAGTGTTCCTTATCCTAATGCTCCTAGAAACTGATGAATTCTCCAGAACCTTCAAGCTCGCTGACACTATTTTGTGCTATTTAAGTATACGTATCCCTTGTATTCCCATATCCTACACTGTGCGATTGTTTGGACTTCGAATATTTTTGTGCGTCGATTCAAGATGGAGGAAGTGAAGCTGTTAAGCATGTGGGTGAGCCCCTTCGGCATGCGGTTGCAGATTGGGTTGGAAGAGAAACGCATCAAATACGAATACCAAGAAGAAAATGTTGCCGTCAATAAGAGCGACCTGCTGTTGCGAATGAATCCAGTGTACAAGAAAATACCTGTACTTTGTAGCACCGCGAAAACGAACGAACGACGACGACGAAGAACTTGCTATCACAAACATACACCCTGAAAATGTGACTAAATTTTTTTTTTGAAGGGTGTGCCCGCATACAGGCTCGAAACTACAAAAGTCAAGATAATGCTTCCAGGTCAAAGATATTTAAATTTATTTCATTCGACGTTTCACTAAAGTTAAGAAGGGTCGTCTTTCAAGTTAATTAGTCTAATGTCTGATAATATCATAATAACAATATTTCTAGATGTTAACCTTAGAGTATGATATAATTTATTATGAAAAGAATACACTAACCACTCAATTTTTATTTTTATTGTATTATCCATTTATATTACATTATATCATGATTTAATACATTATAATATATATATATATATAATAATAATTATACATTAAGATATATACTTTGACCCTAATTTACTTTATTACATCGTATGACTTTATATATTTAGATATACATAATACCATGTTTATATTTAGTATAATGTTATATGAAGATTATGTTATATGTCATACTACTAATTATATTATATAGTATTTAATACTTAAACAAACCTAAATAGTTATCCATATTTTCTTTGACGTAGGATAAACATATAAAAAAAAAACCCAAAGACAAGAGTCTTGTCAAGGTATTAGCATTTCAAACTAAGCTTAAGTTTTATGGTTAGGAGGGGTGGGTGGCTCAACCAACACCAGCCAAGTCATTTAAACTCGCCCCCCTCTCCTTGCGTGCAAGTAACACCAAGCTGACCGCATGCTTACATTTATTCCACACGGAATTAGCAAACCTCACGCCTCCAATTTGGTCTACCCACCGCCTTAACTAGACCCTGGCCGCACAAGAAAAATAGGTAACAGACGGGCTACAGCAGGTGAGTGGAAGGGCGACCGACCTCCACTGTCATCGGATGTGGCGAGGGGTGTACGAGACGGGGTCCATGGCCGCGGCCTGCACAGCAAACGGCCAGGCAGCGGCAGTCGCAGCAGGTAAGAAACCTTTGCTGGGTGCTTTAAAACAGGCGAGTCGTCCAACTAAGTTGTTATCTATTCAGTATCGAATGCATTCTCAAAATCAGAATTCTCCTTCGAGATATTTTTATCAAAATCGATTGAGGGACAGTGAGGGTGTTACTCAGAGACCAGGTGAGATTTATTACATCGATTCTCTAATGAGGACCTTCCCATTTTATTATATAGCTCGTGGAGAGAGACTACCATTTACATCTCGTACTCAGCTTTATTGTGCAAAAAAAAAATAGCAAAAAGATCTCTAAAGACATTAGGCGTTGATGACTTAACCCCAGGAGAGTTTTCAATAAAAGAAAATCCCCAGAAAATCACTACAGACATCAAGAGAAAATACCTGCACCCAGATTTCAGAACGGAAAAAAAAAATGTGTATAATCTTGTCGGTTCACTAATAATGCACAACAAGCGGCCATGAGCCCAAATTTCATTGCAAGATGGGGTTTAAAAAAATAACTCCAACGCGCTTTAGAGAGGTGTCAATAAGATTATCACTCAGTATCATGAACCAAATGGGAAAAACAACTCAAACTCGGGTAGAAAAGGAAAACCTCGCCACAATAATGATATAGAGCTTCATCACAGAAAGATCCATGGTGGCAGATTGTAGAAATAAAACTAAATGACCTAGTTATAGAACCCAAATGAAAGAATCGAAAAAAGACAAACAAGAGAGCTTCAAGAAAGAGCAATGGCGACATAATTTTTATTTTTTTTGCGAAGGTTCCCTTAGCATTTATTTAATTAATATTATGTCTTGGCTGTAGTTCGTATTAATATACTTAGTTAATACAAATAAATATTAATGGTATATTGTTATAATTAGAACTTAAAATTAGTAAATACATTAGTTGTAGTATTACTTAGATATGAATTATATTGAAAATATTAGTTTCCTTATTATGTATTAAGGAGTATTGGGTAATAAACTTAATAAGTTTAAAGTCTTTGCATTAGAATTTCCTTCTACACAATTTAATAAACATTGCATGGGATTTCAAATAGGTTGATTTCATTTCCTTTAATAATTTGTAAATGAATTTTCAATAATTTCTTAAATGGGGAAGAACATAATAAAGCTAGAACTAAAATTACTTCATTTGCATGTTGAAAGCTATCTAAAAACTTAAGTCTTTCCATCAACAATGCAAGAAGAGAAAATACACTAACATTCCACTTTTTTTTTTTTTATACATCTCTTTTAAGCAACAAAATGGAATTTAATGTATATATATATATATATATATATATATATATATATATATATTTAAGGTAATTTTCCCAACATCCCTCAAGAGGGTTTCAAAAATATTATCATTAAGTTTTAAAGAAAGAACTACCAACATTTCAACAAGATCAACATACTCAATGAGGTTCTAAGCCAAGCAAAGGAGAATAAATAGATTGTCTTTCTTTCAAATTTTAATTCCATTCACATTACAACCTTACTAATGAAGTTCAAAACAACTTTCCTTCAACATCTTGTTACAAAATTTTCTACTTAATGTGGGAACAAATTTACAATGATGGAAGCTAAAATACAAAGCAATATTACATTTTTCCTCCACTCAAGGCGGGTAAAATTTCATCGTGGTTTCACATTTTCATCAACAAGGTGGCTCCTCCATAGTTTTCTTGATTCACAACAAATAAGGGGAGAGGCAAAGCTCTCCTCCCAACCAAGATACCCAATGGAGAAGAGAAGCCATCCTCTCCATTGGCCCCCGAGCCCCAACCACATTACAATGGGAGAAAATCCAACTCATGGCAACTACTAGATTCCACATAACTAAACATAACATTTCACATTCATTCCATACTCCTTCAAAACAATATCTACAACACAACAAGAGGGAAAACAATCACAACAACAAGTCACAAGGCTTGTCAAGAAAGCCACAAGAGTAAGACCTATGGGGAGGCCACTTATGCCTCCCAATGGGAATGGGTGCCACCTAAAAGCCTCCAATGCAAAACACAATACCCCTAACAACTCTTATGCCTCCCTCAAGTACCCCTTATCCCTCCATTCACTCTTATGCCTCCCTCAACTCTTATGGCTCCCTCAAAGTAAAACAAGAAGAAAATGCAAGCATTCCTCTTACTAGGTGGGCACCCAACCAAAACTCCCTCCTCAAGAAAATGATCTCTTATGCATCCCTCAATTAAACTCCCCATAGTCTCCTCCCCACTCCCAACTTAGGCATTCTACCCATTCCCAACAAGCATCGCAAACAAAAATATTCAACACAACATATCTATACTCATTCATATAACCAAAAGAAGAAAACATAATACAAGCAAAGGTGAAGCTCCTACCTTTCCATGGTAGAGCTTGTTCCAAGTATGAAGTCTTAAATCTCTCCAAAGATCAACAAGCATCCACAAGCTCCAACAAAATTCCCACAAGTATCCACAAGCTCCAAAAATCCACAAACACCTTCAAAACTCAAACACACATCAATCCACACAAAATCCCAAGTAAATCAAGCCTAATAAATGAGCTCTCTTTGGTCACATCTCTTAATTAATTTAGGAAAAATTCAAATTAGCTTAATTAAGCTGCTACAACCCATGGCTAACAAAGGGGTGAACTCTAATCCAAAGAATATGAATAATAACACAAGTAAAATTTCACTTACTAAGAGCAACACATACTAACATAATAAAAAAGGGAAAATTACAACAAAACAACGCATGACCCCTAGGTCACAATTTTCCTTAACCAGATAATTCTAACACACACACAATTACTTGTTGCCATGGTGACCCTAGCTGGATTCTTCTCGAATTCCGATGTGGTTGGTCTCCACTCCCCAGTATTGTTGTGACTATAATATACCTACATAACAGAAAATACCTCCTTCGGCCTGTTGGCCACATTAAAACATTCATGCCAAATATACAATATAATCTAAAATAAACGACACATGATTTACTATCATCTAGGCAAGTACGATATCACTTACACTTTCTAGCACATTTCTATTCCACATTTCATTTATATCAAAATGATCATCACATTAGTCAAATTATCAAGTTCTACTCAATATGATTAAATATATCACATGTCATAATTAAGATAATTAACCCTGTCAAAAGTATACAAATATCGTCATCAAATGTCCACCAGCAAACCATATGCATCATATAAAGATCAAATCAATAACAGTCCAATGTCTATGATATCTACTAGCATGCTAAATCAAGAAGCCATAATAATCCATAAGTGAAGTAATCAGTCTCGAAAACAACAAAACAAAATGGTGTCGAAATGAAGTGGGCACTACATCCCCCTCCCCTTAGACTCGAATTCCTCCTGGAAGTCACTGGAAAAGGTGTGGAAACTGTCCTCGTAACAAAGTAGCATCCTCCCAAGTAGCTGCAATCTCATCATACCTGTCCCATTCGACCCGAACCTGATCAATCTCTCTGTCGCGAAGGCCCAGGGTCCTGCGATCTATAATGTGCATAGGCTCCGCCATCACCTACCCCTAATCCTGCACCTGCAATGCAGTCCAATCTAGCACATGAGAAGGATCAAAAATATATCTCCTAAGCACAGAAACGTGAAACACATAATGGATGCGAGATAAGCTAGGTGGCAATGCTAGACGATAGGCCAAGGGACCGAGGCGTTCCAAGATCTCGAAGGGACCCACAAACCTAGGAGCAAGCTTAGAACCTTTTCCGTAGTGGATAGGGCTCTTATGTGGTCTGACACGAAGAAACACCTTCGTGCCTACCTCAAAACTGTGATCTGTCCTATGCTGGTCTGCATACTTCTTCTGTCTATCCTGCGCCTCGTGTAATATCTATCTGATCAAGGCAACCTGCTGCTCCATATCCTGTAATAATGTTGGCCCAAGGGAAACCCTGTCCTCAATCCTATCCCAACTAAGAGGTGTCCTGCACTCTCTACCATATAAATCCTGAAAAGGAGCCATGCCTATCAAACTCTGGAAACTATTATTGTAGGCAAACTCCACCAAATACAGATACTCCTCCCATCTCGACTGATGATCCATCACATACATCATGAGCATATGCTCCAAAATCTGATTCACCCTCTCTGTCTGTCCATCTGTCTCAGGGTGATAAGCTGTGCTGAAATTAATCCTCGTCCCGAGGGCATACTACATGGTGGTCTAGAAATGGGAGGTGTATAAAGGGTCGCGGTCGCAAATGATCTTCCGCGGAATCCCATGTAATCTGAAAATCTCATCAAGGTATACTCGTGCCACAGCACTTGCTGTATAGGTGGTCTTTACTGGGGAAAAATGAGCTACTTTCGTCAATTTATCCACCGTGACCATGATGGCGTCGTGATGGTATCTCAACGTAGGTAACCCAACGATGAAGTCCATGGAAATGGTGTCCCACTTCCACTCCAGTATGGAGTGAGGATAGAGAAGGCTAGCTAGATGTTGATGCTCAGCCTTCACCCTCTGGCACTCTAAACAGCGGGACAAAAATGAGGCCACGTCTCTCCGAATTCTTCTTCAAAAATACAACTGTCTCAAGGTGGCGTGCATCTTCTTCACCCCAGGATGGGCTGAATAAGGTGCACGATGAGCCTCTGCCAAAATGTCATGTCTCAAGCCTCCATCTCTAGGAACATATATCCGACCTATGTGTTTGAGAAGGCCATCTAACTCTAATGAAAATCCATAAAATCTCCCCTCAAGGGGTCTTTGAGACTCAATCTCCGCTCTGGCTGCAAGGTAGAAACTATCCTGAGGAAGCTGCTGCAAGATCCTACTCCGTAAATCTGTGCCCACTGAGGTGGCCATAGCCACATGTCTCCGCCTACTCAAGGCATCCGCAACAACATTCTCCTTCCCTTTCACATGCTCTATCTCCATGTCATACTCACAGGGTAACTCCATCCAACGCCGCTGACGAGCGTTGCGATTGGGCTGCGTGAAGAGGTGGCGAAGACTCAAGTGATCAGTCCTGAGTGTAAATCTCCGGCCAAGAAGAAAATGTCTCCACCGCACTAAGGCATGTACTACTGTTGCAAGCTCAAGGTCATGGGTCGGATAATTTAGCTCATAATCTTTGAGTTTACGAGACTCAAAGGCAACTACCCTACCCTCCTGCATTAGCACACCTCCAAGTCCTGCCAAGGAAGCATCTGTGCAAACGTAGAACTCACCCTGAGGATCTAGCACTGCAAGAATAGGTGCTCTCGTGAGGCATTCCTTTAGTGTACTGAAGGCCTGTTCACATCTATCTGACCATAAAAACTTCTTCCCTTTCCGCTGAAGGGAAGTGATGGGGTGCGTAATCCGAGAAAAATCCTGAACAAACCTCCTATAATACCCTGCTAGACCCATGAAACTACGCACCTCGGTCACACTAGTGGGTGCTGGCCAATCCATGATGGCTCAAATTTTGGAAGGATCGACTGCGATACCTTCCCCAGAAATGATGTGGCCCAAATACTGCACCTCAAGCTGAAAGAACGCACACTTCTCCAAGTTCCCGTAAAGGCATTGTTCGCGAAGACACTGAAGAACCTAGCGAAGGTGCTCCTCATGCTCCTCACGTGTGCGTGAGTAAATCAGAATGTCATCAAGGAAGATGAGCATGAAGCAATCAAGGAAGGTCCTGAATACCCCATTCATCAAACTCATAAACACTACGGGGGCATTCGTCAACCCGAAAGGTACCACTGTGAACTCGTAGTGGCCATATCTCGTACGGAATGCTGTCTTGTGAATATATGTCTCCGCAATCCTGAGATGATGGTACCCTGACTTAAGATCTATCTTAGAGAAAACAATAGCCCCCTTCATCTGATCAAATAAATCATCAATGTGTGGAAGGGGGTAACGATTTTTGATCGTTACTTTATTCAGTTGACGGTAGTCGATACACAACCGAAGAGATCCATCCTTCTTCTTTACGAAGATCACTGGTGCACCCCAAAGGGATACACTAAGACGGATTAGGCCTTTCTCCAGAAGGTCCTCAAGCTGCAACTTGAGCTCACATAACTCAGGAGTAGTCATCCGATAGGGTGCTCGTGAGATAGGCTCTGCGCTCGGAACTAGATCTATATGGAAGTCGATCTCACGTGGGGGAGGTAATCCCGGTAGCTCCCTTGGGAACACATCAACAAACTCTGATAAGATGGGATGATCATCGAGGGAAGGTCCTTTTGACTCAACCTCTGATCTGTCACTGACTGTAATGGAAAACAACTGACAACCTTGTCGCGCACATCGCTTAAGCTACATAGCGGAGATGGTGCGAATGGATACGGCCCTCCTAACTCCTGATATCACTGACTCTACTCCAAGATCATCTATGCACGCAATAGTCTTATGGTAACAATCCACTCTAGCTCTGTGAGCGGACAACCAATCCATGCCTAAAATGATGCCATAAGATCCTAATGGAAGGATCCGAAGATCGGAAGTAGTGGTGAAGGGTCCCAAATCCACTACACACTCCTTCACTAAGGAGTCTATAGAAATTTTGGCTCCAAAAGCCATCTCAACATCCCAACTATGGCCCTGCCTAACTGCCACCAGCCTACAATTCTCTACTAAGGATGGTGCAATAAAAGAATCAGAAGAACCAGAATCAAATAATATAGAGGTGGAAATACCACCAACACTACCTGTGGTCTCAATCATAGTACTCTGATGCTCAGCCTAGCGGTTCTCGACTACTGCGTAGATCTGATGACTCTGTGCCATATCTCCAACAGTAGGCTCTGAGCTCTGCGTCTTACCCTTGTTAAGGTTCTGTGGGAAATCTCTCCAATGATGTCCAACAACACCACAACCATAACAACTACCTGGTCCCCTCCAATGGGAAGCAGCTCCAGCTGGTACTCTAGATGACTAAGATACAGCTCCTGATGATCCGGCAATGGACTGCTGAGGTCTCTGCTGATGAGCTCCTACTGAATGAGCTCTCGGCGCACCCTGTGTCCTGATGGGACCCCTAGGAGGAGGCCCCATACTACGTCCTCTCTGTGCATCAAATCTCTGAGGCGGTCGGTAAGGTGGGCGGGTCTGCTGCTGCTGCTGTGGTGGCCTGAATGAAGCCTGCCCTGAACTCTGTCCACCCCGTGGAGGGGGAAGTGACCCCTTTGACCTACCATCATGCATCTGCTGGATACGGTTCCGAACTCTGTCTCTAGCCTGTTGCATCTTCCCCTGTGTCTCCTCTGTAATATAGGCCTTCTCCATGGCCTCAGCTAATGTCTGTGGGCAGTGAATGCGCACTGCACCACCTAAATCCAAGTTCAGGCCCCGGATGAACCTATGAATCCGTACCTACTCATCCTGCATATAGTCGACGTACTGGAGTAGGTCCAGAAATCGACTCTCATACTCAGCTACTGTCATCGATGCTTGAAAGAGGTCATGAAACTCGTCTATCCGCTGCTGAATAAATCTCCTCGGTAAATACCTGCTCCTGAAATGCTCCTCAAACAGCTCCCAGGTAATCGTCTCCAAGTCAACATGGAGCTTATGCTCCTCATTCCTCCACCAGACTCCTGCTCCATCCTTCAGAAGATGGATTGCAACACGAGCTTTCGTGTTGCTAGTACAAGGGCAGAGCTTGAAACATCCGTTCAAGCTCACCAACCAGGCCTCTGCCTAAAAACCGCCTGTATCACCCGAATAATAAGATGGTCGTAGCTTCAGGATCTCCCTCATATGGTCTGCAACTGACGTATGACGAATCCTAGGTCTATCTGAATGCTCCTCCCTCTGTCTAGGGATCCGAGACCTATCCCTATGTCCTGAGATCCTGTCCCCATGTCCTCTCTATGGTGATCCTACCCTAGCCTACTCCGCACGGAAGTTCTCTGCCATGTGCTCCTCGCTGTGTCGAGGGGATACCTGGGAATCTACTGATGGCTCCAAACTATGTCTTACAAGTCGTCCTCCCAAGGGCTCTCCGCGTATAGCGGCATTGACATCCTGGAGTGTCTGCAAGATCTGAGGTAGAATGGCTACTACGGCCTGCTCTGGCGGTGGTATGTCTAGGTCTATATGAAGAGACCCCTCGTCCAATCCGTGCCTCCTGCACAGATCAAGACGAGAGTTAGTTCATTCTTCTAGGTCTTGTGTCAGTTTTCTAAATTTGTTGTTTCCTATAATTATCAACATTGTGGTTTTATATTTTAAAAGAATCAGCTCTGTACTAAGTTAAATGTTCCTGTTTCATGTCTTCTGCGTGTGCCCAAGGGTCCAAGCTTCGAACCCCCGGCTCTGATACAAAAATGTAGTGCCGCGAAAACGAACGAATGCCGACGACGAAGAACTTGCTGTCACAAACATCCAACCCGAAACTGCGACTAAATTTTTTTTTTGAAGGGTGTGCCCGCATATAGGCTCGAAACTACAAAAGTCACAATAATGCTTCAAGGTCAAGGATATTTAAATTTATCTCATTCGACGTTTCACTAAAGTTGAGAAGGGTCGTATTTCAAGTTAAATAGTCTAACGTCTGATAATATCATAGTAACAAAATTGCTAGATGTTAACCTTAGAGTATGATATAATTTATTATAAAAAGAATAAACTAACCACTCAATTTTTATTTTTATTGTATTATCCATTTATATTACATTATATCATGATTTAATACATTATAATATATATATATATATATATATATATATATATATATATATATATATATATATATATATATATATACATATATATATACTTTGACCCTAATTTACTTTATTACATCGTATGACTTTATATATTTAGATATACATAATACCATGCTTATATTTAGTATAATGTTATATGAAGATTATGTTATATGTCATACTACTAATTATATTATATAGTATTTAATACTTAAACAAACCTAAATAGTTATCCGTATTTTCTTTGACGTAGGATAAACATATAAAAAAAAAACCCAAAGACAAGAGTCTTGTCAAGGTATTAGCATTTCAAACTAATCTTAAGTTTTATGGTTGGGAGGGGTGGGTGGCTCAACCAACACCAACCAAGTCATTTAAACTCCCCCCCCTCTCTTTTCGTGCAAGTAACACCAAGCCGGCCACATGCTTACATTTATTCCACACGGAATTAGCAAACCTCACGCCTCCCATTTGATCTACCCACCACCTTAACTGGACCCTGGCCGCACAAGAAAAACAGGTAACAGACGAGCTACAGCAGGTGAGTGGAAGGGCGAGCGACCTCCACTGTCATTGGATGTGGCGAGGGGTGTACGAGAAAAGGTCCATGGCCGCGGCCTGCACAGCAGATGGCCAGGTAGCGGCAGTCACAACAGGTAAGAAACCTTTGCTGGGCGCTTTAAAACAGGCGGGTCTTCCAACTAAGCTGTTATCTGTTCAGTATCAAATGCATTCTCAAAATCGGAATTCTCCTTCGAGATATTTTTATCAAAATCGATTGAGGGACAGTGAGGGTGTTACTCGGAGACCAGGTGAGATTTATTACATCGATTATCTAATGAGGCCCTTCCTGTTTTATTATATAGCTCGTGGAGAGAGACTCCCATTTACATCTCGTACCCAGCTTTATTGTGCGAAAAAAAAATAGCAAAAATATCTCTAAAGACAGTAGGCGTTGATGACTTAACCCCAGGAGAGTTTTCAGTAAAAGCAAATCCCCAGAAAATCACTACAGACATCAAGAGAAAATACCTGCAACCAGATTTCAGAACGGAAAAAAAAAAGTGTATAATCTTGTCGGTTCACTAATAATGCACAACAAGCGGCCATGAGCCCAAATTTAATTGCAATATGGGGTTTAAAGAAATAACTCCAATGCGCTTTAGAGAGGTAACAATAAGATTATCACTCAGTATCATGAACCAAATGGGAAAAACAACTCAAACTCGGGTAGAAAAGGAAAACCTCGCCACAGTAATGATATAGAGCTTCATCACAGAAAGATCCATGGTGGCAGATTGTAGAAATAAAACTAAAGGACCTAGTTATAGAACCCAAATGAAAGAATCGAATAAAGAGAAACAAAAGAGCTTCAAGAAAGAGCAATGGCGACATAAGTTTTTTTTTTTGGTGAAGGTTCCCTTAACATTTATTTAATTAATATTATGTCTTGGTTGTAGTTCGTATTAATATACTTAGTTAATACAAATAAATATTAATGGTATATTGTTATAATTAGAACTTAAAATTAGTAAATACATTAGTTGCAGTATTACTTAGATATGAATTATATTGAAAATATTAGTTTCCTTATTATGTATTAAGGAGTATTGGGTAATAAACTTAAGAAGTTTAAAGTCTTTGCATTAGAATTTCCTTCTACACAATTTAATAAACATTGCATGGGATTTCAAATAGGTTGATTTCATTTCCTTTAATAATTTGTAAATGAATTTTCAATAATTTCTTAAATGGGGAAGAACATAATAAAGCTAGAACTAAAATTACTTCATTTGCATGTTGAAAGCTATCTAAAAACTTAAGTCTTTCCATCAACAATGCAAGAAGAGAAAATACACTAACATTCCACTTTTTTTTTTATATACATCTCTTTTAAGCAACAAAATGGAATTTAATGTATATATATATATATTTAAGGTAATTTTCCCAACATCCCTCAAGAGGGTTTCAAAAATATTTCCATTAAGTTTTAAAGAAAGAACTACCAACATTTCAACAAGATCAACATACTCAATGAGGTTCTAAGCCAAGCAAAGGAGAATAAATAGATTGTCTTTCTTTCAACTTTTAATTCCATCCACATTACAACCTTACTAATGAAGTTCAAAACAACTTTCCTTCAACATCTTGTTACAACATTTTCTACTTAATGTGGGAACAAATTTACAATGATGGAAGCTAAAATACAAAGCAATATTACATTTTTCCTCCACTCTAGGTGGGTAAAATTACATGGTGGTTTCACATTGTCATCAACAAGGTTCCAATGCTCCAAATATCAACAAGGTGGCTCCTCCATAGTTTGCTTGATTCACAACAAATAAGGGGAGAGGCAACGCTCTCCTCCCAACCAAGATACCCAATGGAGAAGAGAAGCCATCCTCTCCATTGGCCCCCAAGCCCCAACCACATTACAATGGGAGAAAATCCAACTCATGGCAACTACTAGCTTCCACATAACTAAACATAACATTTCACATTCATTCCATACTCCTTCAAAACAAGATCTACAACACAATAAGAGGGAAAACAATCACAACAACAAGTCACAAGGCTTGTCAAGAAAGCCACAAGAGTAAGACCTATGGGGAGGCCACTTATGCCTCCCAATGGGAATGGGTGCCACATAAAAGCCTCCAATGCAAAACACAATACGCCTAAAACCTCTTATGCCTCCCTCAAGTACCCCTTATCCCTCCATTCACTCTTATGCCTTCCTCAACTCTTATGGCTCCCTCAAAGTAAAAAAAGAATAAAATGCAAGCATTCCTCTTACTAGGTGGGCACCCAACCCAAACTCCCTCCTCAAGAAAATGATCTCTTATGCCTCCCTCAATTAAACTCCCCATAGTCTCCTCCCCACTCCCAACTTAGGCATTCTACCCATTCCCAACAAGCATCACAAACAACAATATTCAACACAACATATCTATACTCATTCATATAACCAAAAGAAGAAAACATAATACAAGAAAAGGTGAAGCTCCTACCTTTCCATGGTAGAGCTTGTTCCAAGTATGAAGTCTCAAATCTCTCCAAAGATCAACAATAATCCACAAGCTCCAACAAAATTCCCACAAGTATCCACAAGCTCCAAAAATCCACAAACACCTTCAAAATCCTCTCCTCTCCCAAATACAAAAGACTAAAAAAATGAAACTTCCAACCCCCAAAACAAACAAGAGGATCAAATAAATAGAGAAAAGAGAGGGAGGGATGAAGTGGCTCCAAGTAGGATGCCACCTCCTTTTCCCTCCACTCCACATCATTTGGTCAACATCAAATTCCAATGCACCATTAATAGGTGGTTGAAAGAAAGGCAAGCACCTTACACACTCCAACTAAGCCCACTCCCTCAAAGGACAAAATTAAATTTGAAAGAAAGTGCAATTAATATTTTACCCTTTTATCCCCCAAAACACCTAAAAGACCCTAAATTATGCCTTCCAACCCATAGGTAGGGTTGACATGGGGTTTTAAGAGGTGTGGGACAAGTTTTACTTGTCCCACAAGCTTTGAAATTTGGCCTCCAAGGCCAAATTCGAGTTTCCCATGTGGGGTAGAGTGTGCTACACTCAAAACTCAAACACACATCAATCCACACAAAATCCCAAGTAAATCAAGCCTAATAAATGAGCTCTATTTGGTCACATGTCTTAATTAATTTAGGACAAATTCAAATTAGCTTAATTAAGCTGCTACAACCCATGGCTAACAAAGGGGTAAAGTCCAATCCAAAGAATATGAATAATAACACAAGTAAAATTTCAATTACTAAGAGCAACACATACTAACATAATAAAAAAGGGAAAATTACAACAAAACAACACATGACCCCTAGGTCACAATTTTCCTTAACCAGATAATTCTAGCACACACACAATTACTTGTTGCCATGGTGACCCTAGCTGGATTATTCTCGAATTCCGATGTGGTTGGTCTCCACTCCCCAGTATTGTTGTGAATATAATATACCTGCAGAATAGAAAATACCTCCTTCGGCCTATTGGCCACATTAAAACATTCATGCCAAATATACAATATAATTTAAAATAAACGACACATGATTTACTATCATCTAGGCAAGTACGATATCACTTACACTTTCTAGCACATTTCTATTCCACATTTCATTTATGTCAAAACGATCATCACATTAGTCAAATTATCAAGTTCTACTCAATATGACTAAACATATCACATGTCATAATTAAGATAAATAACCCTGTCAAAAGTATACAAATATCGTCATCAAATGTCTACCATTAAACCGTATGCATCATATAAAGATCAAATCAATAACAGTCCAATGTCTATGATATCTACTAGCATGCTAAATCAAGAAGCCATAATAAATCCATAAGTGAAGTAATCAGTCTCGAAAACAACAAAACAAAATGGTGTCGAAGGGAAGTGGGCACTACAACCTGGGCATGTCACAGGAGAGAATTTTAAGAAAAGCGACACAATAGATGGAGGAGATGCCTGGCCACCCTCACCTGGTGGAGACTTTTTCCCCTCTCCTGACGTCAGGATGGTTGTGCGAAACATGAATAATTGGAAGAGTGTGCGACTGTGGTAGGAACTAGTACATGATAAGCAGTAGATCATGAACAAAAAGCATGGTGGGAATTGGGGAAAATGGAAGTAATGAGAAGCACAAGTCGAAGGTCGAAGTCATCTAGGTGTTTGGTGAGTTACAAGTTTCCGTTGCAGATGCATCTTGTATTGAATTTATGCTCTTCTCACAGATCTACGAAAAATAATAAACATCAATACTACCATAAAATATAAAAAAGGGCATCTCAGGAGGAGGCTAAGCGGGATATGGCAGACTAATCTGGAATCATTCATAGAAGAAAAAATGAATGACAGGGAATAAAAGAAGGGAAAGCCTAATTTCGGTGGAGAGTAGTGTTAAAATCGTGGATGATCGCCTATCATATCCTTATAATGAAGAAAGAGAGATTCCACAAACATGAAACTATTGGGGGTTTTTAACTGGCGTTCGAGACTCGATTTCCGCTGCTCCATGAAGTGTGGCATTAAGAAATGCAATGGACAGGGTGAGCGTCAAGTAATTTTTTCTCCCAATCGTTAGAGCAAAGCTTTTGGAGTTTGGCTTACAAATCAGGAAGAAGTTTAAAGACGTTTACATAATCAAACTTTGCTCAAGTATAGTGTTTATGGATAACAATTCAACATGGGAGTTTCAAGTGTTCCCACAATGAAGTACTATAGATCGTCCTTATCACTTACCATATATGTGCATCAGCTTAGATATGACACATATTTTCCATATTGTAGGATTTTCCCAATCAGTACTTTATTTCCCATAACAATGTATTTTCTATTAGCTGCATCATGCTAGTTAGGGATTGTAGTGTATCAACATACCATTGCTTCCTGACTAGATGAGATGAGATGCATAACAAAATTTGTTACATCCCACAATTATTTTGATACCAGAATTTTCAAATGCCTTGAATATAGTCAGCTCCCACTTTTAAATCATATATTTTCCCAATGTTCTTCTTCTTCATCAAAACTTACCAGCTCCTCTTAAGTTGGGGTTCGTTATCCTTGACAAAAGTGCCATTGTTAACTCCAATAGATCTGATCATCTAAATCAGTCTAAAAAAGTTAGGAGGAAATGAATTGCGACTGGGTATCCTATCAGTCCAAGGCTCATTCCAAGGGAAGTTATGTATCAAAGGAAATGGAGAAAGTCATTCTCTTGACCTTTCCACAATCTCATTAAGGTAGAGGTGACTATTGTGATCTCATCATAATAGTCCACATATCCTTATCCAACCACTATAACAACATCTCCATGGGCTTGTCTGGGGAAGCTCACCATGCTAAATGTCTTGTGAGTATGACAGGTCTTTACTAGGATGACAGAGAAAAAAATGGCGAATAGATGTGATTGTAGTGGGCATTTAGATCTTTTTTATTGTGTGCACACGTCGTGATACCACTAACATACATGTAAGTTTTTTTTTACCACATTAGAGTGGTTCCACAACATTTCCATCAATTTAAAATGAATTGTAAGATAACTCTACCAATAATCTTATTTTATTCAAAAAAAAATTTTAAGTGTTGTGTGATATTCATACAATGTTTACATGCTAATGATACATCAAAGGTGTTGTAGAGAAGTCATGTATCCAACAGGTTCCTCCGGATCAATTTCAAGAACTTGTTGGACAATAGAAAAACATTTATGGTTGTCAATCAAGTGTTATCTACAGTTAATCCACATGCATAAGAACCATGCTCTTAGGGTAATACAAGTATGACCAGTTATGATTAACATTAAGAATCTTCGAATTGAAAATAATATAAATATACCACATTAGAAAAATGGTAATATTTTCTTTACAGTATCGTTGTCAACTAAAATATTGATAAATTAAGTCCCGTAAATATGGTTCGCCACTTTGAATATTATAGAAATTTTTTGATATTAAAAATATATATTTCATTACTTATCGGAGTGGGCTTGACTGAAACGGCGTGAACATTTGAATTCCCCCATGGGTCAGGAGATGGTAATCTGAACTCAGTGATCCTAGGCTTACCGAGTTTGGTGAAAGGACAAATTACAGATACCACAAGTAATTCACTATGGCATGATGATAAATACATTTTTTCTTTGGATCAATTTTTGATTGTCTGCAAGGGGGAAATCATTCATGACTCATGCTCCATTGAATTATCGTTAGGGACCTATAATATTAATAGATTGTGCTTCAATTATTGTTTATTTCCTCGAAACACTGGTGGACAAGGGAATTTGATATATTATATGATTAAGTGTTTTGGCCCATATCAGGATTTTTTTCACTGGATGCAATTACCGAACATTGATGTCATTTAGACCCTATGCTCTAAAAGGATTGTGGATGCCCCTGATATGAAGTGAATTCCATTTCAATTATGGCTTATTTTCTCTTCTAATTTTAAAACCAAGTAATTTAATCTCCATTAGATGCTAACTAAGTGGGGGTTTTTCACCTCGAGTTTTTATTGTTGCAACAAAATCAGTTCATGACATCTGCTCTTTAATGATTGTTGTTCCTCAGGATTCATCTTGATAGATTATGTTTGCCATTATTGTTTATTTCCGCAGTCTGATTTTTACATCCTTGCTGGCCCCTAGCTCTTAAGTTCTAGGATAAGGATGTTATTGCTAGTATTCCCATAAGCCCTATGAAATAAGCTCATTTCACTTTTATCCAAGTAACTGGGGTGAGGATACCAGATATAAAATGGCAACATAAATAAGTTGTGGAATGAGTGTGGACACGTATTGGAATTCAAGGGCAATCTCCTATATTTATTCAATCCACATGAAATCATACTCATGGATATGTTTATGATCAAGTCATTGAGCGACTTTAGTTGACCCATTCCACTTATAATTCTATAGAATAATTTGTTCAAATCGTTCAAAACATGGCACTAGTTTTCGCTTCCATTCAACTACTGCTTTTTTAAAGAATGGAAATAACAGCCATATTAATACAACTAAAAAAACTCTTAAACCTACTCTGGTGATCATTTTTACCATGTTCGTGTAATGGGTCTGGGCTTCACAAATTTCAGTGCGATCTCTTTCGTTTCAGATATAATACATGGTGTAATGCCCACATTTTACACACACAAAAAATACAACAGTAATATGCCAGAATAATATTTTTTTGACTTAGATTGCTCACTACACACATGCACAGTAAAGGCTCTAAGCAAAGAAAACTCAACAAAGCACAAGACACTTACGTAATTCATCGACTCACATAGAAACACTAGAAAACAACATAGGCATGTCGATGCCACACTTTTCCAATAAACAAATACTAGCAATGACCCAACCACAAGAAAAATGACCTCAGGATTGGCAAACCCACAACACATCATTTTCTTTAATTGTATTTTAGTTACGATTAACATTCCAAGAACATTATTGTGCAAGGATAATAATTCTCTCCTTTTTCCACCTATAGATTTCTTAAGTTCATTCCACACATTAATTTACAGTTCGACCCATTTTAAGTTAGCTTCTTATTCTTTACGAAATTTTCCATAACTTGCATAAGCTTATTTGACATAATTTTCAAATGCATATAAGATTACTTAACTATCTCAGTTCTTATGTTAAGAATATTCTTCTCAAACATAAACTCAATTAGAATCTACCTTTTTTTTTCTTACAGCTCAAGTGAATGAGACTTGGTGTATCATATAGCGATATTAGGATTTAACGGAGATTTAGATACAAGATATTTTGACTTTTTACCACAAAACATTCTTCGATCACGGTATAGTTATTTCCCTACCATAATAATTATTCTAATTCAATGACTTGTGAAATTCCATTTTGTATATATATTATATATGTATTTTGTGTTTTCTCGAAGGTTGAACACACCAAGGCAATTCATATTCTTTGAAACAAAAGAATATGTTTAATTGAGTTATAAGGTCTCCAAGAGTGGCATTATTCTGAACCTCGGAACCTCGTTTTTACTCTTAAATCTTATATGTTTCATTTTATTTTCTACGTCATATTATGGCCTTATTATTAGTATTATAAACTACTCATGAACCGCATGTGATTTTTGTTCAAGGTAAGCCTTGTCTTGCATTTAAAATGTGAAAGTTATTGAAGTGTTTGTCTAACCTCTTGAAGACATATATGTTCTCTAAAGACAGACTTGAAGCTACACACTACTTAATTTTCTACCTAAATTTAACATCCAAATCAACGGAGGTTTAGATTAATTCCAATTTTCATCTAAGGGTCTACGCCATCAACTATAGATAAGGAGTTTTAAGTTCAAGAGGAAATATTTATGCTAAACCACCTTCTCCAGAAGGGATCAAGGTGTTATGTTGATAGGAACCAAAGGTAAGCACATTTAGCTAAGTGGAGCCAAGGAGGTTCATTAACAAGAGTTTAAGTGCATAGAAACAACTATATCATTGATCTCCATTTATGTCATCTGGATTCAACAAGAAATTCATTCGATGAAGAAATTTAAATCTAAATCTATCTTCGGAAGACAAGGTAGTCCACTAGGCTACAAAGGAGGAGTTAGCTCTACATTACTCCAAGATAAAGTTTGACTATGTCGCTCCTATCAGATCAGGTTTAAGACAATGTCACTAAACATACCGACTAAGACGATAAGCCCATTCTTGAGTCTCTTATTTGCCTAAATGAGGACGTTCCATCGAGTGAAAAGTTTAAGTTCATTCTACGGTTTTCAATGATCTTCTACGGTAAGGAGTATCACACATGAAAACAAGTTATGCTCCAATATCTGATACAAGGGTAGAGTGTTTCAATTAAATTCTCTTATTTACATTTACAAATTATGAATGCACAAGATAACTCATTAATCATTTATTGAACACTAAATATGCACTACAAGATATTACTTCAAATTCATTTACCTATATATAAATATCAAACCTTTTTACCATGTGTACTATGAATCAAATTGAACCTATGATTAAATGCACATTTCTTAGATGTCCCTGAAAACTAGCATCTCATACATATCAACAAATTATCAAATATAACCTTCTGTAACACGAGACTAACATTATACATTTATTCATTTAACAATGAACTATATAAATTACAATGATAAATCAAATGAATTACACTATCACCTTTTCGCCATCATTCTTTCATCCTACAAAACCACTGTGAGTATGATATCAGCAATAAATCACTGGCATGGCATCCACCCTAATCTAACATAATTATCATTTTTCAGTTTCCCATTTACATATGATAATAATTACAATTTGCAATCGAAATAAAAGGTTTAGAGACATGTATTCATTACATTTCATTTCACTTCATTTTGTAACCTAGGAGAGAGAAAGAGAAGGGAAGAGAGAGAAAACACCATTTTGTCAAAAGTTCTATTTCACACAACAAGTTACACTATAGAGTTTTAAACAAGTTATTTACATGTGTCAAAAGTTTCCACGGTGGTTTTGGCAACTCGACGAGGGTCCCACAACTTTCTATTTTTACATTTTCTTACTAGCTACAAAAATGCTCAAAACAGGCTCAAAGGCTAAGAAACCACTTTCAAATGTCATCTTCCGATGAGAATGCACACAACATGGTTAACTTTCTACATATCCTCTTACATTCCAAGAGTTAATAGTAACTGACATAATTTGGAACTAGTGAACGATTTGTGTTTGGCGGCTAGTTTTTCTGGGCCACATCAGTCGTAATTGACCCAGTTGCAAATTGAACAAAAGTTAGCTCATGAGGGCTCAGAAAACCATGTCCAACAGATGACGTTCCACCAGATGAACATGCAAGCGAGAAATATCCTACGACTTCCCTCTATATAAGTGAGAATTCATTAGAGTCGACAGGGCTAAGAACTAGCAAACCATTATCAAATGACAACATGTTTTCTAGACCCACCGGTCGATAATTGGTCCAGTTGGACCTCATCAAACTGCAACCAGAGGCCTACAGAATGCCATTGCCAAACTATTCAAAAAAAGTGTTTTTCCCTAAACTGAAAGTTCCATGCAATTGTCTAGTAAAAGCACTAGAGGTTTGTGAAGACAGGAATAATAATTTCTCTATCCAGGTTTCAAATGGCGGTTCAAAACGAAAGCCAACTTTCTAGATTTAACAGCTTTCTACTACTATAAACCAGTGTAACAGGGCTCCTATAAGAGCAGTCAAAAATATCACATATGTTCATTCTGGGTCAATCCAGAGGTCAAGGTGACTCCTCACACAAGAAAGGTACATGAATGAAGCTTAATCTTGTTTTCAGAGTTACGAAGGGGTACTTAATCCGAGTCTCCCAAAAATGCAAAAATTAACTATTTAAACAAGGGAGATGGTCAACGTTATTACTGGAAAGTCAATTTCGTCTGGTCGATAAAACAATGTTGTAGCGATCCAGTTGGGTAGGAATTTTTCTACATCACCTCAGAATGAGGGTGGGAGTTCATGTTTTAATGCAAACGGGTTATTTTGACTTCGTGAGTTATGACACGACACTTCCATTATTTTTGTAACGAGTTGAAATAAACAATTTACTGTATTAAAATCCTAATATTTTAAAAATTCATGTTAATTTGCAAAATGAAAAACTAAAATACGAGAATTATGAGAGAGTAAGGGAGATGAACCATGCCTGAAATGAACTGGTGTAGGTCAGAAGTCGCAGGCTTGACGGTTTAGCATCTCGATTGGGCACTTCGTCAACTTGCTTCATGAGCCACGGAAGGAAAACTCCACAACGTCACACAAACTTCCCGATCACTTGAAGTTTGTCCAAGAGAATCAGTGGCCCAGTTCTATTGGAACAATCCTCTAGGGCCTGGCAAGAAAGGAACGAAAAGCGCTTTCTTGCACACCGGCTGAGTAAGAATGTTCCCACACGTACAGGAGGCTCTACACCTGTGAGTGTAGTTTGTTTGATAGCAAAAAAATGCCATGTGTACTATGAATCCATTATGCGTATATCCTGCAATCATGGTCATTCCATGAGACAACATTTCTTCGAGGCATTCTAACAAACAGTTCACATGACCTTTTCAACAAATCCATTTTGTGCATATCATGCAAATCATGGCACTCCATGAGACCGCATTTCTTTGAGGCATTTTGTCAAATAATTCTCCTACCTTGTGTGTATGATTTTCTCCAACTGTATAAAATGTCAAAAAACCCTTTTCCATAATTCTTTCAAGGATGTCCATACCCAATTTAAAACACTTATTTTGGCGCAACTAAGAGGGTGTTGGAAAAATGTTGTTAAATGTTTCTTTACAACTGCCAAATACATTTCCTTCAAAGTTTCAAAGGCCTTTACAACAAGCTCAACTATGAATACCCTGAAACCATTGCATTCCATGAGATGAAATATCTTAGGAATTTTGTCAAACAATTCACATGCCTTGAATACACTTCCACATTTTTCATACATACCAACTATGACACAATTCCACATTTTTCACGCATATCAACTATGACACTTGCAAGTACAAAATCGTACAAAAAACCAAATTATATTGTTCATACCCTAGTCCAAAACTCTTATTTTTCCATGGCTGAGATTATGCTGGAAAAGGTGTTTCTTTATCATCATCTCTATAAATGGCTTTGGAATGCAACAAAGTGTAACAACAGTATAAGAAACAACCCAACCCAACTTCATCTCCAGCACAAATGGGTGTGGGGTATATACCAGATGACACACTGCACTGCAGGGTATAAATATAATGGAATCACAAATGTCATAAAATGGTTGAAACTAGTAGATTCCAGATCTGAATTTCATGGATCTGAAAAGAACGACATCTCCAATGAACAAAACAACGGCATGGAAGAAACAGTGTGACTATCTCCTGAGGAAACCCCACGTCTTCAGCACACTGTCGTAATCATACTCCATGCGAAGTCGTCTCGTTCTTTCATTTGGTCAAACACTGTAACAGCGTCCACCAAAGCATTTGCAACTACAACATCTGATAGAATCCTTTTTTCTTTTATGTTTTGACAGCTGTCCATGCAGATTTGCGAGCTCATTTTTGACGCAGGTTGGGAGGATGCTGGAACAGGCTACAGGAGTGCGTTGGTACATGCAAACACATCAAGTTGGAGACCTGAGGAAACCCACGCCTGCCATTCTTTGATGTTTGCGCAAAACATAAATCCTTGCGTCCAAACTGAGAATTACGACCTCCCTCAATGCCTGGTGGTGCGTAAAATAGATCTGGTGCTTCTTCCCATGGCGGCGGCCGGGAGAGAGTTGTAAAAAGGAAACTCGTAGCGGAGAGTGGAAGACACAAATCTTTCATAAATCACCGGTCAAATGCAAGGAAGACAAATACTAACAAAGGCTGCGAGGATGCGTGACAAGGGAAGAACCACCATGTCCTGCAGACCCCTGCCACACTCCAACACGACATCTCGAAATCTGATCACACGTAGCACTAAATAATTTATTATTTTATTTTAAAATTTGTGTGGGGCACTACACATGGCGTGGTGCTTAGCTTATGCAAAGAGGCATACGACAGCATAAGCTTTGGCCGACTCTTCTCTGTTATATATATATATCCCCTGTTTTCCCTTTTACCATTACACCTATAATTGGGGGCGGTTTGGATTTCTATTTATTTTATACTACGATTCAAGATGGAGGTAGTGAAAATGTTAAACATGCGGCCGAGTGCCTTCGGGATGCGCGTTCAGATCGGATTGGAAGAGAAAGGCGTCAAATACGAATACCAAGAAGAAAATATTGCCGTCGACAAGAGAGAACTACTGTTGTGAATGAATCCAGTGCACAAGATGATACCTATACTCATTCACAACGGCAACCCCATCTGTGAGTCTCTTATAATTCTTCAATACATTGACCAGGCGTGGCCAACATCCAAGCAATTTATGCCCTCTGACCCATATGACCATGAGCTTGCCCGGTTCTGGGCCGACTTCATAGACAAGAAACTAAGCAGTCAAATTCTCATAAGCATTTCCTTTTTGTTGTTTTAGAGGTTTTTTGGGGATTCAGTTGCCCAACTCATGATGCTTTCAGGTTTGCAGATCTACGAGGCAGGATCTCGTATAATAAGATTTGAAGGTGAGGATCAGGAGGCGGCCAAGTGTGATATGTTGGAGGATTTGGAATGTTTAGAAGGGGCGCTGAATCAGATGTCGAAAGGAGGGCATTATTTCGGCGGAGAGGAGTTTGGGTTCCTGGATATTGCCTTCATTTCTTTCGTGCCGTGGTTCCACATTTATGAAAGTATTGGAAATTTTAAGTTGCCCTTGGAGACTCAATTTCCACTGCTCCATGCGTGGATTGGGAAATGTATGGAAAGGGAGAGCATCAAGAAAGCTAGTCCTCCCCCTGAGTGGGTTTTGGAGTTTTCCTTACAAATCAGGAAGAAAACTGTCATCAATTGAAATTACTAGTATAATAGTTTGATATTAGCAATTTATGTGCTTTCTATATTTGTTGAAGTCGTAAGTATGCACGGCGTAGGCATATATATTCAAAGCTCAAGGTTGTAGTGTTAAAATTTCCTAAAATATTATAAAGTCGCATATTTCTACGTGTATAAAACTAACAATCACACGTGAGGTGTTCAATGTTAACGCCGAAAGTGAAATACTGTTAAGCAGAAAAGGAAATTGAAATAGATGCCAACACAATATGATATTTCAAGTTGGAAAATGAAAAACATCGGAAAAGTGACAGGCGAGCGTGAGAATCGACAAGTAACTCTTCTGCGTACCCGACCTCCCGAGGTCGTGCCGAGACAGCCGGTAGGGGGGTAGAATATGCTGACAAGCTAATTAGGCAATCTAATGTCTTCGACACGCACTAATGGTATTTGCGAATCTAAGGCAAAGAAGGCCCTTCTTACTTGGACTGGTGTGATAGATCGATCAGCGAGGATGACTGCTCGAAGGCTCCAATCAATATCGAGCTCTGGCGTGATTCGATCTATGGGCTGCGGAATACGTGGGAAGTGACCTGGGATTGTTTCGTATATATCTCCTGATAAGGTCATATGGCAGACAATGAAAATAGTCGACTCTATGGACGATTTTCTGGCCTAGTCCAGAATTCCCTAGCTTCGTTAGCCGCTATATCTAGTAAGGACAGTTGTTCGACGATGATAGGTGGAAGTGGGGTGGACTGAAATACTAATGTGCGTAGGCCAGTGTCTATATCTAATTGATTTGTGGATTCGTTGGGCTGTGGGATCTGGGGATCACAACCATAGACTTTTGGTTGTTGCGGTCCCGTTATGGTCATACGGGAGATCAAGTTCTGATCCCTAGTATCCAGTAGTCATAAGCCTTTTCAGCTTCCACGTTTAGAATCAGCAATTGTGCGATTTTCTCAGAATACCTCACAGGTGTTCTAGCGACTTGGATTCTTAAGCTGGTATCTATATCTACTAGGGTGTCTCCAGCGTCTGGCTGTGGAACTAAAGGATCGCACCCGAATATTTGTTCTTTTTCAAATCCTTCTACAGTCATGCGGATGTTTTCTAGGATAACCTGTAGTTTGGCTGATTTGACCAAAACAGATGTGCTTGGTCGTCTTCGATATTTAACCCTCTCAACTGTGACCTGATCTGTTGGAAGTCTGTTGTCGTTTGGAAGACTTGTATCCTAAGGTTTTGGTCAATATCAGTTATTGCCACTACGGTATTGGGCTGGGGCACAATTGGCTCGAAAATGTATTCCCTGGGCTCCCTGGGTCCCGTAATTGTCATGCAAAAGCGGAAATGAGACAAACTATAATGAAGTAAAATTTTAAGTGTACTTCTAACATATATAATTTCTTTTTGTATTTTCTGGCAATTTATAAGAAAGCAGCTATTTAAAATATTTAGAATTGACAACTAAACTAACAAAGTAAAACAAACAAAATAGCCGAGTGTAGCTATTTGTCTGTGCAATTTTGTATATCTATTCTAAACAATGAAATAACTAATCTATCTGCAAGATTCTCGATCCTACCTCAGAAGTGAGGAATGAATCATAGTTTCTCAGAAACTATCAATCCCCACAACCTCCCTGGCAATATCGAGAATGGAAATAACTGAAATAAAACGATTAACTACTTTATTTGATAAGTTCTAACTATAACTTTGAAAGATGGAACCTGGATTTCGCAGAACAGTGGCGAATCCGACGGTATGTATATTCTTGTCCCCTCAGTATGATCTCCACGTTCTTTGTGCTCACGTGAATCCAGAAAAGCGTGAAATGCTTGCATCAACAGGAATAAATATTTGGATCAATGGACAGCCTTCCAAATGCAGACAGAATAGAATGCGGATAGGAGAGGGATAGCACAAGAGTACAGAGCTTGGCCTATGCAATTCCTAGCGGGGTCTACTGCGAATCATGCAACAAAGAGCGTCCAGAACCTGAGACTAGCCTGTATGAAGAGCAAAACCTGCAACTTTAATGGCTACCTAGACCGTTCTACTCCAAAACAATAATGCTGTCTGCACAAGTTGGGTCTGTGGCTTACCAACAGTAACATAAAGCTAAAACAAACCTGCAATAAACTGTTCTACCAATCCTAAGCAAACTAAAACGACCATGGTACTGAAAACATGAAGATTGGATTGAAAATGGTGGTCCAAATGATGTTTGCACTTGCACAAGTTGGATATGTGGCTTACCAGCTGCAATACAAAACTAACCAAGGCACTTAATGGAAAACTAGAAACCTAAGCAAAGGAAAACTAAATCTACTGCAACAAGAAATTTAAAACAAGCTTTGGAGCAAAATTCAGAACTAAAATCAGGGGCCATTTGCATGTGCACAAACCATGCATTTATAGGAATCCAAACATGCAAAGATCAAATCCAAACTGAACTCCTAAACATTAAACAAAAGAAAAACACTATTCCAGGGGACCAAAAACATTAATGCAAGCCTAAGTCGGCAAGAAAAGCTGGTGAGTCGTTGATCTTTGCGTGCGTTCCGTCAAAAGCACGTTCTGGAAAACGCGCACGGGACCGCCGCCCTGCTCAGGGCGGCGGTTACAGGACCGCCGCCCTGTTCAGGGAGGCGGTCACGAGACCGCCGCCCAGGCAGGGCGGCGGTTTCGTCACTGAAGACCAAAAGGCCAAGAAAAGAGGAAAAATAGGGAAAACAAAGCACGCAGGGGCTAAGCGGGATGTTAACGCATATCCGTAAGGCTTTTCTGGATCCCGAACACCTTGCGAAGAGACCTGTATCATCATTGGGGCACTTATTACACCGTTCCGCAGTACAGTACCTTACAATTTTGGGTACGTACATATTGCCCCCTCGGAGAAGCGTTTTAGCCATGAAGAGGCATAAAACGGTGGGTCCGAGCATGGCCGTCCCGAAATGGGAAGTGAGAAATTATACCTTACACGCCCGTGTGTTGAAATGACGCCGTCCCAAAATTCCCGCTACCTGCAAAATGAAAAGAGCACTCAAATGCAGATAGATACAATAATTTGAAAAATAAACGTTAAAATAATAGAGAAAGAGGACGTACCGTTTGTGCGAGGATAGAAACTTACCTCCGTCGGCGCTCCGAACCTGTGAAAAGGATATTTAAAACAAATCGGGGCGTTATATATATGAAAGTGGGCCCATTTTCCTATTCATTTGCGCGAATCGATTTGATAGGTTTTGAGCTCTGGGACCCACGGTGACGGTTTCTTACGCGAGTAGAGTCAAAACGTCCGTAGCGAGATCGTGATCATGCCTCCACGAGCGGAACACCGACCTCAGCGATCACAGGTTGGTTTTCTTCCATTTTGTGTTTTTCCCTCTTTAAATTTGAAATGGCAAATTCTTTGCAATGGGGGGATTATTTTTGAAATTGTTAGGTTCAAAAGGTCCATCTAGGGGGGGCGCCTACTGGGTAGGCTTTGTTTTTAGTTAAAATGGTCATTTTTCGCTTTTTTAGGACTTTTTTAGGTTTAAAACCCGCGCGGGTTTTCGGACCGCGACCGCCGCCCCGGACAGGGCGGCGGTTACACGACCGCCGCCTTGAACAGGGCGGCGGTCACGAGACCGCCGCCCTTAAGGCGGCGGTTACGAAACCGCCCCCCTGCTCAGGGCGGCGGTTTTGCACAGAATGCACAAGAACCTTACTTAAAAGTTTTTACTTGTATTTTTAGCATTTGTACGTGTTTTTACGCTGCTCTTGATGTTGTTTAGATACTAACTTACTCTTCCTTGTGTGTTTTTGGGTGTATGCAGGCAAAAGAGGAGTACATTAGATGGAGCCGGGAGAGAGAGTGTGACTGGCTGCCCGGGGTTTTGGATGCCCTCTCAGCAGATGAGGAGGACACATTGCAGAGGGCCGGTATATTACGTTTGTCGCGTGTGCCCCATGTTGCTCCATCCAGTCAGATTCTTTGTGACCTATTTTCATATTGGGACGCGGATCGGAACACCTTCCGACTGCCAGGGGTCCGTGGTGAGTGGACCATCACTTTGGAGGATGTTTATCGCATCCTGGGGGTCCCGATCATCGGGAGGAGACTCACACTGGAGACAGCTGGGTCCAGAGCACAGATAGCTCAGTGGGCAGGTTATATGGGGGATGCAGCTATTTCCACGGGGCCGAAGAAGGGAGTGAGAGTTAGATCCATTCCTTCTTTGCCCATCCCCGTATTTCGACAGGCCATCATGGGGATCCTTGCCTCGAGACTGATCGGGGACAAGGGAGGGGATACATTGTTATACTGCTGGGGCCCCATCATTGCACAGATAGAGGGACATGGCCGGAAATACGCCTGGGGCGCAGACATTTTGGGGACCACCTACCATGACTTATACAGGGTGGTCCGATTGCAGGGACAGTCTTTGAGCCACCCCACTCTAGTCATGAGTTGGGTGTATGAGCGTTTCATTCCGTATGGCAGAGGCGTGGAGGTGGCAGATCCCGGGGCGGTGAGGGCAGCCCGATGGTCAGGTATGTCAGTGCTCAGAGCACCTCACCAGCCAGTAGCCACCCTTACTACGGCAGACATGGAGGCTACACCGTACCAGCTTATGGCCGGTATATGGGGAGAGGAGACTACGACATTGGTCTCCTGCTCCATCACAGGGCAGGTTATTGATCGTGTGGGCCGGGTAGAGGTACATCCCTTCAGCAGGGTTCCTCAGCAGTTTGGCCTCCCCTACGCGGCTATGCTTCCTCCAGTAGCACCCGTTTATAGATCAGTCCGAGAGGCTAGAGGGGGGCCTAGAGGCCGTGGTTGGACAGTGATTACCCCTGGTATTCCTATTGCAGCCAGAGGGATAGTTCGGGCCAGGGGGAGAGCTGGTGCGCCTCGGGCACCATTACTTCAGATTGCTGCAGGTCCTGCTCATAGCAGTGACGACCCTATAGATATTGACTCCGATTCTGAGGAGCACACAGAGGGAGGGTCAGAGGAGCAGACGGACGAGAGCGATCCTGAGTGGCATGATACTCAGGATATTTTGCGAGCAGAGAGAGAGGAGGAGAGTGCAGAGAGAGAGACCGTGGCCTCTGAGGAGCCACTCTCCCGAGGTCATGGTGGAGACGATGAGTCCGTTGCGGGGCGCCATGTTGCCCCAACTACAGGAGTAGCTCCTCAGTCGGCAGCGGCATCAGCAGCAGGTGCTGGCCCTGGCGACCCATCTTGGAGGCCTGGCGATCCGAGTAAGTTATCTTCTCCTCCTTTCAATGCTTGTTTTTTTTTAGGATTTGTTTTCGAATGTTAACTCTCCTTATATTTGCATTGTGTATACTTTAATGTTTTGCCTAGTTTCTAATTTGTTTTTCTTTCTTTGCTTTGCAGAGACTGTTGATGAGTGGCGGGATCTAATCCGTAGGGTTTGTGTCGATTCTTTGATGATCCCTATGGATAAGACCCGTACGGAGTTATCCGTGGATGCCGGAGAGCCCTCAGCAGCCGGCAGGCACACTGACGTCTTCGCTCCCGTTTGGCATGTGGCCAAGATGGTGTCAACTCTCCGTACAGAGTTGGCAGGCTATAGGACAGCCGAGCGTCTTATGAGGAGCCGCTCTCATGGCGAGACCACGACTGCCCCTAGGGACCCTGAGCCCTCCGTCCATTCAGAGCGCCAGCGCAGCCGGAGTCCTAGGCGAGGGCGCGCACCTTCAGCGGGATCGCGCAGGGGTTGAGAGGCCACTTGGCTTTCTGTATCTGTAGTTACATTCTTTTGTGTATTACGGGCTCTTTGAGCGTTTTGACCATGCCTAGCGCATGATGGCATTGTATATAAACTTGATTTATTTATATATATGCGTCGGTTTTGGATCAAAACTTGTCATTTGTATTCTACTTTCTTTATTTCCAACTGTTTTGTGTATACTACGATGTATGTTTTATATGCTTTCTAGAATGTATGCAATGGTTAACAGATGGTGCAAATGTTTGTTTTCTTTTTGTGTTTCATGATGCTGATACATGATATTGTAGATATATTGTGATCTTAAATCTTAGCTTCTGTGAGCAATTTTGGATATCTCATGATTTGTTTTGGCAAAGTGATGAAAATAACCAGTATGATGAACAGATTAACTTGCCCCACTCCTAACTCCACGCAACTAGTAAGATGCGAGGGCTCATCACCAAGAGCCAAGAAGGGCGCAAATTATGAAATATGGTGAAATGATAGTGATAAAAGACAGGCGAAGCTTTGGTGGAACCAAGTTAAGAACTACAAGCTTACTCTACCTGAATGACCTCATAGTTTTGGGTGCGACTCGCTTTGCGGTTTATCCAGACTTAGACCCGTAGATGGCCACATAGTAGACAAAATCTGGGTTTTTAGGATTTTTAACTCTCTTGGAATTTTGAACATCTGATTTATTCGTTTATTGACTCGAAGTTTGAATTGATTGTTTATGACTTTTTAACATTCACTTTGTTTAAAGGACCCCCTACACTTTGCCCCATGCTACCTGTAAGAAGCATGGGTTTATCACCGTGGGCAAGGCATAGGCGAGTAAGGGCATTTCCATCCTTTCCCAACCCTACGTCACTAGTAAGAGACGCAAGCTCATCACCGAAGGTTGGTGGGGCAAGGAAATGTGTAAAATAAAATTTTCTGTTTCAATCACTTCTTGACTTGTCTATCTGAGTAAACTGTCAGTATATGCTTATTTCCAAAGAGACGCGTATATGGGATAGATGTGACACCATGAAGCTTCTAGAACAGACCATAGGCAAGACACCTATCCTAAGAAGAAATCAAAGCGAGAACAAACTTGCAGATCTTGGTATGGTTACCATTAGGACTTCGTCATGTCTGAATTGGCTTGATAAAAGATTCTGAAGTGATTTGATAATGTGAAAATGGAGAGATATGATTAGAAAGTTTGTGCCAACAACATCATGAGTTTGTAATGAATTACTTTGAGAATAGATTCCTTGATCACAATTGTGTAAGAACAAGTGGACAAAATGATCCTAATTTGTATGAAAATGCAATGTAGATAGTTATATAGGCAGCGTTAGCTGCTTACGCGTAGAAACGCTTGAGGTGGAGAGAATTGACTGTTTCGCCAAACTCCTCACCTTCTAGCGTACATAAGAGGTATGCACCATTTCCGTAGTCTTTTGTGACTCGGTATGGGCCCAACCATTTGGGCCGGAATTTCCTTCCTTCGCCAGTCTTCTTGTCGATCCGGCTGTCTAACCTTAGAACTAGGTCACCTTCGTATATGTCACGTTCATAGACCTTCTTGTTGTACTGCCGGCACATCCGGTCGGCATAGACTCTATGTCGTTGTTCAGCATTTAACCTAGTTTCATCGAGGCTTTCTAATTGAGAAAGACGCGCTTCTCTGTAAGCATCCTCATCCAGAATCCCTTGTAGCGAAATGCGGAGACTGGGGATTTCAACTTCTAGTGGGAGAACTGCTTCTGACCCAAATACCAGTGAGAAAGGAGTTGCTCCTGTCGGAGTTCTTATTGAAGTTCGATGGGCCCACAAGGCCGGATATAACTTTAAATGCCAATCCCGCTTGTTTTCTTTCACTGTTTTAAGGAGAATGGCTTTCAGTGTTTTATTTGTTGCTTCAGCCTGCCCATTGGCTTGGGGATAGTACAAGGAGGCCGTATGATGGCTGATTTTAAATTTGTTGCATAATTCACGAACCTCTTCATTTTTGAAAGAAGTTCCATTATCTGAGATAATGATTTGCGGGATACCGTACCTGCAAATGATTTGGTTCAAAATGAACTTAGCGATTACAGAACCAGGTACAGTTGTAAGAGGCATGGCCTCTACCCATTTAGTGAAATATTCAGTGGCCGTGATTATAAAATTGTGGCCGTCTGTGGACGAGGGAGAGAATTTCCCTATCAAATCTAGGCCCCATGTAGAAAAGGGCCATGGAGTAACGATTGGTTGCAAAGCTTGTGCCGGCATGTGGATCTCATGAGAGAACTCCTGACATTTATGACACCTGCGTACAAACTCTATTGTGTCATGTTCTAGAGTGGGCCAGAAATAGCCCATTCGATGTATTTTTCGAGCGGTGGCATGGCCACCGAAGTGGCCTCCACATATACCGCTATGGGATTCATGGAGAATCTTCTTGGACTCTTCTGTGTCGATACACCTTAAGAGCATCCCATCGAATGCTTTCCGATAGAGGACTTGCTCTATAATGACGTATTTAGTTACGACAATACGTAACCGTCTTCTTTGTTGAGGTGTAGCTCCTTCTGGGTACTTATGGTCCATGATATAACTAATAATATCAGCGTACCAAGGGCACTCAGATATAGCAGGTCGGGTTTCGACGTAGTAAACACATTCATCTGGAAAGTCTAAGTCTACTAAATCGCCTCCGTCTAGCGGGTTATCAGCTAACCAATCTGCAATGATTTGTCCTTTAACTGACTTCTGGTTTACAAAAGTTAATTCGAACTCTCCCATTAAGGTTATAAAACGTCCAGCTTTTTTGGACAAGGACCCTTGTGTGAGAAAAGTCCGTAAATGGTCCGTCTTTACTATGACCCTTGTCTCTTGATTTAGCATGTAGTGTCTTAGGCGTTTAGTAGCAAAGACTATGGCAAGACATTCTCGTTCCGCTTGTGTATAGCGCGTTTCGTAGTCGAGCAATGTTCGGCTAATGAAATAAATTGCACGCTCTCTCTTGTCATCGTCTTCTTGGGCTAGCATACAAGCTAACGAAACATCGGTAGCCCGTGAGTACAAAATTAAAGGGCGATCTAGCTTTGGTGGCATTAGCGTAGGCGGTGATAACAAGAAACGCTTGACAGCATCAAAAGCTTCATTGCAATCTTCAGTCCAATTAATGCTATAGTCCTTCTTGAGTAAATTGTTGATTGGATGAACGGCGAAGCTTAGATCTGGGATAAATCTCCGGATTGCACCGAGCTTCCCGAGAAATGATCTGATTCCAGATTCACTCGAGGGTGGGACCATTTCGAGGACAGCCCGAATTTTGGCTGGATCAACATCAATCCCTCGTGACGAAATGATGTAACCTAGGAGCTTTCCTGCCGTTACACCGAAGACGCATTTCTCTGGGTTTAGGGTAACCCCGTATTCTATTAGGCGTGAAAGGATGATGCGGAGCACTTCAGGATGGTCACAACGCTTCTTGGCCTTAGCCAACAAGTCATCTACGTAGGATTCCACAATTTTATGAATTAAATCGTGAAATATATAAGTCATAGCCCGCTGGTATGTAGCACCAGCGTTTTTGAGACCGAATGGCATAACAGCGTAGCAATAGGTTCCCCAAGGAGTTATAAACGTGGTTTTAGCTTGATCTTGCTCGGATATTTTGATTTGATTGTATCCCGAGAATCCATCCATGAGAGACAAGAGTTCAAAACCTGCTGTTGCATCAACAATAACGTCTATGGATGGTAATGGGAAGTCGTCCTTAGGGCAAGCTTTGTTGATATCTCGAAAATCTATGCAGATGCGTATCTTTCCATTCTTCTTGAGAACGGGAACGATGTTGGATACCCATTGGGAGTAGTCAACTGGCTTGATGAATCCTACTTGAAGGAGTTTTATTACCTCCTCTTTTACCATGAGAGCTACTTTGGGTTTCATGGGTCTTGATTTCTGTTTAATAGGCTTTGCATCTGATCTAGTGACAAGGTTGTGTACCGCAATGTGGGGTGCGACTCCGGTCATCTCTTTGTAATTAAATGCAAATGCCTTCTGATGTTCTCTGAGAACCTGAGTATGTATCTCTACTTCTTCTGGCGTCAATGAAGAACCTAGTTTCAATATTCTTGGTTCATCTTCTGTTCCAATGTTGACATCGATTGTTTCTTCGATTAAAGAGGCGTTACCCTCTTCGAACTCAGGTGGTGCTGGAGGTAAATCTAAATCATCCCCATTTTCTATTGCGTATATGTTAGGTTCCCTTTGCGAGGGAAGATTCATTACGGGATTTCCGAAGTAGGAAGATGAATGCGAGATCAGAGATAAATCTAGCGTGTGATAGGAGAGATGTAGTGCTGCAAAGGCATTTAAGTAATCCAAAGTAGCCGCATCATTTCCAACATGGTCTAGGACGGTAGATTCACTTCCGTTTGAAAGAGGATCCATCATCGTTTTTATTAATGGTTCGTTACGAATGGATACCGTAAAATGAGTATCTTCTAGCTCATTGCTTGGAGTGAAGCGTGATGCCGAAGTTGCTATCGAATCGGCGAGAAGATTCTTCTCTCGTGGAATTGCTTCAATGGATATGAAGTTGAACGCTTTGCTTAAATCTAATACAGCGTTTTTGTAAAGTTGCAAGTGTTCGGCTTTAGTTTCATATACCTCTGAAACTTGGTTTGCAACTAATTGCGAGTCTCCTAAAACTCTGATATTATCAATACCAATTCTTTTGGCTAAGGTAAGGCCAAGGAGGAGGGCTTCGTATTCAGCACCGTTGTTTGTACATTCAAAGTTTAATTTAAAAGAGAATGGGAGGACCTTCTCTTCGGGCGAGGTAAGAATTATACCTGCCCCCGCTCCATAACGGCATTTAGCTCCATCAAAATGGAGAGTCCAATACTTAGCTGGAAGTATGGATGTAGGTGTATCCGTTGTGTTTGCACACTCTACTTCTACCATACAGAGATCTTCTGCTGGCAAGGAACCAACACCTAAGGAAAATCCTATGCCTACTGAATCGAATGGTAAAAATATTGGTGAATCTTGTTCTATTAATTCGACGATCTTCGCAGTAGTCTCTAATGATACTGTCTCTTTAGTTTTACCTTTTGGAATTGTTTGGACTATGTTGGTAGTTTCAAGATCCGTCGTAGGTATCAACTTTTCCTCTGGCTTTGAGTCGGAGGGTTTGTTAAGTTGGTTTGTTGGCAGTTCGAATTCTGAGTGTACACCTGGTCTCTTCTTTAAATCAGCCAGGTGTACGTCAAACGGCTTTGGATCACCTTTGGCTACAAATACCTTTCCTAGATGCAGGAATCTTACTTCTTGAAATAGCGTGGAAGGGATTGCTTTCATGCGGTGAATCCATGGTCGGCCGAGGATCATATTATAATTGGTTTCCCGATCTATAATATAAAACTCAGTTAGGATTGTTTTAGGTCCTAAGGTGACCGGTAGTATTATAGTTCCTATCGATGTGGCTTTAAGGCTATCGTAGCCTCTCAAGGTATTTCGTGTAGTAGAACAGTTTGTTTCTCCATATCCCAATTTTTGGAGAAAAGAGAAAGGGACTATGTTAACTGCAGCCCCGTCATCAACCATTGCCCGTTTTACATAGTTATTATAAACTTGTACTTGCAAGTGTAGGGCTGGATCGCCTCGGCGTGCGATCTCAGCATCTGTAGGCATTTTACTTATTTCGAATATGAATTCGACATCCCTATCTGCTTGTCCTGGAGGATAAACATCAAAGTCTATATGATTTACTTGTGCTTCTGGTGGTGGAGTGATGCTAATTAAATGGCCCAAACCTAATGCCTCTAAAAGAGCAGCCCTATGAGCAGGGGAATTCTTTAGTAAATCAAGGAATGAAATATGCGAGAAGGTTTTTGTTAGATCATTAATTAGATCGTAAGCACCCATAGGTTTTGCTATGGTTTGTTGGACATTATCTGTTTCCGGCAGATGGCTTGGACTTGGCTGAGAGAAATAATCTCGTGTCCTCGTAATTGCTTCAACGGGTAAATCGGAATCTAACTCTACTAATCCAACTACCTTAGGTCGTGGTTGACTTCCTAGTTGTGGCGCGACCAACGGATTTAGCGAGGTTGAGGCCTCGTGATCGTTATTTCCTGTCATTACACCTTTGTTTGTTCCAGTTGGTTTTAACCTATCGCTATCATGATTTGGGAGTGGATCATTAAAGATCTTGAGAGGGGCATTCTGAGGGGAAACTGCCCCTGCGAAGGTATTTGCCGTTGGCGACGTAGGATCTGCTAAGAACATATCCATAAAAAATTGTTTTTGTTCATTTGGCAAGCGTTGCATGAATTTGTTGTAATCACGACATGTTCTAGTGTCATGACCCTGAATTTTATGGAAACCACAATAAGAATTGGGATTATAATTCCCGTTTTGTTGGTTTGGTGTGTATTGTGGCCTAAAATTCCGGTCAAACTGTTGCCTATTAGGACCAAAGTTTTGGAATTGTTGTTTTCTGGTTTTGACTTTGGTTTTGGTAACCAAATGAGTTTTGGCTTGGTCCTTGTATGGGATTTCGTCGTTGTTGTTGTGGATTATTAAAATCCACCGTATTGATCGTCGGGGTAAAATTGTTGTTTCTTTGGTTGTTTGTTTGCGACGGAGTATTAATGACATTTACCCTCTTGGGCTGGTCAGTTACCCCATCCGTTGTTACCCCACGATTTTTGTTAAGGATTTTGGGTCCTTGATTGACGTTTGTGGTGGTTGTAATATTTTGAGTAGAGGTGATTAACCTCCCGTTTGTTCCATACGTCTTACGGCCACTATCTATCGCTGCTTGATCAATTCGCAGAGCGCTCTCAAGTACTTCGTCATAAGTCCTTAGTGGGAACTTCTGGACTTCTTCCTTCACCTCTCTGCTAAGAGAATGAAGGAATAAATCGCATAGTTCCATCTGATCCATGTTTGGAGCGCTTGCCGAGGAATAAAGGACTGTGCGCCACCTTTGGATGAAATGGGCGACAGATTCGTTATGTTCTTGCTTGATGTGCAAGAACTCCCTGATTCCTGTCCTTAGTAGTTTGTTCATGTCGAAGGCTTTGATGAACTCAGACACGAGTTGTTTGAATGAATGTATGGAAGCCTCGGGTATTCTGTAATACCAATCGAGGGCAATGCCCTCCAATGTCTTAGGGAATATTTTAGCAACAACCCCATCCCATGGGAGTAATTCACGAATGGCTGTAGCATAAGCTTTGATATGCGCATTCGGATCTCCTTCTCCTTTGTATTTAGGCAAATCGGGAAGAGGCCTTGGAAGCATAACGCTTCGTATGGCGAAATCTAAGGGCTCTTTTAAATATTCTGAATAAGTCCCTATTGCATACGTCTCAACCATTGATGGTGCCTGTTGAGGAGGTGGTGGCGGAACGGGTTGTTGATATGGCGTAACGTACGCGTTAGCAGGGGCATAAGGCAATCCTTGTATTTGAGTAAACATGCCGGGGGATGAGTACAAATCCCCTTGTGGTGATTTGGAGTACATGTTTAAGTACGAAGGGGTACTATCCAGGAATGGATTGCTTTGCACTGGACCTAGAGGAACAGTACTGGCGATAGTGGGTCTAGTTGGTACTTGTTGTGAATATTGAGGAGTCATACCCAGTGTGCCTACTCCTGTGAGGAGATCCACTTGGCTAGGATGGTGCGGAGGATTGGAATTCCCTGTTTGTATGATTCTTGAATTTTGACTTGCTTGGGCAAGTTCTAATCCTCTAACCTTTTCCATTAGATTTGAAATGACTTCGTTTGGTGAAGCCATGATATCGTGCCTTGGTGGCGTTTGTTGTATATCCCGGTGTTGTATAGGCATGTGATAGCCTGTCATGAACTGATTGCTATCTTGCCAAGTTTCTCCAAGAATATTTCCTGTAGAGGTATTTTCTTGAAAATGGGTCTCAGGTTGTACTTGTAAACCTCCTATAGGTGGGTACATACCCCGGGAGCGTTGTTCACTCCTAGGATAAGGTATTGATTGTCCATCATCCAAGACCAGGTATGGATCTGATTGTCTACTAATATGTGGTCTAAGTAACACCTGAGGAGATGAAGCAGATTCTCCAGTCAATGTCATATTGTTTGAGCCTGAAGGCTCTGTTTGTGTTTGAGCAATTTGCTCCAACCCCTCTGTTTGAAAGGACGAGTTATATCTAGTCCTTGGTGTTTGTGTTGACAATTGGTTAGTTGAATAGTTGTCGCCCCACATTGAGAGTGAGGGTGATGATTGCCTATTCTGTTGGGCGTAGTATGCCTCAAGACCCAAGAGGGGTCTGCCGTATGCATCGAATCCCGACATATTCGGGGGGTATATGAATACCCGCAGAATAATGGGAAGGAGCGAAGTGGGTGATTTGGAGAAGATGGAAACTTCTCAAAGAGAAGGTGAAAGAATTGCTTGTTTCACGTTGGGTTCACCAATTTTGTACGTCGGAAAAGTGACAGGCGAGCGTGAGAATCGACAAGTAACTCTTCTGCGTACCCGACCTCCCGAGGTCGTGCCGAGACAGCCGGTGGGGGTAGAATATGCTGACAAGCTAGTTAGGCAATCTAATGTCTTCGACACGCACTAATGGTATTTGCGAATCTAAGGCAAAGAAGGCCCTTCTCACTTGGACTGGTGTGATAGATCGATCAGCGAGGATGACTGCTCGAAGGCTCCAATCAATATCGAGCTCTGGCGTGATTCGATCTATGGGTTGTGGGATACGTGGAAAATGACCCGGGATGGTTTCGTGTATTGCTCCTGATAAGGTCATATGGCGGACAATGAAAATAGTCGACTCTATGGACGATTTTCTGGCCTAGTCCAGAATTCCCTAGCTTCGTTAGCCGCTATATCTAGTAAGGACAGTTGTTCAACGATGATAGGTGGAAGTGGGGTGGACTGAAATACTAATGTGCGTAGGCCAGTGTCTATATCTAACTGACTTATGGATTCGTTGGGCTGTGGGATCTGGGATCACAACCATAGACTCTTGGTTGTTGCGGTCTCGTTATGGTCATACGGGAGATCAAGTTCTGATCCCTAGTATCCAGTAGTCGTAAGCCTTTTCAGCTTCTACGTTTAGAATCAGCAATTGTGCGATTTTCTCAGAATACCTCACAGGTGTTCTAGCGACTTGGATTCTTAAGCTGGTATCTATATCTACTAGGGTGTCTCCAGCGTCTGGCTGTGGAACTAAAGGATCGCACCCGAATATTTGTTCTCTTTCAAATCCTTCTACAGTCATGCGGATGTTTTCTAGGATAACCTGTAGTTTGGCTGATTTGACCAAAACAGATGTGCTTGGTCGTCTTCGATATTTAACCCTCTCAACTGTGACCTGATCTGTTGGAAGTCTGTTGTTGTTTGGAAGACTTGTATCCTAAGGTTTTGGTCAATATCAGTTATTGCCACTACGGTATTGGGCTGTGGGCACAATTGGTTCGAAAATGTATTCCCTGGGCTCCCTAGGTCCCGTAATTGTCATGCAAAAGCGGAAATGAAACAAACTATGATAAAGTAAAATTCTAAGTGTACTTCTAACATATATAACTTCTTTTTGTATTTTCTGGCAATTTATAAGAAAGCAGCTATTTAAAATATTTAGAATTGACAACTAAACTAATAACGTAAAACAAACAAAATAGCCGAGTGTAGCTATTTGTCTGTGCAATTTCGTATATCTATTCTAAACAACGAAATAACTAATCTATCTGCAAGATTCTCGATCCTACCTCAGAAGTGAGGAATGAATCATAGTTTCTCGGAAACTATCAATCCCCACAACCTCCCTGGCAATATCGAGAATAGAAATGACTGAAATAAAGTGATTAACTACTTTATTTGATAAGTTCTAACTAAAACTTTGAAAGATTGAACCTGGATTTCGCAGAACAGTGGCGAATCCGACGGTGTATGTGTTCTTGTCCCCTCAGTATGATCTCCACGTTCTTTGTGCTCACGTGAATCCAGAAAAGCGTAATGCTTGCATCAACAGAAATAGATATTTGGATCAATGGACAGTCTCAGAATGCAGACAGAATAGAATGCGGATAGGAGAGGGATAGCGCAAGAGTACAGAGCTTGGCCTATGCAATTCCTAGCGGGGTCTACTGCGAATCGTGCAACAGAAACGTCCAGAACCTGAAACTAGTCTGTATGAAGAGCAAAACCTGCAACTTTAATGGCTGCCTAGACTATTCTACTCCAAAACAATAATGCTGTTTGCACAAGTTGGATCTGTGGCTTACCAACAACAACATAATACTAACCAAAACACTTTATAAGTCCAAAATCTAAGAATTCTAAGCAAAGGGGAAACTAAACTCTACTGCAACAAGAAATTCAAAAGCAAACTTTGGAGCAAAATTCAGAGCTAAAATCAGGGGCCATTTGCATGTGCACAAACCATGCATTTATAGGAATCCAAACATGCAAAGATCAAATCCAAACTGAACTCCTAAACATTAAACAAAAGAAAAACACTATTCCAGGGGACCAAAAACATAAATGCGTGCTTAAGTCGGCAAGAAAAGCTGGTAAAGTCGTTGATCTTTGCGTGCATTCCGTCAAAAGCACGTTCTGGAAAATGTGCATAGGACCGCCGCCCTACTCAGGGCGGTGGTTACAGGACCGCCTCCCTGTTCAGGGAGGCGGGTCATGAGACCGCCCCCCAGGCAGGGCGGCGGTTTCGTCACTGAAGACCAAAAGGCCAAGAAAAGAGGAAAAATAGGGAAAACGAAGCACGCAGGGGCTAAGCGGGGCATGCGGGATGTTAACGCATATCCGTAAGAGCTCTTTCTGGATCCCGAACACCTTGCGAAGAGACCTGTATCATTATTGGGGCACTTATTACACCGTTCCGCAGTACAGTACCTTACAATTTTGGGTACGTACAGTGAAATCAAAAGGGTAGAGGAGGGAACCATTGATATAGTTGTGAAGGTGAGCCAATGTCTTTCCATGCCCCCAAATGTCAATAGTAGATCTCCTCACAGTAAGCCCTTGAGATTTGTGGATTGAAAATTCCCAAGCCATTTTAAGTGGTAATTTCTATCGGTCACCTCTAGAAATTGGTGAATATGGAACGTGGAAAGGGTTGTTGGAATCTCATTGGGCCCCTTTATATCGATCTAATTTGACGACGACAAATAAAGGAAAACTAGGAAGTCCAGATGATTTTTTGTAAACAATGGCGGTGATACAACCAGTAGCACCATCTACAAGACATGCGACAATCCACAAATTTGTTGAAAGCATGAATTTCTGGTTAACGGAGAGAAGAAGTGGTGAAGAATGGTAGCGGAAGCCAATTGCTGGTTTAGAGATAAATGAGAAACAGGTGACGAGATCTTTCTTTGCATGGCAACAACAATATTTTGTAAAAAAATCAATGAAAATGAATAAGATTGATGAAAATGTGATTTAATCTATCTAATATATGAAAAACACTTCTTATCATAACAACCTCTTCTTCTCACTTAATTAAATTATATTTAAATCCTAGAGTTTTGTTTTGCATATATACATACAAAGTGTTATCAATGGCCTTTATTTGATAAATATATATTTTGGTATATTCAAAGATCACACTATAATTTGATAACAGTCTTTATTTATATTATTACATAAATTATTTGATAGGTCAATCTTTTTGAGTTAATATGTATATTTTAAGTATTCAAATCAGGTGAAGGCTTTGGTGTCAGCTCCAGAGGTTTTAAGTTTTAACAGGATGAACATCACATCCTTGAAGATCATATAAAACAACAAACATTGTATAAGAAAGAGAGATACTATATAAGAATGACTATGGTGGGAGTAAATTTTTTAACAAAGGGGAAAAAGTTATCTAACCATTAATTTTAAGGGAACAATTAAATAAACAATCACGTTAAGTTTATGTACTTTAAGTATTTCATAATAATTAAAATAGAATATAATGCTCCAAGACACATGTATTAAATATGTTATATGAAAATCAATCAAAAGTGTTGGTTTTATTTTCCCTCAAATTAACATTGAATATTAAATATCCTTCCTAAATTATATAGGAGGTGGTTGCCAATAGATTTAGCGACACTTTAATAAGGTCACAACTAACGTGTCTCTAATAAGGGGGTTACATATTTGACGGTCACTAACATTTCATTGTGATGACCACCCAAGAATGTGGAGTCTTCTGAAGGCTCCTATCTTTTGACGACATTGTATGTGCTACGCAAAAATGCAGCCAAACATTTTGGAGAATAAGATTGAGATTGTGCCCACCAATGTCGACGCCATTATCATGTTTCACAAAGCGAATGTTCTTCTTATCTGGGTCGTGTCATTTATTATCAACAGCTATAAACTTGAACTTAAAACAAATAAATTAGATTAGGTTTGGGTATGTGAGGTCACACTCACCTTTATCACAATTTTGGTCGAAAGACGTCATCCAATGCTATTGAAAATTGTTGTTGTGAGTAGAGGTGTGTTGATGACTTTGTACCATAAAAACATATGGTAACCCAAGAGCAGAACAAGGGAAGGAAACATGCCTAGATATATTTTCGTCCATTCCATGCCTCACCCTCCACAAACTCACTTCACTATCACCGCTGCCTATCTTTCCCCTTCCCCTTCCCCTTCCCCTTCCTCTTTGTGTGAAAATGTATAATCAGGTATGTGCACTGCACTATCTGAATAAAGTGGGTGCATATTTCGCATTCACAAATCAGATCCCCAGTCACGTAGGTAGTGGGCACTCCATCGCATTGATTCGCTTTATATCACAACTGGCCATGTCGACTTCGAGTAGACAAGATATGACTTGTACGTGAATTTAGTGGGAGATCCAAAACAAAGGTATAGCCGGTGTCATTTTTAGATTATGCAAGGCATTTAGACGGTTTTAGTCATTTTAGATGTCAAAATACAACCACTTTTGAAATTTGAACCCCATGATTGACAGGTGAATATTTAATTTAAGTGTCAAAATGACATGTATATTTAAAATTTGAGCATCATATACATTCATACATACATATATATAACATAGACAATGCAAATTATAAATTTGTGAGATTCATGACAAAAATAACATAAACGAAAATAGAAACTTTGCAATATAAATAAGATAACAAATATAATTAATTGAACATCTTGTTAATGAAACATGAACATCTTCCTATCTCATTGATAAAATAAAAATATGTATTAATTTTGTGTTTTATTTACTTTTGTTTAATTTATTTATTTTAGCTTTATTTGTTTTCTTATCTATCTTTATTTTATTGATTTGAATTTGTAATTGGTTTTTTTAATTTGTTTGATTGCTTATAAAAAAATATTGGATAGCGAAGTAATGCCTTGGATTTGGAATTTTTCAAGAAAGGTGAAATTTGAAGATTGAATGTGAAGTCTATAAGTTGGAAGCTAGAACTCGTTTTCTACATAATTACGAGTTCGCACATGTGATTTTGAGAGATTCATTTCTACCACTTTTTTCAATAAAAAATGTAAAATTGTAATTGAAATAATCTTTTAATATTCTCATAAATTTTAATTATGTTTATAAATATTCAAATTAATTGCTGCAACATTAATTTTTAGGGGGAAAATAGAATATGTGAAAAACTATGAAATTGATTAGTCCATATAATACTACAAAGAAAATCCCTATTAAATTTAACACAATTTATATGTTTCGTAATAGTTGTTACAATAAAAAATTTGACGCGCATATGAATTTTTGAATGCAAAAGGACATCCATAAAAAATTTCAAGATCGTCATATTAAATATGTTATATGAAAATCACTCAAAAGTGTTGGTTGTATTTTCCCTCAAATTAACATTGAATATTAAATAGCCTTCGTAAATTATTTAGGAGGTGGTTTCCAGTATATTTAGTGACACTTTAATAAAGTCACAACTAACGTGTCTCTAATAAGGGCGTCACATATTTGACGACCACTAGCACTTCATTGTGATGACCACCCAAGAATATGGAGTCTTCTAAAGGCTCCTATCTTTTGACGAGGTTGTATGTGTTGCGCATAACTGCAGCCAATCCTGTGGAGGATAAGATTGAGACTGTGCCCACCAATGTCGATGCCATTATCATGTTTCGCTTTGTTTGCACTGCGAGAATGTTCTTGTTATTTGGGTCATGTCATTCATTATCAACAACTGTCAACTTGAACTTAAAACAAATAAATTAGATTAGGTTTGGGTATGTGAGGTCACAGTCACCTTTATCATGATTTTGGTCGAAAGACGTCGTCCAACACTGTTGACACCTGTTGTTGTAAGTAGAGGGGTGTTGATGACTTTGTATCATAAAAACATATGGTAACCCAAGAGCAGAACAAGGGAACGCAGCAGGCCCAGATATATTTTCTTCCATTCCATGCCTCACCCTCCACAAACTCACTTCACTGTCACCGCTACCCATCTTTCCCCTTCCCCTTCCCCTTCCCCTTATTCTTTGTCTAAAAATGTATAATTAGATATGTGTACTGCAGTATCTGACTAAAGTGGGTGCATATTTCACATTCACAAATCAGATCCCCATTCGCATAGGTAGTGGGCACTCCATTGCACTGATTTGCTTTATATCACAATTGGCCACGTCGAATTCGAGTAGAAAAGATATGATTTGTACGTGAAGTTAGTGGGAGATCCAAAAAAAAGGTATATTCGGCGTCAATGTTAGATTATGCAAGGCATTTAGATGGTTTTAGTCATTTTAGATGTCAAAATATAACAATGTTTGAAATGTGAACCCCATGATTGACAGTTGAATATTTAATTTAAGTGTCAAAATGACATGTATATTTAAAATTTAACCATCATATGTACACACACACACACACACACACAATTAAGAATGATAATAAATTATATATTACGTAGACAATGCACGTTATAAATTTGTGAGATTCATGACAAAAATAACATAAATGAAAATAGAAACTTTGCAATATAAATAAGATAACAAATATAATTAATTGAATATCTTGTTAATGAAATATGAACATCTTCCTATCTCATTGATAAAATAAAAATATCTATTAATTTTGTGTTTTATTTACTTTTGTTTAATTTATTTTTTTAGCTTTATTTGTTTTCTTATCTATCTTTATTTTATTGATTTGAATTTGTAATTGGTTTTTTTATTTGTTTGATTGCTTATAAATAAATATTGGATAGTGGAGTAATGCCTTGGATTTGGAATTTTGGAAGAAAGGTGAAATTTGAAGATTGAACATGAAGTCTACAAGTTGGAAGCTAGAACTCGTTTTCTACATAATTGCGAGTTCGCACATGTCATTTTGAGAGAGTCATTTCTACCACTTTTTTCAATAAAAAATGTAAAATTGTAATTTGAAATAATCTTTTAATATTCTCATAAATTTTAATTATGTTTATAAATATTCAAATTAATTGCTACAACATTAATTTTTAGGGGGAAAATAGAATATGTGAAAAAATATGAAATTGATTAGTCCATATAATACTACAAAAAAAATCCCTATTAAATTTAACACAATTTATATATTTCGTAATAGTTCTTACAATAACAAATTTGACGCGCATACGAATTTTTGAACGCAAAAGGGCATCCATAAAATTTTTCAAGATCGTCGTATCAAATATGTTATATGAAAATCACTCAAAAGTGTTGGTTGTATTTTCCCTCAAATTAACATTGAATATTAAATAGCCTTCGTAAATTATTTAGGAGGTGGTTGCCAGTATACTTAGGGACACTTTAATAAAGTCACAACTAACGTGTCTCTAATAAGGGCGTCACATATTTGATGACCACTAACACTTCATTGTGATGACCACCCAAGAATATGGTGTCTTCTAAAGTCTCCTGTATTTTGACGATGCTGTATGTGTTGCACATAATTGCAGCCAATCCTATGGAGGATAAGATTGAGACTGTGCCCACCAATGTTGACGCCATTATCATGTTTCGCTTCATTTTCATTGCAAGAATGTTCTTGTTATTTGGGTCGTGTCATTCATTATCAACAACTGTCAACTTGAACTTAAAACAAATAAATTAGATCAGGTTTGGGTATGTGAGGTCACACTCACCTTTATCATGATTTTGGTCGAAAGATGTCGTCCAACACTGTTGAAACCTATTGTTGTGAGTAGAAGGGTGTTGATGACTTTGTATCATAAAAACATATGGTAAACCAAGAGCAGAACAAGGGAAGGCAACATGCCCAGATATATTTTCTTCCATTCCATGCCTCACCCTCCACAAACTCACTTCACTGTTACCGTTGCCCATCTTTCCCCTTCCCCTTCCCCTTCCCCTTCCCCTTCCTCTTTGTGTGAAAATGTATAATCAGATATGTCCATTTCACTATTTGATTAAAGTGGGTGCATATTTCACATTCACAAATCAGATCCCCAGTCGCGTAGGTAGTGGGCACTCCATTGCATTGATTTGCTTTATATCACAATTGGCCACGTTGACTTCAAGTAGACAAGATATGATTTGTACGTGAAGTTAGTGGGAGATTCAAAACAAAGGTATAACCGGCGTCAGTGTTAGATTATGCAAGGCATTTAGATGGTTTTAGTCATATTAGATGTCAAAATACAACCACTTTTGAAATATGAACCCCATGATTGACAGGTGAATATTTAATTTAAGTGTCAAAATGACATGAATATTTAAAATTTGACCTTCATATGCACACACACACACACACACACACAATTAAGAATGATAATAAATTATATATTACATAGACAATGCACATTATAAATTTGTGAGATTCATGACAAAAATAACATAAATGAAAATAGAAACTTTGCAATATAAATCAGATAACAAATATAATTAATTGAATATCTTGTTAATGAAATATGAACATCTTCCTATCTCATTGATAAAATAAAAATATCTATTAATTTTGTGTTTTATTTACTTTTGTTTAATTTATTTTTTTAGCTTTATTTGTTTTCTTATCTATCTTTATTTTATTTATTTGAATTTGTAATTGGTTTTTTTTATTTGTTTGATTTCTTATAAATAAATATTGGATAGTGGAGTAATGCCTTGGATTTGGAATTTTGCAAGAAAGGTGAACTTTGAAGATTGAACGTTGAGTCTACAAGTTGGAAGCTACAACTCATTTTCCACATAATTGCGAGTTCGCACATGTGATTTTGAGAGTCATTTCTACCACTTTTTTCAATAAAAAATAAAAAATTGTAATTTGAAATAATCTTTTAATATTCTCATAAATTTTAATTATGTTTATAAATATTCAAATTAATTGTTGCAACATTAATTTCTAGTGGGAAAATAGAATACGTGAAAAACTATGAAATTGATTAGTCCATATCATATTACAAAGAACATCCCTATTAAATTTAACACAATTTATATATTTTGTAATAGTTATTACAGTCACAAATTTGATGCACATATGAATGTATGAACGCCAAAAGACATCCATAAAAAATTTCAAGATCGTGAAATAAAATGATTGTGACATGTAACATTGATTGTCAAAATCCAACACTGGTAGATGTGGATGATAATGTTGGTGCGATGTGTATATTCACAATGCTGAATCACCAATCACTAACCAACCCAGTACTACCACCAATTTATAATTTTATACACTGCAATTCATATCATTAAAAAACTTGAACTTGGACGTCATAAAACAATATCTTTCAAATCTAAATAATTCACAACATAATGTTTTCTACTAATAATCAAGTTAAAATTTCTACTCAAAACAATAAACATCGGCATTCGGGTGCTATGTAAGGAAATTTACCAAACAACAACATAAATTGTTGAATAAATTTACCAAACAACAATGATATAAATTAATAAAAAAATTCACTAAACTACTGTCAAATAAATGGATTAAAATTGTATCAAATAAAATCCATCTAAATAAATTGTTTTTAAAAGAAATTGATGACTAACCTGCTAAATATTTAAGGGAATGGATACGCTGGTAATGGTGGTGGCCGCCTAACAGAGAAAGGCCATAATCAGTTATGCGAGCCTCAAAATCACAACTGATGACTACATTGGATGATTCAGGTTTCCACGTGTCACTGCCATTGTATGCAAATATGCCACGCCTTTCTCTATATATTCTGTAATCTTCGGGTATGAATTCCAATGTAGGGGTTCGCCTTCCCTTTCCCATGATTTTGTACTTGCAAAACCATGTTTGAACAACTAAGTAATTTAATTTGGTATTCTACACAAAGTTGGAAAGAAATAAATTAAGTGACCATGAATGAGAGAGAAGAGGTTGCGAATGCATTGTCAGAAAAGGGGTGATCATACACGTAGTCCTATCTAGTTCTACCTCCTGGATCTGACTTAACAGGGAGTCGACTGCTGCAGGTCATTGATTACATTATATAACATTGATTTGCTCCATTCTCCCCTATTCTCGGTGACAGAAGAGGTGTGTCAACCTCCACACGGGACTCTGTAACCCATCCTTCATTTCTAACTTCGGGAATGGATCTCCCTCCTTTGCGTATGGTGGTAATGATATGCTTGCTTCTTGATTTTTCAGAAACCTAATAAGAGCCTTATCCCTGCAGAAACCTGACATTCCTTCTAGTGCATCGCCACCTGTAAGGCTGAAAAGAACATGTACATCGTCAACCATTTCATCGTGGCCATTGGCGTCTTCTTCATTGTTAGAAGGGATCGGGCTTTCCCACATAGAACACACCTTTCGGTGTAATAAAAATGAAGTTTATTGTAACCAATTTTAACATATCTTGTCTATATGAATATAAATTGTTCATAAATTTGTATAAAAATGATAGGGTCATTTTTAAATCTGAATATTAGAGGACTGTAATAACACGGTTTTAAACTTTTTATGGTCAAAATATGAAATATGTACAATTATTAAATAAAAAAGTTGAGATTATAAATTCCCCCTCTTCGAACTAAGCATAACATTTTAAGTACCCATCAAATTGTTGATAGGCATGTTTTTATTGGATGGAGGGTTCTTGTCGTAAATAAATGATAAATCTTGTGAGAAGGTAGAGATGTGTTGATGTATGTGAAAAGTGGAACCGGAAAAAATTGATCGATGTTGTAAGAAGGAAGAAGTGTTGGCAGAGGGGGATTAAGCCTTAGACAAACTAGGCAGTTGCCTAGGGCGCCAACCGTCAGGGGGCGCCCGAATCTAAAAATTTATTTTTTGTCTGTTAATTTTAGAACTTAAATTTAAAATAATTTATCTGAAGACTTAATAGTGATCAACCCATTTATAGATATTATTGTATAGTAACATAAATTTCATGCAGACATATAAAAATAATTTGTAATATTTTTTCAAGTAAAAGAAAATATCACATATTTATAAGCACATATGACTTTTTTGGTATTGTTACCCATTCTCTTGATATAGCTCCAGATTATATAGGTGTGTAATTTGTTTTAAAAAAAGATTAATGTATTTTTTATAATGTTGCTGGTGTATCTAGTAGAGGTGAGTATAATTAAAGGAAACAAGTATTTAATTTTCTATTTTTAATTTTGTGGGGAAATTTTCTATATTTTTTTTTTATGGAGGAATCTGTAGGCCTAGTCCAAATACGACTCTTCACAAAACCATGGGAGCTACATAAACATTTTTGTTTCTTTGGAAAAAAAGGTGCTTTATTTTAGGATAGAGTTCATGTCACCTACTTGATAAGGCTAAATTAGACTTGTAAGAAGCCTTGTATAACATATTGTATTTTTTGCATTCTGAGCATCTCCTACGATTAAATTTTTCCATCCACAATATATTTTTCATCCTTCCGTGATAATTTAATAATATATTTTTATTATTATTTTATTATGACCATGATGTAAATTTAAAAATACAAAAATATAGACATATTTTATTTATTTACTTTATGGGAAAAAATATTAAATAATTTTTTGAGGAGGGCGCCCACTCAAACTATTGCCTAGGGCGCTCCTGACCTTTAAGTCAGCCCTGAGTGTTGGTCGAGCCGTAAAAACTTAATAGATGTTGTGACTAGGCAAAAATATCGTGAGAACTAAGAATAACATCTCAGCTACCCATTTTGGATGGAGAGTTCTTACCATTAAAAATTAATACATGTTGTGAGAAAGCAGAGATGTGTTGATGTACGAGAAAAGTAGAGTTGTCCATTTTGTTACAAATCTCAAAACAAGATTCTCTATCTTAAAATGGTGATGAAAGACACTGTGAATGCATCCCTTGATCCCCTCCTAATTTGGGACTGCTACTGCCACGCAGGCCCACTGATATCGAGAAATATTCAGAGGACCCAGATTTCTTGCTTTCAAGGTTTTTCTAAGCATTTATTTAAATTTGCAGCCACATTCCGAGTAATACTTTCTTTAAAGTTTTCATACAATTTGGATTTTATGTTCGGTATGACTAAATTTTGATGCTTTCATTTACAAATTTTGGTCAAGAGGTTCAATTTTCTCGAAATTGACTCAAAACTAGTGAGTTCTTGTCCCTCCTTTGCTACATTTGCCATGTTTTTGCCCTCTTTTTAGATTTATTCTTTCTATCAAAGTGTTATTGGGAATCGGGCTGGTTTAGCTTTAAAATTTCTTCTCCAGCCCTCTCCCCGAACTTTACAAGACAAAATTTAAATTAATTTTTATTTAATTTTTGTTTTTTTTTTAATTATTATGATGATTGAAATTTTTTGGGCATTGGCTCGGTTTTGTGTTCTGGTTCGTCATTCCTTAATCATGTTAAGGTAAATTAGTTATAAAATCCACCATGTTTAGGTGAATTAGCATCCCAAAATTATTTTTACTTAAAATATAAAACTAATAAGAATAATATTATATCTAAAAATATATATTATAAATATAATTATTATTAAATTTTTTATTTTTTAAAATTAAATTAAAAAAAATCACATATTTTTTTTAATGAATGTACACTTAAAACATAGTTTTTTTCTGACAAAATTTATTATTTGTATTGTAAACAATTTTAACACCATAAAATAATGATCATAAAGTATGGCTATTTAGTTTATCAAAAACAATAATTTTGTTGAAATATTTACAAATATAATATTGTAGAACCACTTACAAAATTATTATTATAGTAGTATATGTCACAATTTTAAGATTGTGGATTGTCAACATTCTTAAAATTGTGAAAATTATCACAATAATTTCCATTGTGGACAAATGACAATGTTTTAATTGTGAAAAAAATTACAAATTAAAAATTATAGAATTCTCAGAATTATTTTTTGTTGTTTTTACACAAATTTTGTTAGAGTATATGTTTCCACAAAATTATTGTGGGTGGAATCCACAAAATTGGATTCACATATTAAACTAAAATATCCACAAGAAAATATGAAAAAAATGTGGATATCATACCCTTTACTTTGTAGTGACTACAATGTTTGTCAACATATTTTCAACTAGACGAATTGAATACAGTTGTACTAGTTTATTATTATTTTCAAATAAAAAATAAATAAATGAGAATATCTTGCATAGACTATATATATTATTTTCGAAATCAAACTCTAGATCTCCAAGCTCATAAAGATGATGTCAATTAGATTCTCATAGTAGGTACTTGTTTGTTTAAATAGGTCCTGTAAATAATATGCTTTGTATTTTGATTTATGTCATTGAAAATATATTTATATCGAGATCAATGTGTTTAGATATTGTTGTAGGTGTTATGTGTTTTTCGAAAGGGATTAGGGGAAACCAAATGGTTATCATGAACCCTAATGTAAGGGGTTGCCAAAGTCAGTTAACAATCTTAAAATTTAAATTAAAAAAACCCTTTAGAAGATTTTTTTTTTTAAATATATAGATTTTATTTTGTGCCTTCAAATTATGTGGAAAATATATTTTTTAAGGGATTTACATTAAGTAATTTTGAATACAAATATTTTTTAGTAAGGGTAATGGTTTTTTTGGCTAAGATCATACCCAAATACAAAAGAGGCTTAAAGCCCATATAAAATATTACTAAACAAGAGACTGAAACAAGACTAACAAGAAACATAGTAAACATGAAACCCAACAATAGTGGGAAGACAACACAATGTCAACACAATATTAGGTCAAAGTTAACCCAAATAACGCACACACCAACAAAAGATTCAAAAACACCCAAATGGGAAAAAAGATTTAGAAAAGGATTAGCTACAGACGATAATCAGACGGGTGGCTAGATCCACCCACTTTTGGCATTGCTCCTTGTGATTATGTCACACTGTGGGACTGAATGCTTACTTTTTTCCCATCTCAACTACACTGTGTTGAACCCATCCTTAGAATCATCGACAATTCCTCATCCAAATACCGATTTGATATAATTTCTGTAATTCTCTCCCTCCAAGAAGTCAAGCACCTTAAGCGAGTCTGAATCAAATTGGGGGTTAAGCACCTTAAGTGGTGCCTTCAGTTTTACATTCACGGTGGTATTCCTTAAAATCACCTTGAACTTACCCATAGGGGATCGGATTTTAGCCTCAACTAGCATAAGGATGTTTTGATTTTGAGTGCTTCTTTGGCCTTCAAAGCCCTATTGTTTCTTGAAAAAATCTCCAGCCTTCCTCTTCATATGTTTCAACAACCGAGAAGTCTGATATTTCAAAAAAATTAGGGATGTTGCTAAAAACTCTTTCACAGCCATCTTTGATAGTTTTTCTGAAATAGGGACAACCTCAACCCAGCTTTCAGTAGGATACGGATCCTCTATTTCAGATGATGAATCCTCCTTATACTCTTCTTCGCAAGAATCCTCTTCATATTCTCCTTCACTGGGGTCTTCATCATTTTCTCCCTCCCTATTTCCTTCATTATCCTCCACACTTCCTTTGGGATCATCTGACGCTTGGTTCACGGTAGAAGCCACAGGTGGTGAGACAAGTGCCTTTTCCAGCTACCCCTCGGCCAACAGAAGTGGATGCATGCAAATCTGGAAATTTGCAAGGGACACCTCATCAACAGTGCTGACTGAAGAGGAGGAGGGATTCAATGGCTCCAAAAAAAGGCATAAGTTAAGAAAATCCACAACTGTCACACTAGAATAAAAAATAGGGGATTTCAGAATCCATTCATGATAGGGGCCCTATTATATTAGGTATTTACCTTAGCTCATGTTTACCTAAGTACTTTATTTACCTTTATTGTATTTATCCTCGCCCACTTATGTGTGTGGATATTTCTTTTATCTTATTTAGATATTAGGAGATATTATCTAGTTGTTAGGTATATTTCTTTCCTTGATCTATGGTGTTGACAAGTTCTTTCCTTGATCTATGGTATTGACTAGATCATTGATGTCTAGTTCTCTCCTAAATCTATGGTCTTGACTAGTTATTTCCTTGATTTATGGCTTGATCTATGACCTTGATTGCTTCTTAGATTGTTATTCCTTACCTATTTAAGCAAGACCCATTCTCAATGTATTGCATTGAGTTCCATAATAATATATGATATTTCCGCTCATTTGTTTGCAAAGGTTTTATGTAAAGTTATTCTGGCGAATTTCTTTCATCTTATTGATCGTGGTGTTTGATTAGCATCTGTGTTCTTGGCTTGGTATGATCTGGTTATCATTCGTTTTATGGTATCAGAGTTGGAGATTGCTGTTGGCATCCATCTGTAAGTTTTATTTTGCAAATAAATTCATTGTATATTCATATATATGGGATTTGGTTGTATTTTGTTGTTGCATGTGTTTTTATGCAAAACGAAGGCTTCCATTGGATCCAGAACGGAAAAACCCTAAGATCAACTGTAAGCTCGATCATTTTTAGAGGAAGTCATTTTTCTGGGTTTTTTGTATTGTTGCAGAGAACACCCCGATCTGTCTCGGGATTCGTGACGTGAAGGAAAAATTGTGGGATTCTTTTTTGGGTCTGTTGGATTTCTCAAGATCTACACAAGGTAATTTTCATTTGCAGCGTATCTCTTTCAGTTTACGCGTAGGACGATTTTTAGATCTTTCCTTTTTTGGCAGGGGTCCACGGATGCTGTGTATGTTTTTACTATTTCAGGTAAATCCGCAGGTTGCTATTTTTGGCAAACAAAGGTCACTATCTACACAATACAGAAATATTATGGTCGTGTGAGGGATTAAGCTTGTGATTCCTACTAGTAGGTGCTTACCTCCAGCCCCCTTTCAATTTTTTGTGTGGTGAAGGCAAGAGCATTTTATTTTGTTTTAGTGGAAACTATAATAAATAGTATAGCATTATATTGAAAAGTTTTTACCTTTTGATCGGTAACTCGGTTTTGAGTGCCATTTTTTGCAAAAGTACTTAGTTTTTTCATTATCTTTCCATTGGAAATATTTATTTTTTAGAATTGTACTATAATTATAAAGTTGCATATTATAATACACACTCATTATAAAGTGTCAAATATGGAGGAGTGTTGTGATCAATTGTGGACGCAATTTTGGCTGAGCTCGACGTCCTAAACTTTTGGGAGTTGCATTATTGTATCTATCATGGATTCTGAGAATGATATGATTTTATTTGAAGTGTTTAGACTTCAAGAGGATATTGTAAAATTTGTGGAAGAAAATAGATCGCTCAAGAAGTGAAATTCTCTTCTACAATCACTCATTCATGATAAGGATACAACTAATACACTCCCTGAAGTAGACACCTGATAGCCTACAGCATCTCCATCATATTGTGGACAACCATATCCATAATCCTAGTCCACTTGGAGTTGTTTCTCTTATACTCACTAATATTGATCTACTATTCTTTGAGATTGTTACTACTCTTGATGCTCCTAAGCCTATGAGGCTTGTTAATGCATGCTCTTCCACATCTGTGCATATTACAGCAACACATGTTGTGTATCCTACTTCTGCTCATATGCATGGATCTTTTGAGAAGTATACCACTGCATTCAGTTCTCGCATGCTCTCGTTCTATGGGTTTCACTGGCAGAGGTCATTGGCAGACATTCACAAGCTGTTATTTTCCTCTATTCCACATGTTAAGTGGAATTCTCGCCATGACATTGGTTTTCGAGCAGATACTTCTTTGGGATCACACATTGACAGAGTTCCTTATTTTTGTTCGCATCGACTCTTTATGAGGATCTTGAGCAACACATGAGTTTTACACCTTCACTCAGGCTTGAGAAACCTGAGATTTCAGCTGTCAGACATGATCAACTTCACACACATTTTGATGTTATTTTGCATGCACCCATTGTGCATTTTTCACCAAGTCATATGCAAGACATCTTCTTCTTCCATCCATGTTTATTTGGGGTGGATATTTGATCACTCGCGGTAGTGATATAGGCATTCATTGAGAGGACTCTACAGGCATGGCTTCTCCACCATTCGGCCTCTTTATCCACTTTCTATACCTTATGCATTGTGATGCTCCTTGTTTTGAGCATTTTTCTTTAGCAGGTGTAGTGTATCTCTCTTGTTTGGTTGAGAGTTTTTGTATATCTATATTCTTGACACTTTCGACATGTTGACAATATCTCTTGTGGGGGATCTAATCTGGTGAAGTCTAGTGTTATTTTTTTAGTATTCGAGTAGTTGATTTTGGGCAACTCATAGAGATATGTAGGTGTCACTCTACCCATTCAGGATTATGGGAGGGTGTGTTGTTGATCCTGTTTCTTCAAGTTTTCATATACTTTCCTTGTTACCTTGGATTTTCTTAGATCGTGGCACTCCTATTTATTTTGATCTCGTGTCCTTTCCTTTTTGCCTTGGTTATTGTTCTTGGATCGAGACACACCGATTTGCAGCAGTTGATCAAATTATGTTTGGGTTTTTTTTTTACACTTTCAACATCACTCCATTGACGGTGTCTCTTTATCCCCATTTATTGTACATGAGTACCTCATTAGGCCTGGTGATCGGGACTCATATTTTCGACATGCCAATTGTATTTTTGACCCTAGCTTCACTTGAGGGGTGATCGTTAGCAGTAGGTATTTACCTTAGACTCATGTTTACCTAGGTACTTGCTTTACCTTTAATGTGTTTACTTCTTCACCCACTTGTGTGTGTGTATTTAGTTGTTAGGTATAGTTCTTTCCTTTATCTATGATATTGACTAGTTCTTTCCTTGATCTATGGTATTGACTAGATCCTTGATGTCTAGCTCTCTCCTAAATCTATGGTCTTGACTAGTTCTTTGATGACTAGTTCTCTCCTTGATTTATGGCTTGATCTACGACCTTGACTGGTTCTTAGATTGGTATTCCTTGCCTATTTAAGCAAGTCCCATTCTGGTGAAGCCTAGTGTCAGTTGTTTTTGAGTTTTGTGATCGAGCAGTAGATTCAGACTCATCAGTGCACACCAAAGTTCTTTAGGACTCATACATGTGGATGATGCCGAGCTTCTTGGGATGCTTTGTAGCGGGCCTAGACTCTCTTTACTTTGTTGTTACTGGTTTTGGGTACCTTACAGTGTCCCTTTTTTCCTAGTTATTGGATATGAATACCTCATTAGGACTAGTTGCCGAGACTCATACTGTGGACATGCCACTTCTATTTTGGCCCCTAGCTTCACTTGAGGGGGGGTGTTAGAGTAGGTATTTACCTTAGCTCATGTTCACCTAGGTACTTTATCCTTTATTATATTTATCCGCACCCACTTATGTGTGTGGATATTTCTTTTATCTTATTTATATATTAGGAGATATTATCTAGTTGGTAGGTATAGTTCTTTCCTTGATCTATGGTATTGACTAGTTCTTTCCTTGATCTATGGTATTGACTAGATCCTTGATATCTAGTTCTCTCCTAAATCTATGGTCATGACTAGTTCTTTGATGACTAATTATTTCCTTGATTTATGACTTGATCTATGACCTTGAATTGTTATTAGATTGTTATTCCTTCACCTATATAAGCGAGGCCCATTCTCATTTTAATTGCATTTGAGTTCCATAATAATATATGATATTGCTACTCATTTGTTTGCAAAGGTTTTATGTAAATTTATTCTGGCAAATTGATTTCATCTTATTGATCGTGGTGTTGGATTAACATCTGTGTTCTTGGCTTGGTACGATCTGGTTACCGTTACTTTTAAGCCCTGTAACCAGTACTTAGTGCTCAAAATGCCTTATTCAACAATGATAACAAAGTATGAATTGCATATGCAAGACAATTGGCATATTCATATTCCCAATAATCTTGTTAGAAATAGCTAATAGAGCAGAGGAAAAATGAATTATAAAGAAATAGACATGACATAAACTCTTTACTTTTGTCCTAAATACAACCATAAGTTCAGACCATTACATTTAGATCTTGCAACTTTATGCAAGGAATACAAATGTCAAATATTCATATGAAATGGGATTTGGCTATTGGGCTCATCAGCGTGATGTTGGAGCTTGTGCTTGTTCATGTGAGCCACTTACTTGTTGTGTATTAAAGGTGAGCACTACCCAAAAGAAGAGAGATAAATTAGTTAAAGTTCTGTATGTGAAAAATTAGAGTAATGTATGCACAAGTAAGAGGTGTGTAAAGGAAATTGCGCGCTTGATGTATTGATGAGAGTAAATGATAGAATACTTGTCTCGTTACTTGGCTAGAGTTTATTGCTGAATTTCAAATGTCTTAAAAGTTGCATGTGGTGAGGTTACTTGGGTGATCTCATGCAAAGAGTGAGTTTTTTTGATCACATATCTACTCACGACCATTAGATCATGCACAGTTCTTTGGGTGATATCATGCAAAGAGAAGCAGTGATATGGGGAGAGAGGTATGGTTTTGCTCTCCATAATTACCATCAATGATGATCTCGATAAACAACCCCTACAAATGGTACATGCAAATTGATTTGTTCCTGTTGTTCATGAAAATAACTGAGATTGTAATTGAGTAGAATGTATTCTGTAATTGGTAGGCTAAGTGCCTGCCACCTAGAGAAATATGATTGTAAACTACTAGAACAATGTGCCATATTTGAATGGTCCATCTTCTCAAATTGACTATCAATTTCCCCTAGGAAAACAAGCACTCAAGGGGTGCGATAATCTACTGTCCCGGAGTGGGTGCTAATGCTTGCTCTGTGTTTGTGATAAAAAGTTTGATTTGTGTGACCATTGTGTAAAGATGTTCTTTTGCTAATTTAAAAATATAATGTGTTGTGATTTTCTGGAGTTCTAAGTTGTTGTAGGGGTGAATTGTTTCACCTCGATAGATGCCCTCATTGTTTGGGGTGCATGCGACGAATGTAGTAGAATGTAGCCCAAATGAGCTTGGACCTGAAAAAATTATTATGCATAATCTAGATTGTGGAGTACCTGCAGGGGGTAGGGGATGTAACAATGGTATTAAATATATCAGACCTAGACATTGCACATTACATTTGAGAGTTTTTATGGTAATAAGTGTCTAGTTGTAAAATAGATAGCATTAGCAATATAAGACGTATGTCTCATTTAAATTTACCTATCACTTATGATGAAGATTTAAGATGAGACCGTAAAAAGTGGGTTTTATACATGGGACATCACTCACCTATGTCACATGAAAATCCGGGACCTAAGAGTGGCCAAAGGGGATACAAATTGAATACAATAGGCAAGTACATAGTTGGTTTCATAACCCGTAAGCTAATAGAAAAAAATCCACAAGCAAAGAGTGCCATATAACCTTTGGTTGTAAATTGAAAATTCTATAAGGAATAATACTGGGACATGAAGCACCCGTATAGAGCTGACAGAAGGATAATGTATTATGTTAAAGAATTAGTATACTATGCCAATGTGATCAAAGTAAGTGATAGTAACAAAAATAAGTAAATGATGTAACTGTTAAAACCTATGTTGGACGTGTAGAGTATGAGAGTAAGTCAAATGTAAATGCCCCCAGGATACCGTCGAAGGGATCCATATATAAATAATTTAGTTCTTGAGCATCATTGGAACCACCCATGTGTATGAATCGGTAAGATATTTGACAGTTGCAGTTCCAGAGACCAACGTAGAGATCTGCATGTGTATATAGAAAAAGATAATGTTATCATACTAGGAAGTCCAGCTAGCATAGTAGACCAAATTGTAACATATAAGTAGTTATAAGCTAACAAGAGCAATATCTCTCTCTTTCGTAGATACAATGCAAACAGCTGCATGACTGTGATGGTGTGGTATGACCTATGTAAGATGTGTAGATGGTGGGAGGAGTGTTTCCCTTCAGTGGATGTGTATGAGATGAGGTTCCTTATAGAAATGCTATCCTCAACATTGATCTTATGGAATGAACCATAGAACAAGAGTGAATGTCATCAGGAAATGAAGAAGTAATGTGATACTAGCAAATGTGTATGATGTCTAAAAAAAGAGTAATCATGAAGCAACTGGATATGAGAGAGAGTAGTAGATGCTAGGACCAACAATTGTATTGTGATAGCACTAAGAGTCAAGTGTAGTACACTTTGAGGTCATTGAGGGAAAGTATGCCCTCAACAATCAAGTGTGAACTGTAGCACTATGCACATGTAATCATCAGGTACATGACAATTACTAAATGTGTGTACCAAAGATGTAAGAGCGTTGAGAAAGGTCAGAAATGAAGTGTGTAACATTGATAATGTAATAAATAGGCTATACATACACAATATTAGAGACAACTCATTGTGATGGATGGGGGGGAAGGTGTGACACCCACAAGTGTGTAAATGGATAGAATTGGCTATCTGAAATGGCTGGTGATGAGCGAGGGCCCCCCTATCTAATAGTCCTCACAGAGAAAAAGGTAACTGTGACCAATGAAAAATAGGACTGGTGGTATATGAGAGTAACTATGTGAACATGGAGCACACGATGTGGTAAGGTAGGTGGAGAAAACTTATAGGAATGGTTGCATGCGTAGGGTACTTACACCAACATAGGATAAGATTGTAATGGACCAATGAGGAAGACATAGGTTGTGATGTATCCTTCATGTACGAATGGGAAAGGTAAAGGTGTAGAAGTAGCTTTAGACTTGTGAGATACAAAGAGGCATTAGATAGCCATAGCTGGTGCAAAAATAAAGGCAACTATATTGGGCCGAGGTATGGTGTATGTGCTAAGAATACCTTTGATGGTGATAACTCTCTTATTATGGATGAAATTGAGACATAAGTGATGCATGGAAGGGATAACCTGGGTAGTGAAAATCCAAGGAAGACCTATGAGAAAAATCACATTACATTTTATTTGCAATGTAACTTGGGGAATGGTGTAAGTACAATAAGGGGCCCAACTGTAATGGGAAACATGATACGATCATAGGAACTAGGAACTAGAAATGTGATTAGGGATGTCTAGACATTTGATAGCTAATAAGAGTGCCTTTTGAGCATACATTGGGAAGTGCCAATGGATAGATCAAAGTATTCTTGACAGAATAAGTACCAATAAAAACATTGATTTGTTATCGAACTCCCATGTGAGGACCAAATGTAGCATGGTAATACACTTGATCTTCAACTGATTGTGATGCCACTCTTATGGACTTAGTACATTACAATAGTAGTAATAAGGAAATACAAGAGGTACTTGATGAAAGAGAAGACATGACATGATATGCTCGGCCACCTTGTAGAAGAATTAGTAGCTTGCTTGTCATGCTTGGATAATGGGTCATCTGAAGATTTTTAGATTTTGATTATCATTTCCTTGTTAGCATCTTTTTGTATTTGAATGGACCTGATGATTATAGTTAAAAGACTCACCTTTTGGGTGATCATTATTTCAGATTTTCATCATGGTTTATAGTATATACTTATTCAGTCAATGAAAATGATAATTTGGAACTTATGGGTTGGCCCCCTCCAACGTTGAATTGATCCTTGGCATGTTTTTTTGGTCGTATTTTTTAACCTAGGTTGAGTTTTCTTTGATAATCGGTGATGATATTGGGCCATTGATCTCTGTCCTTGATGAACCTGCACTGTTGATTTCACTACACCCTCGGTTAGGGTTTCTGTGTGCTTCTGACACGTGCATGCATTTTTAACTCGGTTGGGTTAGGTTTACTCAAACCCTGAGTTAGAGGGGGGCGAAACACACTTGGAACCCTAATCGTTATCATTTTGGAGCTCTATTTGAGCTAAACGAGCTGTGCAAAAGTTTTGATCTACTGCCATTGATATTTATGTTGAATCTTTCAAGCTCATTCTGAGGGGATTCAATCTGCAGCCATGGAAAGTGAATGTGGAGCTCCTTGAATCTCTGATCCTCTGTTCATGCTATGAGTGATTTTCTGGTTTCTATGTTTCATCGACCAATGTTGACACTGTAATGGGTTTTCTGAGCTTGTAAGCTCTACAATCTTGAAGGAGGGTCGTCATTTCTTCAGATCTGTACGTTTTCCAATGGGGGTGTTCATGTTTTGCGTGATTGACTCTCAGCTTAACCTGACTTCTATGACTGGTAAGTCCATTTCCTCTCATGGGTATTTAGTAAAAATAAAGAGAAATCCTTTTTGCTGAAATGGATCTATATCTTCTTTCTTTTGAGGTGGGAATTTCGTGATGGCTCCTGTCACAAAATAATGGCCGTTATTTCTATATGGGTTTCGATGGTACCCTCGAGCTTGTAATGTGTTCTGAGCCTACTCCATTATTCTTTGAGCACGTGATTTCTTGATTTATGGGTATTCATGGTCACTTTAATCGAAACTGCCGAGGATAAAGGTGAGTGTATTCTTCAGCCCAATCTGCATCATGACTTATAGATCTGCATATTTCAAGTTCTGGGTATCTGTAGATCTGTGACTTTGAGAATTTCTTCAACTCTGTATAGAAAACATCTGTAAAAGTTGAAGTATTGGTTTTCATCATGCACTATAATTGCATTTCCTTTTTTTCTTGTATTTTCACGATTGGCCATTGATAAAATGAGCTCAAAAAATCATCTGTGGTTATTGTGTTTTTTTCTACTTTTACTTAAAATGAGGTTTTCGGCGATACCATTTTGTACACGGTGATTTCCTTGTGGTCTTGAGATTTTGTGCATGCAATAAACAAGAAAGTATGTCATGAATATTTCTTCAGGCCCTCTATAACTTCTTTGTTCCACCACTGTAATCGTGATTATCTGTTTGGAGATTTAGCAAATGTGTATTCATTCTTGACTGTATGTCACCATTATTTTGATTTCAAATCTCTGTTTTGGGTATTTATGAGCTCTGGCTCATCTTTATCACGTGCTATAATCTTCTAAGTCATAAGTAATAACTAAGATTACCCTATCTGCATCTTCATTCATATGCATGATATGAGAATGACCAAAATTTACTAGCTGAGCATTAAAGTTTTCATTTCATAATGTATTTTGATTGTATCGAATGGACGTTGTTTCTTTGAGGTCGAAGTATTCAGTTGTACAAATCTCAGAGGCATTATTAATGAAGGAGATTTGTTCTAGCAAAGATTTGCAGATCTCCTTTTGTAAGATATGTGGCTCTTTAAAATTTTGATCTGCTTTGCACTGTGCTTTTGAGATCATTAAAACTGTAAAACCCTTGTCCTTTTCTAACTCAAACATTGAATTTTTGAACACTGAAATAGATTTGAAAGGGTTGTATCTAATGCTGAAAACTAATTCTTGAAAATAGTTTTTATACTTGAAAGCTCTTGTCATTTAAAAGTCAGAAGTAGTTGTCTTTTAGATCCAAACCCTTTATTTTCTGCCTGTAATTCTGTATTTGAGATTCACTACAACTTTAGTATGTATGCTGAAAATTTTTAAAATTCCATTTTACATGGCGAATCCCTGTCAAATTTTTCTCAGATTCCTTTGACTATCTGTTTCAGCTGTAATAAATCATTCCAGTTAACCTCGGCCTTTATATTCTAATTCTTCTGCAATCTCATTTTTTTGTGACGCACTTGTAAATTTCCCATGAATACCATATTTGCACCTTTTGAATGCATGTATTTCCGAAACTGGAAATACAAGGAGTTAAAATAAAACCCCGAGCTCAAAATTGACAACCATTTCCTTCTCTTTTTTAGGTACCATGGTGTAGTTTGTAGAAGACATATGGTGCAACAATTTAGAAAGAAAAGAACACCTCCTTGAGGAAATAATGGGTTTACTTTACCTCCTTACATTTTCAACTTCATAAATATGTGCATTGTTTTTCCTTCAGTTATTTCTCACGGCTTGTGTGAGAAAAATATTTATAACTATTCCTCATGAATAAATGAAAATATTTTCATGTAATGAGATGTATGTCCTTCCTTTCTATACTTTCTTTCATTTGTATGGATAATGAATGAACCTATACAACTCAAAACACTTAAATAATTCACTTAATCATAGAAATACATAAAAAAAAGTGTACCTTATTGTCACTTATTGAAAATGCAAACTGCTTGTACAATTGTAAATTGTCCTTCAAAACCGTCACTTGTCTGCAGCTTAAGAACATCATGTCTGGTACATACTACCCTTCCTACCTTCCTCAAGGACTTGTAATGGTTGTTTACAGCTGTTGCATAGTTCTGATGAGGGTTTCAAATGGAATGGCTACATCTATGAGGCATGGCGTTCTTTTACTATACCCAAGTTGTAGTTTTGATCCCAAATGACTTCCAACCTTCCAAAACCAAATAATTAAAACTGCATCTTTCTCCAAGATGTCTGTCCCAAACATAGCCAAACTCGTAACTCGACCAATCTGAGAAACTTTTAAAAGTTTCAAGTTGACCTTTTTAGAATGGAACGCAAAAAATGTCAACAGCAACCATGTAGACAACAGAAAAATTCCTAATGGTAAAATAGAGAGTGCAAGAATTACATAAAAATAGATATCTAAGAACAAGTCGCTACTTTGGGAGGAGGGGGTAGATCATCTCGATGAGGGACGTACACTCCACAAGATGCATCTGCTGAAGGAGGATCCATCTGCCAACAATCATGGTTTGGAATCTACATCTGCAAGGGAAAAATAAACCCCCATCCTGTGGGAAGAGAGCTAGCCATAGTCGAAATTTCAGGTGGAGGAGAGGCCAACCGTGGATAGCTAGCAGTTCCTTTTCCACTCAAAGTAGGGCTCCATCGTGGACTAGAAGAGGACGGATCCAAAGGATGACCCTAAGGAGAGGCAAAGTAGTGGTTGCGAGATATGATTATGTGATGTGGTGATAGATGTGGTGATGATGACAGAGGGTCCGAAGGAACTTGAATCATCGTGCATGACACACTCCCCTAGTGTGCATGCAACTGTTGCCCAAAATAAGCTCATGCTTAATTTTGGTCAACTAACACCCTTTTTCCCCCCTTTTGTGCTTCAATGTAATTTTTTATATATTTTAATTAATTAAGGTTTCCCAAAAGCATCTTCATCAGATAGGAAATTTCTTCCCCTTTCCGAAAATATAAATAAGTCCTTCTAAATCTTCATATTTTGAAAGTTACGGGCCTTAGGGGATTTTTTGCAATTTTTACCAATTTCGGGTATAGGGGCTTGCAGGATTTTTTGCAAATTTTTCAATTTTGGGCTTGGGGGCTTGGGTTTGTTTTTGTAAATTTTCATTTTCGCCATCTCTTGTGCGGATTAATGCAAATTTTCAAATGGGCATAATTTTTGACCTGGTGCTCGAAATTCAACAAATTTTATATCGTTGGAAAGGTCTCGACATCCTCTACATCATGGAGACATGAAATATGAATTTTGGTGAGGGTAGGTGGGAAAAAAGGAAGGAAACACATCCATTTCCAATATTTAAATATTCAATCTTGTAAAAGGCAAGAAATCCTTGGCAAACTTAAAATAGCTGCCCACACTCAGAAGGCCACAACTTTTGCATTTCTAAACGAAATTTTACAAAATTGGTACCGTTGGAATTGTGGATTCGATCCAGTCACACAACCATTAAGAAGTGCAAAAATTAAAGAAATTTTGATGGTGATGTTTCCGAAAAAGTGTTCGAGTTCAGAACAACAATTCCAGTGGTGGTTGGGATACATTCAATGAAGCATGGGCTAACATATTTCACTGCTGGAAGTTATGGGACAGTATGAGATCCCTTTTGCAAGAAACATACCATTATTTAACTTCATTTACTACCTCTTTCAAGTGGTTGAATGATTGATTTTGAGATTTACTTTTTTCTCTCTCCCTTTCCTCTCAGATTTCTATAAATTGGAGTGCTAGGCTCATTGTAAAGGGAGATAGTTTTTGAGTAGAAAATATATGTCAAAATTGTTTTGTGAATCCAATGTGATATAGGCCCTTGTAGTGGAACATAATCCTAACAAGGAATTCACTAGCTTTTTACAATGATGGTGAGGGTTGGCAATTCGTTTCGCTTGCATCTTTCCGAAAAAATAACAAGTAAGCATATTTGCGCTTAACTTAAACCCAGAGATAGCCTTCCATTTACAAATGCGCTGCGCCTCTAACTTCGAAGAAGTTATAGAGAAGGGATTTCAAATCAAAAAGGACCTCATCACAAAGCGAACACTTAAATTGGTTGTCAAAGACAAACATGAAGAAAAATCCTTAAATAAAATAAATTTCTTCAAGAACAAAAAACATTACATTGGAGATGGCATTCCAAAATCCAAAAGAGTCCAAACCATGTGGACTGGTCCACTTTTAAAGCTCTCACAAGGACCTCATCCTAAGGAACCCACCAAACATGCGTTCACGCCATTAATAGAATCCCCATTTTCCATACTAAAACAATTAGATAACATAAACATGGTAGAATACCTTACCGTAATGATAACATACCCAGAAGATGCTCCAAAACCTGATTGGTTCAAAGAGAATGAGTACCGTGTCTTCCATCGTGTTAAAGGGAACAAGACATACAGGTGCTTGAGACTACGTCATTACATATAAGACCTCATTGAAGAAGGAAAAATCATCATAGATTCTCCCCTTGACTCAGGACAAGGTCCAAATGAGAAAATGGGTATCTTCAAAGAGCCCTTTCCTAACCATGCAGATAAAAATAAAAGGAAGCCAGATAATAGAAAAAGTTCCAATGACTATAGGACTTCTAGCTATGTTCATACCACCAATGATATCCCCTTCGATTCCCACATAGGATGTATCCGTTCGTCTGATGAACAAGTCAATACTATTAAGATCTTAGAAAAGATTTATGTAGTCGAGATGCAACGTAATTGTTTGATCATAACAGACCCCCTACCTATCCCTCAGAAAGGCCAGTACAATCTAATAGAATAGTTAGAGAAGAAGCCCACTAGGATATCAAATCTTAGATCTCAGGTCAAAAGCTCTACTGCACATAAAAACATATTGTATAAAACACTGCAGATTTCGGGAGTCTCTACCGATGTAGATCCTGCACACCTCCAAGCCATGATTACACACCTTGACTCCACCGATCATATCACTTTTGATCATGTTGTAATCACGCGTAATGACCAAAAACACAACATACCTTTATATATAGAATTAGTTGTTACCTGTCACAAGATCAAGATAGTACTTGTGGATGGCTAATCTAGTTTAAACCTTTGTACTTTAAAGTTGGTTAAAAAACTAGGCCACTCAAAAATGGATTTAGGTTCCAAAACTATTACAATCATGGCTTATGATAATGAGGAGCGAGAGTTAGTAGGCACTATAGTAGATCCAATGGAAGTATGGGCAACTTTTCATGATAAAATGTTCCATGTCCTTGACTTGGATCTACCATACAACATGCTCTTAGGACACCCATGGATCCATGCCATGCAGACCATTCCTTCAACTTTCTATCAATGTATCAAAATGTGCCGTAAAGTACATATAATCAACATTCAGGGTGATCTAGAACCATTTACACATTGTAGAGCCTTGCATAGTTTTTCTCATGCAACTTATGAATATCCTTCTGCAGACATTATTGTTCCTTTTAAAATAAAGGCTATCAAGGGATGTGTAGATCCATATTCACTCACCCCTTATAATCCAGACTTTCCCTCATTGGTCAACTCTTTCGGATAATGTGAAGAAACGTAAAAAAAAAGGCCCAGGTGAGCCGTTCACTCTTAAACAAGCTTTATTACTATCAGAAGATTTATCTCAAACTTTATTGAGTTGACAATTCCAAACACGTCCATATTTTAAAGAAGGATCAGGTCATCAAGTGGGAGGAGGATTCCATTCAAAATTTCAATGGGATTAAAGAGGCATTAAAGCATGCACCTGTACTAGCAGCTCCATATTTATAACAATCCCTTTCAACTGTTCTCTTTTTCTTCAGAGGACACCATTGCATTTGTCCTGTTGTGGAAGGATGATGAAGGGGATGAGAGGCCAATTTCCTTTTTCAGTAAGGCATTGCAGAGGGCTGAGCTAAAATACACAATTATGGTGAAACAAGAATTTACCTTGGTAAAAGCAACAAAGGTTTTCAGGCCTTACATTTTGAGTTCTAAGATTGTTGCTTATGTTCCCCACAACATGGTGAAAGACATCTTATCAGAGATGGAAGTCTCAAGTAAAAGGTGAAGGTGGGTGAACAAGTTGCAAGAATATGATATGGATATCCAAACCATGAAGTTGGTGAGAGGTTTGGGCTTGGCTAAGCTTATGGCTAAGAGCAACTTGCAAACTGTTGAGGTGAATGAGGTAGGAGAAGGAAGGGTAGATGTTCTTTGAGAAACTAATGAGTTCTAAGTGGTACAAGGATGTGATTTTCTATCTCAGAAATTTATACTGCCCTGAGTATTTGAGTAAGAAAAAGAAAAGGGTCCTTAAGTTGGCTTCCCAGAAATATGTCATTACTAATTATGGGTTAGCTTGGAAGAACCCTGAGGGAGTCCTCTTAAGGTGCATTACTAAAGATGAATCCCCCAAGATAATTTCTGATCTCCATGGAGGAATTTATGGGGGGAATTTTGCTAGAAGGGTCACAAAACACAAGATCCTAAGGGTTGGTTATTGGTTACCAACTCTTTTCAAGGATGTAACACTTTTGGATAGAAGATGTGAGAGTTGTCAGCATTTCTCTGGAAGACTGAAAGCTTCAGGCTCCCTTCCTTTGCAACCTGTATCAATTGAAGCTCCATTCAAGTAATGGGGAATGAATTTTATTGGTGAGATTTTAGACCCTTCAAGTGCTAGCCATAAGTGGATTCTTGTAGCCACAGATTACTTCACCAAGTGGGTAGAGGCAATCCCCACCAAAATGGCAACACACCAAATTGTCATGGACTTCATGTTGAACCATATGATCTATAGGTTTGGGGGTGCCAGTCAAAGTTATTGCTGACAATGCCATGAGCTTCAGAGCTAAACCCTTAGTGGCAATGTGTAGAGAATATGGTATAAATTTCATATATGCCTCTAATTATAATCCCCAAGGAAATGGATAAGCTAAGTCCACTAATAAAAATTTCCTAAAGATTATCAGAAGAACCTTGGAGCTTAACAAGATAAAATGGGGTGAGTAGTTGAAAAAAAAAAATTTGGGTTGACCGGATTACTGTTAAAAGAGCCACTGGAAAGAGTCTATTTGATTTGGTGTATGGAACTTAGGCCCTGCTGCCCCTGCATATACAATTATCCTCATATAATTTTATGCAACAATTGGAAGATCAAGAATTAAGTCCATATGATGCTTGTATTAACTAGATTGTTGAACTTGATGAAGAAAGGAGGGCATCCCACCAAAGACATATAAAGTTCAGAGAGAAGCTGAAGAAGTTATTTGACAAGAAGGTCACTCCCAGAGCTTTCAATGTTGGGGATCTTGTGCTACTATGGGATAGCAGGTGTGAGGATAAGGGCAAGCATGGAAAATTTGACGCTCTATGGATGGGCCCTTACTCCATTGATATTAGGATTGGTGAACATACCTTCTTCCTAAAGGAATTTGATGGGGAATTGCTTGAATTACCTATTAATGATAGGCATTTGAAACATTTCTTGGATTTATTCCCCAGAATCAAGGTGAACATCATCTGTACAGTGTATAGTTTGTTGATTTGTTTTTTGTTCTTCATGTTTTTTGTTCGTTCTAGCCCCTCATGGCTTGTTTCTGCTTGTTTCTCGGTTCTTTTTGGGGAATAGTTATGGTTTCATGATTTGCAAGCTGAATCCTTTTCCCAATGGATATTTTGGCACTTGGTCTACCTTTGATCTTGTGGAACTCGCAGGGAGTGCCCATCCTCGATTCAGAGCCGATGTTGGTGCTCATTTTGATCTCTCACCATTTTGCCATAATTTTCCTCTGTCTGCATGTTCTAAAATATTGTCTCTCGATGTGGGTTTCTTGAAAGATTTTACCACCATTTTTAATTCCTCAATTTGTTTTCAAAATCCATTTTCATGTCCCTCCTTGAAGAAGTCTCTGAGTTTTCCCTGTTTTTTCCCTAACGTCTTTAAAATCCGTGGGCGTTTCCATTTTTCCTATTTTTCCTTGACCATGGAAGCTTGAGAATAATCAATTTATATTTGCATACCTTTGAAAATCCAAATCCATGGTTGGAGGATGCTCGGAACCATGATTCACTTTTTTTTGTTTCAAAAAAATTTCATCATAAACGAAAAGTCAGGTTCTGGGCATGAGTGGTGAAATTTTGTGTTTTTAACAATCTGACGGGTGTATTTTTCCTGTCAAAGTTATTCCTCAGCATTCAGTGGTCACATGGCTTCTTTTGGTTGGTCAGGAGATGGTGGCAAAAATGCTTTAACTTATCACTTTTTGCTTTTATAGCAAAAAGGAAAATTTGATCCCATGGCTCCGCTCAATTCTGATTGGTTCTTTTGGTGCTTACGTGGCTTCTTCTAATTGGATGAGGTGCGATGGGTTTGTTTTTGAACTTGTTATTTTTTGCTACTTTGGAAAAAAGTTTGAACTCGCCCCACGGCCCTACCAGGCTCTGATCAAAGTAAATTTAAGTGGCAGGAAAAATTTCTTATTTTCACCCCGAGGGTGTCCATGTGTTCATTTTTTATTTGATGCAGCTCGGCGGGGTACTCCTAAACTTTTTAGAAAGTTTTAATCCCAAACTTTTCCACGTGGAGGAACGACGCTCAGTTAAAGATTTAATTTTTGGTTTAGTCTTAAAGTTACACCGAGAAGACACGTGGAGGTTTCCGCTACTTCACCTAGACTTAGACAAATTTTTATGCAACTAGTACAGTATGGCAGATCAGGGACATGAGGCGAGCCCGCGCTCATTCATGGTCTCCGCTTTGGGAACCATTTTGAAAGTACACATGAAGACACATGGAGGATTCCGTCAGGTCTTCCCATACTTATTCTTTTTCAAAATGGTTTTGACAGGCCTTGGAGACGTGGGAGAAACCCCGCATGTTTGAGGACCGGGCCCTTGAAGTTTACTTTAAAGAAGCGCTAGGAGGACACTTAAAGGCCTCCGCTCATTTTGCATTTTCCTTAGACTTTTTAATAGCCAAAGGAGACTACCTTAGAGCTTGAAAAATGGCACCTTCCACTGAGTTTTAAACATTCAAACAAATCTTTCTAGGATAGGACACGTGGTGAGCCCGCGCTCTTTCAGGTTCTCAACTTCTGGGGACCATCTTAAGATGTGCCATTCTAACATGTGGCAATTTGAAAAGTCAGAGGGGTGGGGAAGAGGACCATCAGAGGTAAATTGGATTTTTTTCCTCTTGTTACCAAAAGGATTAAAACATCAAAATGGGCCGAAGACTCGACAGTTTATAGTCAATATTTTTCCCCGATCAACGGCGGAAGGACAGAGCTGAGGAGAAAATTTGGAAAATTTTCCCTTTTCCAAAAAGGAGGTGAAATAGCAGAATTTGGCTATATTTCCTTTGGGACCTACCTTAGGACACGTATCAGTCTCATTTCTCAGGGGTAGAGGTGTGGAGAAAAATGTGAAAATTTTACATTTTCCAAAAGTTATAAAAGGAAAAGAGGAACCTGAAGGCCCACTCTGAAAATGGATCTCCACGTGGACGGTCCAAATTTAAAATAGAAATCAACAAATGTTGTGCCTCTATATCTGATTTTTCCACCATTTTCACTCCAGAGCTCTTGGGGATGCATATTCTTATGGTTTTTTTCTCATTTCTTGGAGTCTCTTGCATGCCAAATGAAGAGGAGCATTAATCTGGAGGCCTGGTTTGATGGGGAAGGTCTAAAAATGTCTCTCACCATTAATATGTAATCTAACTATCGGATTTGGCCTAATTTTTCTTTCCTTGGCATGTGAAAGACTTGTTGATATCTGGGTTTGATGAGGAATCCGGGGACGTCTTTTACCATTAAGATGGTATCTGATTTCTTCTCCATTTTCTTTTCTCAAGCACGTAAGGAGCCAGATTTGAAATATTAGGGGTGGAAGTTGTTGGCAAGTAAAAGGAAGAGTTATCTACCAGAAGAGGGAGTTCAATGCAGGAGATGCTTTAAGAGATCTTCCCTTTCAGCACTTGACAAATTTTTTATAGATCTGATTCTGGTAATCTCAATCCAGATCACGGTGAGTACTGGTGCACTCAATGTCTCTAGTTTTGGGAGGAAAAGGCTCTATTGTAAAATGATAAAAATAAGCATGATTTTTCCATGAAAAGGGTTGGGAATTTGTAAACATAGGAGTGTTAGGAGTCAGAAACTAATTTCCTAAGAGAAAAGCTTGATAGAGCCCATCTTTCAGAGAAATTATCTAAAGAAAACATGTTTATCTCTTTTGTGTTAAATTTGATCATGTCAAGGTGGTTGCAAGTGTACAACCATTGACAAGCTTTGAGATTGTTCGAGAAAATTTCCCCTGCTGATAAATTTAGCCAGACTTGAGTTAATTTGTGTTATTTTGGGAAAAAAAATTGTCTTCTTCGTTCCTGAATGTCTCCAAGTGAGTTTTTTTTTGTTCCCATTGCATTCTTACATTGAAATATGTGTGAATCACACAAGATCTTATCCTTGTGATAGTTTGGTGGCATTTGCAATTTCATTCATCAGAAGAGATTTCATTTGATACTGAAGTAAACAAATTTAAAATCACTATGACTCCTAGCATGACTATAAGATTGTTTGTTAGCCTTTAAGGGTATCTTAGGTGTGATGAAATAGAGACTGATAATGTTCAGTTAAGTTTTCCAATTTGAGCCTTCATTTTGGATCCTTGAAGTTTGTGTGAAAAGTGTTGATCTAGGCCTCCATTGAAGCACATATTCTGGTTAAAGGAACATCCTGGCTACTCTGAAGTATTTTGCTATTCGAGCTCTACATTTTTGAAAAAAGTTCTCAAATATTTGGTATAATAAACTTTATCCTGCTTCACCTCCCACCAAAATCATTCAAAAATAATTAGTCCTACCTATATTACCCCTATTTCTCCTGTGTGTATATAGATGCATAATTTATATTACCAAAACATGTAGAAACACTCATGTTTTCATTGTCTTTAGTGGTCCTAAACCTTGCTAAGAAAATATCTCCATTATCTAGAGTGACAACTCGTGAGAGTTAGGTTTTGTTGCATTGATAATATTTTCTTCAAGGTCTTCTTAATAATTTCACAAGGAAGTACATCTCCATCTCCTCCACAAACAGTAGGCTACAAAAGGGTTCTCTCACCTTGGTTTAAAGGCACAACCATAAAGTAGTGAGGATCGATCAAATCCTCTTGAGGGTGTTATCCATTTATCCACATTTGAGTGACAAATGGCCATTTAGATCCTATCCCCAGCTACAAAATGACTCAGTATGATCTATCTGTCTTTAAAATTTCTTCTAAACCTGTGATGTTGCTAAGACTTTGAAGGAGAATCAATTTGGGTACCAACAGAGCCGCTACAGGTACTTTCTCAAATGTGATCTCCTCAGAAGCCACATGGGTGTCCTATAGTGGATTGTTCGTCACCCCCTCCCTTAGGTAGAAGATGCTCCTTTGAATGAAGAGTCCTACTCTCTAGCATACCTACTATGGAAGCCTCTCTACTGGCTATCCACTCATTATTGGTCTCCTCATCTCCTCCCTCCTTGTCTCTCCCCCTTGGCCTCTTCCTCCTCCTCTCCACTATATATGGGAGAGGCCTCAATCTATAACATCACTCGTGGCCTAGATGGATCTGGGAAAACCCATGATGAAATAATTAGGACCCCCAAGAGTGACAACAGTCCAATCGAGCTCACCTCTATGGCCAACTCTAGCCTCTCAATTACCACAGTAAACAATCAGAACCGTATGAAGGGCATCAACATATGACATTCCAAAATGTTGCGATAGTCTATCAATAGGGTGAGACTTAACCCTGTCAATCTCGTTTGTCAATTGTGTGGTGGTACTATATGTAGCTATAATAACAACATATTCACCCCATATGCTAACCATATCCTGATACGACTGTGCAAAAAGGTCATTTTTGGTGAGGGTCACCACTAGCTGATGTCACCCTCTAGGCAAGGCCATAATTATCGATCTCAGGGATCAGATATCCGTATCGTCTAAAATCCCAACGCCCCTCTGATAGGGGACCATGCACTCATACACCCAACACATCACCAATGTAGGATGACTCAGGGCATTTCCCTATAGTTGAAAAAAATCTGTAATGATCATGATAAGTGGCTCACAGAATATCAACACCCCATGTGTATGTGCAACCATGTTGCTCTATACTCTGAATTATGGGGCCTAGCACTAGAGTATCTTGTCCCCAAACTTATCTCCAACCAAGAGTATCTTGTCCCCACACTTGTCTCATACCCTTCTTGGTACCAACATGATATGTTAATCCATATCCCATATAGGTATCCCACTACTGGGATATTACCACTAATTCAACACTCTCCAATTTCTGTGTCCTTCATGTAATGAGGAACACTCTAATGTAATGGTCCACTCTCCTCGGACCTCAGGTAGTTGGAATGTGTTCTGGTATACATCTTAATAGCTCAAAAAGTCACATATTAAGTGACTCAACTAAGTTTGGTAAATCTCCATATCTCAACCCTATGTAATAAATCTCTCTTCCTAAGTAACGTCATCTGAAATATGAGGAAGCCAATCACACTCTCTCACTCTAGTCCATTTGATATATGACCTCTGCAATCACTAAAAAACTAAAAGAGTAAGTTAGAAACATCTCATGCAAAATAATCTCATCAAAAACATCATAAAACAACACAAAAACTAAAACAATTCTTCACACTTAGTGAATTTTAGTCTCTACATTAAGAATTACACAATCACCTCTCTATGCAGAGAGGTGTTTGCGTAATAGTTGCAATATTTATGCAATCGGCCCTCTATGCATAGTGGTGGTTGTGTAACCGTTGCCTGCTTAGAGTGGCAGTCTTGTTCAAAAAGGACGTGTCGTACCCTATAACCCACAAATCCCAAAAAAGACAAAAAATGACTATTTCCGACAAAATAAAATCCAAATAAACCTAGTCACCCCCCATGTGAACATTTTGACTACAACATTAGCAAAAATAACCCCTAGGTAATATTTTTCCATATTTTTTTGATAAAAATTACACAATAATAAAACATCGAATAATAATAATATAGAAACTGAATATTCATTCAGGATGTTAATTACAATGATAGAGGTTACATTTTATAATGTTTGATTTCCTACAAATGTGGATTCAAAATTCATATTCAATCCCTACAATATCTCTCCATGAATCTCTCACATTTATGCCTAGGATATCTCTCTCATCCCTTTATTATCTCCCACACAAAAATAGCTAAGTGAGTTGTTTATTCAACAACTTCACTCACACACAACTATTAACTATATTATTAATGTGAGTTGTAATAACTCATTATTAATAATATTACAATTTATTAATAATGTCACAATATATTTGTAACATTCACTCCCCTATTGTTAACATTATTAATTCCCAATATACACTCCCCTAATGTTGACAACGTAGAAAAAATAATCACACTTCCTTCTGCATATTGCCGCCCATGTGTGCTCATGATCTGGATGGTTTTTTAGGACAACCAACAACTTGAAACAAAGGATGGTTTTACAGGGGAAACCAACAACCTAAACTAAAGGATGGTTTTATAGGATAATCAACAACCCAAATATCATGTTGTTGCTTTTCCTTTGTGCTTTCATCTATCCACTATGTCTTTCCTTCAAGGAATCATGTAGGAATCACTGCTTACTGAATACAAACTAAATAGAGGGAAAATTGAACATTGAGACCATCTTTCAGTTCCCCCCTCAATGTGAACATTTCACTTATTCAAACAGGAACTCTGAAATCATATTACAAATCCGAATTAAAAGAAAACACACATACACACACACACACACACACACACACACACACACACACACACACTCTACCACCACAGCTTCATGCGGCCCCATCATTGGTGACTAATGAGAGGTCATTGATTGACCTCCAGCCTCCATTGCCTCCGTCCTCCATGAATGTTGCTACTTACTTAGCATATAGGACCATGGAGCTCAAATTTACACCACCTTTTTTTGATGCATCTTCCCCACATATCTTCGCTTTGGTTCTTAAATTCCAAAGTGGGGGTCTAGGGGCAGTACCCCCCAGCGGGGTCAAGGGGCAGCGCCACTTGCAGGGTCCCAGGGCGGCGCCATGGGTGCGCTCCCTATTGCGATATAGGGCGGGGGTCGAGGGGCGGAGCCCCTGAAGCCAAGCATATTTTCCTTCTTTAAAGTCATCAAAAATATTATTAGAACTACAATATTATACAACTTATTCTCCCAAAAATTAGACGTCGAGCAACACCGAAAATAAATCCATGAGGAAATTGTTTTTTTTTTATATTTTAGACTTTTACAATGACCTTTTTTTTTTCTATATATATTTTTTAATTTTTTTAACAATGATTTTGATACTTATACACTTAAACATTGTGAATAAAAATAAACACACAATAGCAATAGTTGACTAGACAAAAAGGACAATAATTCTTGAAAACGTTTACAATAACATTAATAATCAAAACGATGAAAATATACCCTAATTTAACTAAGACTTACACTCTTTTGACTACAGACTCTACATGACCTACCTTACAATGACTAACAAATAACTTTTATAACACAAACTTATGGCATAAAAATAAATATTGTAATGAACTTTCAAATTTCGAATATAACCAAAGGTTATAATTAGAACTTGCACTATTTAAACAACACCAAACAAGACTTATGAAAATAGACAAATGATTATATCCAATAAAACTGACCCGAAAAAAAACTGATGATAAACTACACTGGTGAAATCTGTAGCATTTTTTCTTTAGAATTGGTTGTATGACGACTAGCAGTATGCATGAGAGGATCAGATCAAATCGTCCAGCTGCATTAGACTGGGAATGCAATGTTGATAATCCCTGGACTGTGTTGATGTGTTAGATAAGTGAATGAAAATACTATATTCACAAGAGCTTGTAGTTAGGAACCATTTTCAGTCCTTTAAAAAATGTATTGGTAGTTTTTTTGAATTCTCAATTAGAGAAGAATGATGGATCAAAATGTAGAACCCCTGAGACTGATCCTTGTTGTAGATCTTAAAAATCAAAAACAGGTTGCTCTTTCAAAAAAACAAGGCTCCAATCTTAAACACCAATGCACAAATGGCATATGAAAATATTCCAATAGGTTGCACGGTTCTACTCATAATTCATAGATCTAGTATGAAACCCACGTGAACTATTCCCAATGTAAAATCAGATGGAAGCAATGAAACCATTACAGGTTTAGAACAACAAATGCAAGGTGAAATGAAAAACTACATTCAATGTCGAATCTGAGCTGAGAAAGGAAGATGGTCGCCTTTGATGTGTGGAGAACATTAGTACCAATTCAAACGATAGTTTGCATCTGTTATTTCAGAACTTTGAGATTGAAAAAATGAGAGCTATTGACTCAGACACTTTTAAATGTAAATACCTCAGCTTTGTAATATTGAAGTGGACGTCATGCACATATTTATATACCTCGGTGTTCTACAAGAGAAATAACAAACATGCACTACCCCTCTATAGTTATTTTATATTTCCATCATAGACCTGAGGGATAAATCACTGTGATACCACTGATAAAAACTGCACAATAATAAAACATTGAATAATAATAATATAGAAAGTGAATTTTCATTTGGGATGTCAATTACAATGATAGAGGTTATATTTTATAATATTTGATCTCCTACAAAGGTGGAGTCAAACTTCATCTTCAATCCCTACAATCTCTCTCTCATCCCTTTATTATCTCAGACACCAAAATGGCTACGTGAGTGGTTTATTCAACAAATTCACTCACACACAACTATTAACTATATTATTAATATGAGTTGTATTAACTCATTATTAATAATATTACAATTTATTAATAATGTCACAATATATTTGTAACATTTTCACATTATAAGTTATAAACAAATAAACAAAAACAACTCACATGTCTCTAAGCCACTGCTCCTCCCGTCAGTTGTGTCGTTATCTTGTAGTTGTAATCTTCGATTTTTATATACTCACACATGAAACCATCAGAGGTGATCAAAAGGTAAAAAATCACTAAGTGGGTGAGTGAAAATGATTTCTAGAAATAGTAATTGTGGTTATATATAACATATTTTAACTCCATTTTCAAGTGTGTGTGTTTTTTGCAGGGCTAGAGCGCTACTGCAAGTATATTTCTATCCCCGCGGATATAATAAGTCCTCTTGTCATTTTTTTAGCATATTTTGTCAATTTTATATTATATTTGAACTTGATTCCCATTTTCTTCTTGTAGGTGGTGGGATGCGTGGATTGGCATCACATTGACACATAAATGTGTTAGGTATAATTTCTAACTCTCTCATTTGGTAGTAACATACTCAGACTCTATATTTTATGTCTCTTCATGGTTAAAACACTTCTCAGAGGGGGTAATATGTACACACCCAATTTTACACGTACTACATTGTCAGAAAGGTTTGAAATCCCTAATTATGATTAATATCTTTTCCAATGATTCTTGAGTCCAATTTCCTACTTATAGTATATGTTTGACGCCTAGGATGCTTGCCTTGTCCATTTCCATGCTTTTCTTGCTTTCCTTTATCATTCTGCATGAATTTTCCTTAGCTTTTGACCTTAAGTCACGAAACCAACCCGATGGTTATGAAACCATTAGTCTACGCTCAATGGCGGTTGCGTAACCACTCCGATGGTTATGCAATCGCTCCTTTGTGTAGACTGTCGGTCCTGTGTGGTTTTTCATGAGACTCTTTTGACCTATTCTAAAAGTGTGTCAACTAATTCAATCTTTATTTTAGCACACATTTCTTGGTCAAACTGGTCGTTCTTGGGATCATTTTATACATATCAAATTTTCCTTCCCTTCCGACTGACTAATTGAAGTTAACTACCCCTTCTTTGAGAGAGGTGACATTACTTAGCTGCCAAATGGTTTAGACCATTTCTCTACCTTTTTCTTATAAGAGCGAAGCTTCTACCCAAAGCAATTGTTTGATATTTTTTTTGTGAATTGGATTGTTATGTTGTTGTAATATTTCCAAGAAATAAAAAATTAACCTCAGTTCTCTTGCATTATTATTCGCTTGCCTGCATTTCTACTAGATTTCCTACAAGCCATTCTTGCTCCAACACTTCTTCACTACTTCTTCTGCATTACCCAACACAGTTTCTTGGATTCATCTTAGCACCAAATTGGAAAAGAAGCTAAGGGGACAATTGTGTAAAACCATCACCGTATTTTTCACAGTTATAGACTTCCACATTGGGGATGTACTTATTTTCTTGAATATTTTTGTAATTTCTTTAGATTTCAATTCATAATTTGATTAGAGTATTGAAATTAATAGTAAATTTCATTATTGTATTTTCCATTAGTTTGCATAAAGATTTTGGTGAATGCTTATTCCATGCCTATCCCTATGAATTTGCAAGGGAAGTTTATCTAGAAGAAAGATTCTGCATTAGTTTAGAATCAATTGTAGTTTCATTTCAATCTATAAGATTTCATTAAATCCTTGATTTCTACCAGGGAGTTTCAGGGGAAGAAAATATTCTAACAATATTTTACTTATTCTCGTGTCTTTGAGGTAGGACAAAGTAAGCTTTAGATTCACAAATAGAAATTGGAAAAATCTTTTGTTTTATTAGGATATTTTAAATCCACTCTACATAGACAAATAGTCACACCAGGTTATTTGTTTTTTTAGTTTAGTTAATAGCATTGTAGAGAAAATTTCAATTTCTTCATAATTCTTCTGTAGATTTCTTTTATTTGTTTCCAAAAAGCATAAAATCCAAAATGTTAGATTAGATTAATTAGTTTGTTTTATTTGTTGCATTTCTATTATTCAATTGAAAAGAATAGAAACATTAGAATATCTTTGTCTTATTTATTATATTAGTCATTTACTTTGTCAATTAGATAAAATAAACATGTAGGCTCAATTAATTCGAGGAAAGTAATTGAATCATTTTAGTGTAATCCACTTGTTTATATTTGTTAATTAGGAACATAGTTTAATTAGCAGGAATTAATACATCTCCCCATGCATCCCTAGTTGGCTTAGGATTGACCTTTCCTTCTTGTGGTCTCTTTATGAGACTATTGTTTTATGTGATTTAGTAGTTCTCATATCATACATGACTATTAGAGGTCCTCAACAACAAAGAGACCAAGTGTATGGTCCCTAAATCCCACAGCCAAACACACCCTACCTATTTATCGACATTGACATAGGACTTTGTATCTTGGTTTTCCATCCCATGGCACTCCCTCCTACAATGATTTCATAGCTGAAAGCTCTGAGCACTGAAGCAGATAGTGCTTACAAGTTCTGGAAAAATCATCTTAGGCGATATTATTTTTCGTGATGCACCTATTTTTTCTCCCACACTTCCATGGCCTTTTCTTGAAACTTATACAAGGAAATTGCAATAAATTTACCGTCTTCCAAAATCCCATTGCGAGCATTTTTTTGATCCATATATTGACCGCCATTTACACATTACCATCCTCTTAGACCATTCCAAGTCACCCATGTAGGAAAGACACAAATTTGATGCCTTAGAAGGGCATATCCCATTAGTGCCCGTGTAGGACATCATATTACCTTGATCTTTCCTTATTCAAATTTCACCTATTTTCCTTATATACCTTCCACATATCCATCTATCCATTCCACACTGGTTATCCTGGCTTGCCCTCGGGAGGTTAGGTGTGCCTAAAATTCACATGTTGATTTTCTGTCATACAATGCCCCCAAGCGAAAGTAGGGTGGCCTGTGTGGATGAATTAATGGGTTCAATTTTCCCCCAAGTGTAGGGTAGGCTCAGAAGTGAGGGTATCTAAAATTGATGATTCCACCAACATATGGTAGTAAGGCTACCCCCAATTATGGTGATGAAATTCGAAAAGGGATTTGAGGAGGATTGGATGAAAAGGAAATGATCATCGTCTGACCACATATTTTCGAACTAAGGGAAAAAGGATTTGGATGTGATGGATGGAAGTAAAATGATATCATTTATGAATAAAATATAAGCCTAATGACACATGTTGTAAGGAAAGAGTTATACTAAAACAAAAGTGTGACCAAAGTCTAAACAATACCTAGCAACATGTGAGCTCTATGTCTATGCGAGATCAAATTGTGTGTGATATTGATGGTTAACTATTGTTTTAAGTGAAGACTTAATGTGTAATATGTAAAAAAAATAGCTAACGTATAGGGATTGATTAAGACAACTAGCTGGATGGAGGGTGAATGGAAGCCTAATTCGTGTATTGCTCTGCTGTCATCCTAGTGTCCATAGCCTCGACTAAGTTGCATATGATTCTTGTCACAAAATTTCTCTACTACAAGCCAGGAATCCATAGCTTTTGTAGAGATGCTAAAAACACCCCTAGAGAGAGTCTTGAGGTGGATTTAATTTTATATTTTTTTTTCTTTTCGATATTTGGGATTTTTTTAAGAGGTTCCACTCACTTAAGAACTCTCAAGGGGTTAAGAATCACTAGTGGCTTGATGGGGGATGGAAATGAGTGTGTAGACGAAATTGGATAGAGTTTCACAAGATATACCCATGGGTCTTCACCACAAGTTTAATAAGTATATTAAAGTGTGTGGATCTCTAGGAGGACAATTGTATTGTAATGTTAGAGGTAATGATAGACCGAGGTAGCCCAATTGTATTAGGTACTATTGGCTTACAACATGTGTGAGAAAGCTGATAAAATATTAGAATGAATGGATGTTATGATAATAATGGAGTATATGCAAAGGTATTTGTATGTTGGATGGAAGGAGGATGGCTAGGGAGGAAAGAACATCCTTGTGAAGGAGTTGAATTATGTGCTCAATCCATTTTTAGTTTTTTGGTATTTGTAGGGGATTAAATGAGTTGTGAGTGGGTTAAGTGGTAGAAATAGGTTGTGATGGAGCAGTGGGAGGGACATCATTAGCATTAGGTTTAAACCCTAAGCCTTAATGACCTAGATTTTGATGAAGGGAGATAGGTTCTTGAATGCCTTATTCATGGATTCCTAAGCCTTTGCCTGAATGTTTCATATTAGCGAACATATTTTTGGATATAGGATATGAATTGGATGCAAAAGATGATGCCATGTGGTCATCATGAGACTGATGGCTACTAAGAGGTCGGACTTAACCAAGGATGGGAGGTGAGATTTGTTTTGGTTTTTGGTTGGTGAGGGATATTTGGATGTACAATGATATTTGGATGGCTGACAATGTTGGGATATTGAGTGGGATTTATATGGTGAATGATGGTTAAGGAGAGGATTGGGATGGAAAGGTGGTCGATAGATAGGTACAAGGATAAAAATTTCTTGGTTAATGAGGTCTTGGACATACGACCTAAAGTGCATGCAACAATTGGTCAAATTTCTATAGGTGCAATGGAAGTCACAATAATAGTGTTCCAGATACCAAGATGGTTTGGGAATTTTTTTATGGCATGATTTTGATTAGGGTTTGGATGATCATGTTGAAAGTTTTTAGATGATGGAAGATGGTGGTCAAGGATTCTCCTAAATGAGTGAAGTGGTTTAGGTTAAATGATTTTAGGGGAGTAAGAAGTGAAGGTGAAAATTGGGTGGATAATGAGTTGTGTTTGTTGATTTGAATTTATGAGTTGGATTAGATTGTTGTGGCTTAAAATATAAAGGGGATGGATTAGGATTAGATGTGGATTAAGATGATGAGACTGGCATAGGATCCACATTGTATGGTTTAGGATTAGGGGTAGAAGGGGGTGGGGGTGACTTAGGCGTCACGGTGGATAAGATAAGTTTTATAGGATTGGGCGTAGGTTGTGGTATAGGAGGTCATGGGGAAGGTGGTTGGTTCCGAGAGGAATCAACCCCACAATTCAAGTTACGAGAAGAATTTTCATGGATTAGTCACTTGCTATGTAAAACCTAATAGTCGGTGTCGGTGTGAGCACAATACCCGTGATGAGAAAAAAATAAGGGTGTTAAATAGGAAGGATGTGTAGCCTTTCTAGTTTGGTCATGTTTTACCTACGAAATGATTTTATTCATGTGGCATTGATAGGGTCTATAATCAGAAAAATATTGACCTTGAGCCTCGTGCCATATACAATATGTCTTGGTCGTAGAGGACTGAGGAACCATAAGGAAAAAGAGGTAGCCTGGAGATTAGTTTTTTAGGCTATAAGGGGCTAATGAGAGTATCTGAGGATGACACCAATGCGATGGGTGAATATGGTGTCGATGGAGTAGCCTGTCTCTCAGTAATCGAGGACCAATAGATAGGATCATTACCCATGAGATCATCATCTTTGTACTCAAAACCAACGACCCGATCATCCACTCTTGAAAGGGAAAATGGGTCGACTAGGTCGATAGTAGTATGTAGAGGTATGATCAGTGGAGAAATCTAAGGCTTAGCCACCTTTTGGGAAGAAGTAGAAATTGTACTCATAGATTCCTCTTGTATGAGAATGACATTCACGTTATGAGTCTTATAAATAGTTCCTTAGTGAGAGAACTCAAAACATTAATAAGTGAAAGAAATGATGATGTGCATACGATGAGTCTAAGGTCGTCCTAGGACACTATTATAAGATAGAGGAAATTTTTAGACCATGAATTTGGTGCGAACAGTTCTAGGATGAATGATGATGGGTAACCAAGGAGGAATCTGTTGATAATCACACCATTTACAAATGGTATGGTTATATATCAAGTTATTTATAGAATAACCAAGAGCCTTAATGAAATATAATGAGGCTAGACACGTTCTTGCTCCTTTGTCAATGAGAGCATGCTTGACCATAGTGTGACCAATCTGAACTAAAATGAAAATAGGTGGATCATCTACGTGGAGAAAGAGATTCTCTGGGATCATAGAGGCTATAATAAAATGAATGCAAAAGCGATCATTATGCCTCTAGTATGTTGTTATATACATGATTTCTAAGAGTGAATATTAGACATTGGTGATACCTTTTCTTATTCATTTTGTTGTTTTTAATTTGTTTGGATTGTGAAATTGTTTTGTACTTATTAGATTTACATATTTTGGTTGAGTCACATGGATCCTTGTCCCCGTTTTTAGTCATATTTCCATTTCTTGTCTTTTGGGATAGTACCCGCCCACTAATAAAACTACTGCCCCGAGCGATAGTATCCCTTCTCCGGTGTTTTTTTTCCATTATCTTTCATTTTATAAATTTCAGTTTGGTACTTGACTTTGGGTATTTTATAATAATTATTTCATGGTTTGGATCATCCTTTGGTGTCAATAAGTGTTGAAATTCAAAAAATTAAGTCATATATATACATAACCTACTAACTACTCTAAGGAGCAATTGGGCTATCACTTTCTATCTATCAGAGAAAATAGAAACACTCAAGTATTGCATTTTGGGCTACATTATTCACTGCATATGAAGGGTTATTTGTAAATTCCATCTCAGTTAGAGTAGAAATCTTGGGGGAAAAAATATTTTTATCCCACTATCTTAGTGTGACTAGAACAAGGGCAACCTATCTTCAAGGGACACAATTCTATCACACATACACACACTAGAACTACATTGAATCTAAAATGTAGTGCAGGATTAGTGATAATCACATTAAGGTAACTTCCGCGGTTAGTTTGACTCAATAAGATGCATTATTTATCTCATCTAATGTGTGCTTGAGCCTTGTGCTAGTATCTAGGGTTTATTTTGTAGGTACAAGTGCATAGTAAAACCCTACAGAGAAGTTAGAACAATAAAGAGTGAAGTGAAGGAGAGATTCTCAAACCCTAAATATATCATATTTAGGCTCACAAAAAAGACACTAGCACCCCAGTTAAATCACTAGTACTTGGTGTAGTCTTTACCTCCTCTGAGTGATGTTGTTGGGAGGACTTTCAAATCTCTATAATCCAGACAAATCTTACTTAGTTCAAATCCATCATGTTCTACCTATTCTCAAGTCTAGAATTAGTCCAAACAACAAGATACAAGCTAAGTCACTCTCATATTCTAATTACTCACACTTGCTTGTTATTATATGTTATATCTTGCTTATTAATGTCATAGATGTTTGATCTCAATCCTCTGATAAAGAATTAATTTTCATTAAAAAATTTAGTGAAGCAGTTTATTGATCGAACCCTATATTTCCCTAGGATCCCTCATGTTTTGAGTTTCTCATGGCTTACTAAATTTTTTTGCAAATCCATTATCCCAACCATTCCTTCCCTAAGTATGATCTTATTCCGATGAGTTTACTTAAACCTATTTTTGAAAATTCCAAAGAGGAAGTTTCCTTCTACCATAAGTCAAATATTAGTACTACATATCATCCTAGAATTCCTCTTGTCTTTACAAATTTTATAAACGTTGATCTTGATGTTTCACTCCTATCCCTTATTGAGGCTAATAGTTATTCCGAATATGATAGTGATGTTTCTTCTATTGATAAAAACAATACATGTGTTGAGGATTTAGTTAATGTTTCAGATGAATAAGGTCTTGTTAATGACATGTTTGATACTCATACTTATTTTGATGTTTTAGATGTTATCCTATATGGATCTCTCCATGCTTCTTCTTGTCCTTCACTTACATATGCACTAATCACTAGAGTTGATCCTATTTATGTTAATAATGATATTTAGAGCCCCTCTCCTTATTCTCAACCAAGTATTTTTTCATTGAATATTGTGTCCAAAAATATATATATTTCTTCCTCTACCTCTTATGTGCTTCATAATAATATTAGTACTCATTTTTATTCTCGTGATGTGTTAAAATCTGTAAAAGTTAATTGTGCATGCATTTCTACTCTTGATATTTCCAAATATAGGTGTGCTAAATAATGATCATATAGTGTGTATGTTGCTTGTATTCCTTATTCCAATGATCTTGTTAATAAAAGTGTGCAAACTTCTTCTTATCTTCATTCTACTTCCCATGTTTCTACTACTAGCTTTCCACTAGTTGATCCAAAGATTGACGTTCAACCCAATATTGTACTTATAGATACTCGTAATAGAAAGATTCAACCCATTAATGAACCACTTAATGCTTATGTCATTCCTCCACAATAATTTCTTTATCTTATGCACGGTGTAGGTGATTTGCAAAATAATATCCATACCCTTACCCTTGACAGTAGGGCCTATTATGCTAGTACTGATAATAATTCTATTCATGGCAATCCTACTCCTAAGAATATTTACAATTCACCTTTTCTTAAGGGTTTTAATTTACCTACATTAAAAAAAAATTGATGGAATATTTAATCCTTAAATTTGTCTTAAGGCTTTTAGATTAGATATCACTTCACATTCTAATTATATATTACTTCTCAAATTATTTCCTAGTAGTCTTACTGATATTTCTTCTCATTGGTTTAATGATTTGGATAATAGATCTATTAGTGTTTATCTTGATATGGAAGAAGAATTTCTTAGATATTTTATTTCTAACAATGGCCCTAAAGTTGTACATTTGAGCATTTTATTTCTTTGCATCAAGGAAAGAAAGGACCTTTTACTGATTATATCTTACGTTTCAAATATTTTATGTATTGTTTACTTTATCAGCCTATAGATCTATAAATTCACTATATATTGTTTCATGGCTTGATTCCTCTTTTAAAATAAAAATTGTTATATGATACATGTGAATATTTTACAATTATTTTGAATAAGGTTATACGTTTAGAACTAGAGGTGCTTAATGAAAATTCTATTTCACATGCTTCCATTTATTCTACTAATATTGTATGTACTACATATTCTCTTCCTCTTACTGCACCACTCTCACATTCCCCATCTCCTACTAGAAATTCTCATGATCATTCACCTCATTTTCATAGGCGTATACCATGCTCGACTCCCCGTCCTAAGCATGAGCCATTATAATTTTCACATTCTACTAGGCCTCATGATATCTTGTAAATTTTGATTGATGAACATCTAATCTAACTACCTTCTAATGAACATTATCCTCCTCATCATTTATGATGAAATCAAAACCAACCATTTTGTAATTTCTAGAGGATCAATAGTTATAGAGATAATGATTGTTTTTCACTACATGATAGGATTCATTTGCTTGAGGAAAAGGGTGTCATTGATTTTCATTCATGGCATGTTGATAGATCACATTCCAATGTGTCACAATGTCGAACACTAATATGTCACTTTGACTACCTCTCGTCCTCATAAGGTCATTTTTTCTCCTCTTCCCTTGGTTTCTCTTATGCATGAGATGAATTCCAAACTTATTTTTCAACTCAAACCCAAATGGGTCCTAAAGCAGCACCACTTACCATTATAATCTTCTAGTGTTGTTATAATCACTTCAAGGTTATAATTTAGCACTTATGCTCATGACATTACATCATTTGAGCCTCTTGGGCATATTCATCACCTTATTTCCCGTAAGATGGTATATGTTATTTTGTACTACATGATTTCACATCTATTCTTTAAATGTATGCCACTACATCTTTGGCTACACATTCTTCCTTAATTATTTCACCATTTATATCATTTCTACTATAAGTTCACTTCAATGATCATATTAAATTCATGTATATCATCATCCTAATATCTATTCTAATATCATCATGATGATATTTATACTTTCAAAACATATGGTCTACTCTACAACATCATCCCAATATATATATATCTATATCATCACATATTCACCAAAATATCGAATAAAATAATATCAGTACATGTCATCATATCGTAAATGATCTCATCATGTATATATATCTTGAAAGTTTCATAATAAAAAATCAAGGGAAAGTGATCACTACATAACATATCATATATCCTCCTCACGACTACTGGAGGCCACTGTTGGAGCTCTCAAACTCGCAACCTCACCACTAGATCTCCACCTCTGTGCTCGGGAGCACTTCTCCTCTAGTTGATTCTGTAGCAACACTGCATCAACCATCACATCTGCATATCGGCCTTGAATAACCATATATCTCTTAAACATGTTTTTTTCTAGTCTGTATCCTCCCACTTCCTCTCTCACCAAAGCTAGCTCTATCCTCACCTCATCTCACTCTGACTGTAAGACTATATGCATGGTTTCCACCCCATTGGGTCAAATAAGTGAGCATGCTCTCTAGTAGTATACTCTAGTCTCTCTAAAATCCATGTTGGACCATGATTTTTACTAGGCAAAAACATGCACATGTTAATCTTTGCTACAATCACCAGATTTAGGATCCATGAGAGGTGGTTAGTCCATGTCATGAAACTCATAAGGAGTGCTGGATGTAAATGCCAACAATCTTCCCTCCAGCGTTACCTGAGTGAGTTTTGAACTCGAGACCTGTCGCTCTGACACATTTTGTTAGAACATGATTTCCATTAGACTAAAATCCAGAAGCGTTAATCTCCACTACAATTTATAGTGTTAGGATCTAAGAGAGGTTGTTAGTCCATGTCACAAAACTCACAAGGAGCGCTAGACGCAAATGCCATCAATTCCTCCACCTATAAAGACATATGAGGGCAAGTTGTTTTTCACACTTGGTTGAAATATGAGTTTGAATCTATGTGAAAGAGGAGTTTAGGAGACACTGAAAGAAAGAATAACCAAAAGCTTCTTTAAAAGGTGCAGGATTTAACATTTTTGCTCCACCCAATAAATGACTAGACATGAAAATCATTGAGACCCTTCAAATACTGTAAGAGATGATCAAGGAGTCACCCTTTAGAGATCTTCCAGAAAAAACTAGGTTTATTAGATAAACCATGCAACTCGATTTATAGGAAAGAATAGTTTTAAGAACCCTTATAAGAACAAGTCGTGGGATTTGGATGCAAAGGGTGAAACCATACAGAGTGCGATCAATAACATGTGAAGACTCATGAAAGAACCCATGCCAGGAGCCAGAGTGGACACTTCGAGCCCACCATTCACACCATCCCAAACCATATCCAGTTCAGGGACATTGTTTCCAGATCCAACTATCAATGGAGAGAGGTCATATTTGGAAACTAGAGATACGGGCAAGATCCCACGACAACTAAAACCCCACCTCACTCATCCATCACTGGGTCTAAAATCCCCTTCCACATCTCGTATAATCATACCGCCATCACCTAGAAACTCATAACTGCCGCCAAGAGCAACACCAGAATGACTAGGGTTAGGACACACAGGCATACTAGAGCTCGCCATAGGAATTCCAATGCGTATGGCTATATTCTTGTTGTTCTTGGGTTTATATTTTAAAAGTATGTATGTTATTACATTCATAAGACACAATATCTTTTTTTTATTCAGTCAGAGAAGTAAATTTTGATATTTATGTAAACTTAATAATTGTGCATAACAATCTTATTATTGTCTCTCTTTCATAAGTGGTTCCGTTAGAGGAATATTTGATCAAGAGAAAAATAGGAATTTCAAGTGGGTTTGATTGTGATAAATGTTAGAAGATCTATCATGGATGTTTGAGGTTCATTGCAGTTTTTCAATCTACTTTTATACCTATTGTCTTCATGATGAACATGAAAAATCCTTCATTGAAACAATATTGTTGTGAATAGAGAGAGCACAATTAATTTTCTATACTAGATCATCTAATGGTGAAGAAACAATTATGTACAACTTTATTATTCTAGAAGTGATTTTGTTGTGTTAAACTTTCCAAATTATATTTATATGTTTGTCATCATTATCGAGATCATACTTATCTAGTGTCAAAATATTAGCATATGCAGTGTGTTTTGGTAGAGCCAACAAACAACAATATAAGAATGCACCTAACATGCATAGCTGTAGCAAATAGATATAAGGTTATCATTGTAATGCCCTATGATACCACTAGATGTGAGATTTGGCAAGACTATGCAAGTGAGATAGATGCTTTTATTTCAGGCATTGAAACATGATGAACATTTACTAATGCATAGATTCTTTATGAATGATATTGATCTTAATTTTTACTCCTGTTGTGTGTATTCAGATTTAATGGATTATATATGTCATAAAAAAATAATTTTGAGAGGTGTCTTCTATGCAACAACATATATAGGTAATAGAAGTTTCATATGACTATCAATGAATCTAAAATACCATTTGAATATCAATGTAAATCTTGTCTTGGCTTTGTTTCACTATCGTGTGATGTAAGTTATTTTGGGGGCAGAAGACAACTACATACATGTTAGATCATACAAGATTGCTTTTTAAAGTTATCAAAATCGATGGGTTTAATTAAAAATACATTGTCACCCCTTTGTTTTGTAGAAGTATATTTCTTGCAATTCCTATTAGGACTGCAACTATGGTGTATAGAATAAACTATCACAATAATTACTTTCATTATTGACAGTTGTTTTCATGACACTACACTACTTTTTGGTTATGCATACATCCACCGTCATGCCCACCTATTAGTGTTTCCATTGCACACTTTGGTGCAATTTCTAGTCATATCCCATTTCAAAATGCACTCCCTTTGCTAAGGTTTGAAATATTATAACATTCATTTTTAAGTAGTGAATTCACATCGAGAACCCGACAATTTTATTTTTTGTTTTTTAAACGTGACAAATTTGTTTTCCTCAAATTCAATAAATAGCTAAGTAAGTATTGGGTAATGAAAACTCGGTAAATACAAATGTGAAAGTCCAAAGACAATCAAGCGTTCAAAATTAATGGGTCAACGCTCAATATGCCTCACCTCTTTTATTACCGAAGGGCCTATGACATCAGATTTGACATACAAAATTCTTTTCTTACGTAAGGGCCTACGACATCAGAAGGCCTTTGGTGGTAGTCCAGACTCATTTCGATTTAATATACAAAACATCTTTTCACCGCCATTGCTTTAATAATATACAAACTAGAAACTGGTCCAGAGTTGCCTACCCTGTTTTCTTATTTATATCCCATGTATTCGCATTATCAAATAAGTTAAGAACCATCTTCTGTATTTGTTTCGATTTCAGAGTATTTTTTCAAGAGTGATTTTTTGATGGAGGAAGTGAAAGTTCTGAGCTTTTGGGCGAGCCCATTCGGAATGCGCGTTCAGATTGGATTGGAAGAGAAAGGCGTCAATTACGAATACCAAGAAGAAAATGTGAGGGTGAACAAGAGCGACCTGCTCTTGCGAATGAATCCAGCGTACAAGAAAATACCTGTTCTTATTGACAACGGGAATCCCATCTGCGAATCTCTTATAATTCTTCAATACATCGACGAGGCCTGGCCAGCTTCCCAACCATTTCTGCCATCCAACCCATATGACCGTGCGCTTGCCCGCTTCTGGGCTGATTTCGTAGACAAAAAGGTAAGAATAGTGTAAACAGTTCTATGCACAGAGCGTCTTCGCTGTTTGTGAGTTGCCCTAATAAGATCGAAAGGGGAAGCTCAGGAGGAGGCTAAGCGGGATATGGAGGAGAATCTGGAACATTTAGAAGGGGCGCTGAAGCAGATGTCTAAGGGAGGGCCTTTTTTCGGCGGAAAGGAGTTTGGATTCCTGGATATTGCTTTCATTCCGTTTGCGTCATGGTTCCACACTCATGAAACTGTTGGGAATTTTAAGCTGCCGTTCGAGATTCGATTTCCGCTCCTCGATGCGTGGATTACAAAATGTATGGAGAGGGAGAGCGTCAAGAAAGTTCTTCCCGCGCCTGAGCGGGTTTTGGAATTGGCCTTACAAATCAGGAAGAAATTTGTGATCGATTAAAAATTTGTGAAATTTGTTTCCAAAACATCTTATTCTGTAGCGTTTCAATTTATTGTTGAACGGTTGAATAAAATAATAGAAGCTCACGGCAATCGAAATGCAACTTGCATCGTTCAATTCATTAGAGAATGGTGAGGAATTTATATAATAAGTACTGTTGAATGTATGGTGATTTGATTATTGTTTCGGAATGTCAATGAAACTCTATTATTGACCTGTAATGGAAATGGTCTGTTGTGATCCTTATGATCGTAAATGAAATATATGCAAGTGAGATTTTTTGTTTATTTTTAATGCCGAAGATGTTTTCGAAAGTATAGTGCACTTGGAGTCGTCAATTCTAAATCTATCATGTTTTTTTTTTTTTTTTTTTTTTAGGGTTTGATGATTTTATAGGTTAAAAGAAATGTTAAAGCTTAACGTCCTAATATCTATGGACAATGCATGTTATGTGGGTTAACATATAGATCCTACAAAGCAAAAATCTTTTCAAGAATAAATGAAATTGCTCAGTAGTGTGTTCAAATGCTATGTTGTTCAGAGTTGAGATATATGATCCAATGAAAAAGTAAGAGCTCGACATCCAATATTACTCAATTTCATACAAATTTGGATTTATATCACCCTGTATGTAAATGCTATACAATCTCAATCATCAAGCTCCTTCAGATTAAGCCACAGACTTAGGCAATCAGAACAATCAAGGCTGCTCCTTTTCCCGACCATGATGGTTGTCTTTTTTCTAATTGTCGTTTTTCTCTGTGTTAGTGATGTGGATGATGATTGGAAAGTCACACACACCAACACCCCCCTTCTCTCTTTGGGGCCACATATAGATCCTACTTGGTCGAAGTTTTAAAAATTTTGATTTATATATGGTTTCTAGTTCTTTTCTTCATGAATTCCATGGCTAGAATTGGCAAGAAATGTTGCACTGTAATTGCTTCAACCTATAGTAAGTACTTCAAATTTTAAACTAAGAAAACACATAAACTCTTTAAGACTTGGACATTATATGTTACACTCTAATGGTTTTATTACTAAAATTCCCTCCTATTGTCAAGGAGAGAAATTTGCAAAGAAGCCCGTATGCCATATCATTCACTCAACGTTATAAGAAATCATATGGAGTTCAAGTCTAAAACAATTTATTTACACATTAAATCAACATATCGCTCATATGACCAATTATTAGACGAGATCATTTATCAATGATTGTTTGTGCACAAGTCACCTATTTTCATACAATTAATTGATCTTATTACTGAAATGGGAGCTACAAAGTTCTACAAAAAGCAAGCATTATAGATGTGCTTCAAACCTCGAACCTAATGAATTTCTTCTTATGTCCTTTTTTGATGTATTTCATACAAATTTAGAAGAGGATTTATTTTCATTTTCCTAGACTTTTCATCATGCATATTTACATGAACCGCTCTGACTTGATAAGGGGAGGATTATAAAAATGGTCAAGATGGAGGAAATTCTATGGATGACGATCTTTGAGTTGCATAGATTTTGAGAACCTTTGCACTGATAATGGGGGGAGTACTTCAACAAATAGTTTTCTAAGTTTTTGGCAACTCATAGCATTATTCACCAACATTTTGTTCCTCATAATCCATAAAAAATGGCTTAATAGAAAGGAATAAGTGACTTTGAAGGAAATGGCTAAATTAACGATGCATTATAGAGATTTACCTCTTATATACTATGTAGAAGCAGTTAAATGTTCTAACTACATTCATAATCACACACCTGACTTGATAAGGGGGAGGATTATAAAAATGGTCAAGATGGAGGAAATTCTATGGATGACGATCTTCAAGTTGCATAGATAACCTTCGCACTGATAATGGGGGGAGTACTTCAACACATATTTTTCTAAGTTTTTGGCAACTCATGGCATTATTCACCAACATTTTTTTCCTCATAATCCATAAAAAATGGCTTAGCAGAAAGGAATAAGCGACTTTGAAGGAAATGACTAAATTAATGATGCATTATAGAGATTTACCTCTTATATACTATGCAGAAGTAGTTAAATGTGCTAACTACATTCATAATCACACACCACATAGAGCACTTAAGCATTTGACTCCAGAATAGGCTTGGTCCAAAACTAATCCCAAAGTCTCTTTTTTTTTAGTCTTTGGGAGCCATGCTTGGGCCTTTGTGCCAAAGAAGACTAGCAAAACCTTGCTTGTCTAGGACATGATATCTTTTCAACTTTTAGATCCTGATACTCATGAGGTTATTTTTCGATCACATGTTCAGATTTATGAGCAATTTTCTCCTCATGATTCTTTTAACTTCTTGCACGCTTACTTATTTTTTATGTCATCTTGACAATCCCTTATTTGAGGAGGTAACTAAGGAGATTATTGATGTGTTATCTCTTGAAAGAGCACCATGTAGAGAGATAATTGCAAGGTGTTCTAAGCTTGCAAAGTTTATCTCTCTCTTTCGTAGATATAATGGAAACACCTCAGATCTATGTGTATACCTATTTTGAGGTGAATCTCCGGTATCAAGGACAGTTCCTTATGGATGTATCCTAAACTGATTTCTGGGGTTTAAGGGTAAAAGATGCTTGTAAAAAATGAATTAAAACTAAGGTGATACACCAAATTTATATGAGGGATTTGACTAAGTGTATGCACAATTGATATGAGAAGGATTCTTGATGCACAAACCAACAATTTTCTACATAATAATTAAGGGAAAATACTTGTTGTACTTAGGGAAAATATCACAACAACACTGATAAGTTAACATGCACATTAAAATTATGCATAAAATACCGAATTTGCAGCAAGGTAAAATGATTTTTTAGTGAATTTGCATTCACAAGACTAATAGAAACATATACAAGGCTACAAATAATCGGAAAGGCTGAAAATACTTCACACTCAGAAGGTAAAATTGGCAAAAATTGCTTCAGTACTCCTATATTCAAAAAGTCATCATTTGTGCTTTGCCAAAGCACACAATATATAGAAAAATTAATTTCACCCCCCTTCCTAAAAATATTCTAAGGCTTGTACTCGCCCCATGCATCCTATTTTTATCCTTTATTTAATAATAGATAAAGGAAAAAAATAATAGAACATGCAATTATAAATAGGTATTAATAGCCTTGATTACATTACAGTCAAACTGAAGTTGACTGTTCTATTTTTAAGAAAAGAAAGGTGAATAATTTGTTGATAATAAGATTACTTACTGAATAAGTCTCTTTCCTTATGCATGCAAATTGTCCTTTTGTTGATCTGTCCTTTTGTTAAGGCATGCAAAAAATACTCCTGTGTATTGAGTAAAATAAATTACATTAATTGCAATAATTTGTGAAATAATTCATCCAAAGATCTATCCTCATTAGGACCACCTTTGTTTTCTGATGTTGACACTTGTTTTGTCTTCTAGTGATCACATGGATATCACAGTGTACATTATCTCTAACCTTCCCACTAGTGGGGACCACCTTTGCACTTGACCACCAACCTCCATTTTGGTTTGGCCACATTTGTGGACTTAGCACATTATTGGTTTTGAAATAAGATAAGGGGCACCTTTTAAAAAGGCACCACAATACATTCGACCACCTTTGATAACATACATGGGTCTCTTAGACCATGGTCTGAATAATAATCATTGTTTAAGCATTTGGGCCCCTTTGATTAATCAATTATGGAAAAATGGGGAAAAGGTAAAGCTTACCTTTTGGTGATCATTATCCAAATGTGTATGTTAAGACCTTACTCGGTCAATGCAATGATTTTTGTTTGAATGACAATGATGTGGGTTGGCCCCCTCTCCACGGTGACTCACCCCTTCACATTTTATGCTGGCACTTTTTCTTAAATACATTGGCCACTATGATTGGCTATGACCGTTGATTATTGCACTTGGATTCTTGTGAACCATCGATCTTGATCTTCGTTTAGGGTTTCACTTGGCTTTTTATGCAGTTGCTGGTAAGTTACCATGATGGTTTGCATTGAACATGGAGACCGATTCTTATCATTCAATCTCTGTATTGGACATCTTTCGGCCGTCAATTTTTGACCAAGGTTGAGTTTGAACCTAACCCAACTCTTGAGCTCTGTGGTAAAGCTCATTTGACCTCAATGATCACTCCATTTGTTTTTTTCTGTCTTGTGGGCGAAGCCTTGGCAAAAAATTTGTTTTGACGCCATTGGTGTAGCTTTGAGGGAAAATCCTTAGAAAATTCTATCCAAGATTTTCATTCGATTTTAGGGTTCTAGGTGTATTTTTTTTCTCAGTACAGTCATGGCCACCATATTTTCTTTCCTGTAGTTTGATTCAGATCCTTTGAACGGTTTGTATAGTGAGATTTGGAATTCTCTGCTTCTATTTGAGCTCGCCATAAAATGATGAAGGGACTCTGTATAAAGTTGGCCATTTCTTATGTTGGGTATCTTGTGTTCTGGGAGGTTGTTTCATGCCATTTCTAGTTCGAATCTACTTGGCTTGAAGATGGGATTTCTCTATTTGTACAGGAACATTTTTGAACAGTTTGGGCATGGTCGTGATTTTTTTAGCCTGAAATCACTGTATCCATTATAACAAGGTGAGTGGCTTTTGAATCCTGGTTTGAGCCATATTTATCTTCAATGGGTGTTTTGATTTTCCACAAAATATGGTGCTATATGATCTGGGCATGCATATGTATCTGATTGAAAGTTTGAGCTCGTGTATTGTTTGTTCTTCTGAAACCTTCACACAGGTCTAGAGGACTTGGTTCTTGCCATGGTGTGTCATCATTGAAGAAGGCTTTGATCTCAAACTTATGGATGAGTCCAAGTTTCACTGGCCGCTATATTTGAGGTAAACCCTTATTCTTTGTCTTGAAAGAAAAGAGATTTTCCATTGATGACCGAATCTGGAAGCTTGATTTCTTCTACAAATAACTTTACAAAACCCTAAACATGATCGTTTTAGCTCCTGAACCACTAATATTTTTTCATTTGAAGGGTATGTCAAGAATTTTCACCCTGTTTGATGGCTTTACTCCATATATTTGTCATCATTTCTTAAGATTTGTACATTTTATAATGTGGGTACTCGTAGATCTGTGTTTTTTCATATGTTTAATTGCAAATGTGGTCCTGATTTGTGAGTTTCAAAACACAGTCATTATGGAATTCTCCTTTGCATGTTGTCTCTGAAATGTAGATTTGTAACTTTACTCTACTCTTCAACTTAAAATAATGTACTCTACCAATAATTTCTACTTTTTGGAGTTTTGGGTTATTTGTAGATCTATAACTTTTGTTCCTCCCTAAATATGGATTTTACATAATTTTGTTGGCACATTCTTGAGAAGGGTTTCCATAGTTTAATATCACGAGGATAATATGTGCATTTATTCACTTTGTGGCATTTGCGTACTTTTCTATGAAGATATCATGGGGTTTTGACTACAAAACTAGGCCACCATGAATGTTTCTTCGATTCTTACTATATAATTGTACTTTATATGATTAGCTTCTTCTACCTTTAAAACTCCATCACTAGCACTTTTGAAATCTATCATTAAACTGTGAACTCTACAGGAACTCTGCTTTGCAATTAGTGTATCATGCTTGAACAAGTATTTGATGTGCTTATTGGAATTGATCCTTTTAGTCTGAGTTGTATTCTTTAAGAAAATTGAATCATCCTCCATTTCATTATTTCTAAAAAAACTTCTCTCCTAGATAGATATAGACATGTGCGAAAATGACACTTCTAACACTCTCGTAGATTTGACTTAAATTGAGTTGCAAACATTTGTTTATGTTCCTGGTGAATATATTTTGTAACTGTAATTACACTTGTACTCTGTAAAAGTGATGTAACATCTTGATTTATTTTTGCACTTGTCATACATGCTTCATTCTGAAAAACTACAATTTAAAATGGCTGAAATTTGTGTAGATTATCTTGAAACTTCATGTTATTCAGTTGTTAAGCTATAATGAGCGCTCCAAAGTACTTCAATCTAATGACTTGAAAGTGCAGTCTAGTTCTTTTCGGAATTATATATTATATTTCCTTTTATTTCAACTCTGATATGCATGTTAGAAACGCCATAAATCTTCATTTCACATGGCGAAGCCCTGTCAAATTTTTCCTAGAATTATTTGACTATCTATTTCAGCTGTAATAAATCCTTTCAGTTAGCTTGACCTTTTTGAAATTTGGATTTCTTCTTTGGTTACAAACTGAAAAAGTATACTTCTATTTACCAATCTCTTTTGATTTAAATTCCAGGTTCGTAATGTAACTTCTCCTATTTGTATGTCAGTTACTGAAAGATGAGTTACATTTTTCCTTCTCTCTAGGCATGTACTTATGAATTATCTATTTGTTCTTGGTTACAACTTGCACCTGCACACTTAAGAAAATAGTTAGAAAATATCTAGGATTTTTAGGTCTCTCTTATGTCCATGGTTTTTTCTTTTCTTTTCTTATTTATGAGTGAGTAAAGCATGTATGTAGTTGATCTTTAAGTAAACTATATCTTTTGTTGTTAAGAGATTCATATGCACGAGTTGGGACGGTAAAGAAATATGAATTGATCCCTGAGCTCATAACTAACAATTCTCTCCTTTTCTTCTTTTCAGGTAGAATGACTTTCACAATGAAGATAAAGAAGGAACAAAAGCTGCAAATTGAGATGCTTCAAACAATGAAGAAAACCCCCAAGGAAATGATAGGTTCACTCATACTCCTTTACTTTCGTTTTCATGCATGTGTACCTCCTATTTTAGTAATTGTACTTTACTTTTCAGTTACATCCCACAGCTTGTGTGGGAACATTTGAAATTCCTTATGAATAAAATATCGAATTCTGAAAATGAGTTGCATGTATTTCTTTCTACATTTCAACTTTTTGTATGGATTGTATGATGAACTAAACAACTCAGTAATATAATTGAATGTCTTAATCATGAAGGAAGGAAACTTAAGAAAACCTATAATATCCAGTAATGAACTCTAATCTTTGTAATATGTAATTATTTTTGTTGTTCCAAAAATTAGCATTTCACCTATTCTATAACTGAATGTCTTCGTCAAGACAACACAACTGTCTTTCAGGGCCTTGTCTTCTTATGCTGAAGATAGTCATGAAATTGCAGACTATGTGATCTGTTATGTTTTGCAACAACACACATAGCTGCAGATTTTATGTAATCATTAACTAATTCATCAATAACAATAATATCAAAAAACCCTTAGCTTAGGTATTCTTCAATAATGCCTTCCATTGTAACAAAGTTTCAAGTTTCCCATTTTTACACAAGTGTAAAATTGTCTACAGGATTTCAAAAATAATCTTATTCCCACTGATGTTTTCACTATGCCTAAGTGACATCATATTAAAGTTTATGAGGTAATACCTTTCATACAAGATCTTCCACCCAATAGGCATCATCGTGCACATTCTGCATGTTATGGAATTTTGTGATAGGTAGTTTATAAGGATCCACAATATTTTTTGCAAGATCGTGGGATACATGAGTGGGAAGATGCGGTGACAGGTGAGTATTCTTCTTTAATAAACAATAATACTTGGTATTTAGTCCTCCTAAGGGAGGAAACATGGCTAGGTGTAAGTGGGTATACCGAACCAAATATGAAGCTGAAGGGACAACTAACCAGTATACGGCCCGTCTTAGTGCAAAGGGTTTCTTACAAGTTGAAGGTAATGATTACTCTAAAATGTTTACACCCATTGCTAATATGGATTCAGTACACTTTATACTTTTTATTGCTACATCACAGGGACATCACATAGGTGGCCATTATACCAGATGGATGTGAAGAATTCCTTTCTACATAGATATTTATAGGAGAAACTATACATGGAGAAAGATTATTGATTTTTTCATGACTCTTATCTTGTTTATATACTACCAAGGTCTCTCTACAGTCTATTACAGGCCCCTCGAGTCTGGTATGAGAAGATGGATTCTTTTATTCTTCTAGTATGAGAAGATGGATTCTTTTATTCTATATACTAGTTTTGTTTGTTATCAGTCTAATCCTACAATATATCTCCAACTTTTTGGCAAGAATATTTTTAAACTTGTCTTGTATGTTGATGAATTACTACTTAGTGGAAGCTCTTCTTCCTACATTCAGACTATTTGTAGGGATATTTCCACGTAGTTTGACATGAAATATCTTGGGTTATTGAATTATTTCCTTGTCTTGTATATTTCTTAGACAGTTTCAAGGATTCATTTGAGTCAGTAAAAGTACACACAAGATATTCTTCAGCATTATTTATATGGTTGATTTCAAGCCATGTCCATCTCCTTTTCATTCTAGGGATACTCTTACTACCACCTTCACTACTCCTCTTTGTGATCCTACCTTGTAAATGCAGTTTGTTGGAAGTATTTGGATTATGAACCATATACGCCATGATATTTCCTTTGTAGCAACGCTTGTATCTCAGCTATCACATTCTCCTCGCAACAATCACTAACAGGCTGCTAAAAGGATTTTTTTGAAATCTGTAGGGCACTTCACACTTTGGAATACACTACACCATAGGTTCTATTCATTTGGTTGGATATACCGATTCTCATTGGGATGATTCTATTGATGATAGGAGAACCACTTCTGGATATATTTTTTGTCTTGGTTCTTCTCGAGTTGCTTGGGTGTGTAAGAAGAAACTGCTGTTGCAATTTCATCTATTGAGGCAGAGTACTAAGCAGGGGTTATGGAAAGTGAACAAATTCTTTGGCTTCGAGAGTTATTGAAAGAGTTTTGATTCCCACAAGATTCACTAATTGTACTTTGGTGTGACAACCAAAGTGTAATTAATAGAAATGTTTGAAGAATATCCTAATGTTCTTGACAAAATGATTTCAAGGTTTTTTGGGGCTGTCTCAATTTTGTATAAATAAGAATTACTTCAAGCTTGTTTATATGTTAAAATTTTGTTTGTAATATATCTATAATAGGTTTTTATGTCTGATTTTTTTTGTTTACTTTCTTTATAATGATGATGTTTTTTTATGTTTCTTAAAATTGTATTGTTATGTGGAAAATGAGATTCACTGATAAAAATATGATTTATTTTTTAATATCATTTTTAATATTCTAAAATGTAAACAATGAGTTGTAAAGTCATTCAAAAATTTTGGATCAAACTTAGTAGAAAGACTTTGGGATATTATGTAAGCTCATTTAAAAAATTTGTTCTATTTCCTTTAAATAATACTAATTACATATGAGTTGCAGGATACGTAGGATGGGATGAAAATAGAATGGTCTCATTTAGCAATTTGGTTTAATGTTAGTGTGTTTTAATATAGATGGACCAATTGTCCCAACAACGAATGTATGAAAACCCACAAAACATTTTGAGATACCAAAATAGTAAAGGAGTAAGTTTCTTGTGCCTTATGTATGATCCCAAATTGTGCATACATATTTACCAAAGTGTTTCCAACTGTATCATCTATAAGAATATATTTCCCATTATTCTTTTATTGATTTCCACACCCATTTTATAATCTCCCAACATTTTTAACAAGATAATTTTATGCTTATGATGGAAAAGGTTTATTTATTGGGATGAACAGCTATCAAAAGATTTCCAAGGCTATTTATAATATTTTCTGAATATATAAAACAAGGAACTTACAACTACAACATAAAATAAAGGAAACTTACTAATATGCCTTAATGGATGTCCATAATCTATTTCAAATCTCTTTCTTCCATGGGTTACGAGTATGCTGTGAAAAGTTGAGCTGATTGGGTTGGATATTTTATCATTGTATTCGATGAAACATACTCAATGGCTCCTACCAGGAGTTTAAACAAGTAATTTTCATGACCACATTAGGCTCACACATGATCTCCAATAGTGGTGGCTTTTCTTAGAGGAAGGGATGTTGGTTTTAAAGTTTATGGACTCTAGATTTACACCTTGCAATTATATTCACTAGAAATTTTCTTAGACCTTTTTAAAAAACCCATTTTTTATTCAAATAATATTGTGAATTCATTCAGATGTCAAATAAGCAAGTGAAATAAATTCATTCCATGAGACCACATCTCCTTGAGATATTTAGTAATATGGTTCATGTGATTTTTGTATGCTTCCATAGGTTATATAAATGTCTACAAGAGCATTAACAACTACAACATTCCACATAAATATGCTTTCCATTATGCCTTGATGGATGTCCACACCATGTTCTATGCTTCCCATTTAGTTGGAACTACATGTAACAATAATAGCTTTCCATTGTACTTTGATTGATGTGCATGCCCTATTCTAAAGATCCCACTTTAAAACATGTTGGCAAGATGTATAATTCCTCTTTTGCATACATGTCTACCATTACACCTAAAATTACATATAACATTCCATTGTGCTTTGATGGATGTCCATTAACTATTGTAAAGATAACATTTTGACAAAATTTGGGTAGACACTGGAAAAACATGTTGAATGCATTTTCAAGAAAGTTTCAAAGGCTTTTTCAACAACTTTGTGTTGTGCATATTTGTGCATATCCTACAATCAATATAGTCTTTGAGATCAAACATGTTCTAAGATTTTTTTCAAATAATTCACGTTCCTTCTACATGCTTCCACATTTTACATACATTCATTATTGTGCACCAACAACTACAACATCTATACTAGCAAACCTAAACCCATTAGGTTAGACACATATTGGTTGGATTCACCAAAATAGTGCTAATGCTTCATGAGGATGTAAGTTTCATCTATCATTTTCTACATATCATGAAATCATTTAGTTCCTATGGTAAGTGCAGCAAGTTGGGGGACAAAAAAGGGGTCATAAGTGGACGTCATATTGCAAATAACAACATAATATCAACTTGTAGGGATTATTAGCAATACATACACTCAAAATTAGAAAAAAAAATATTGATATGAATCGTAGAATCCAGAATCTAGTTTCTAAAATACTAATTTTTTAAAAAAATGGAAAAGATTAGCTATATTAAACACTCAAAATTCAATGACTTTGTATTTTTTTTTTAAAATGCCTATAAGATTATAGTCCGTTTGCCCACAATTTGGATGACCAAAAATTGATATATGATTTTCTCCTGTGGTGATAAGTTAGACGCCACTATCTATCTTGGGATGAATTTTATTTTTTATTTTTTTGAGCAATATTTTATTTTTTATAATTTTTTTCCGTGAAAGTGGTATGACGAAAACAGAGCACTTTCCGTCCCCCCCCCGCTATAACTTCATAAAAAATAATTGAAATCAAATAATTTTTTTTTGAACATGTATATAATTTCACCACGGTTGGGATGGTATAATTTTTATCACATTCTGATAAGTGAATAAAAATTTGCAGTGTTAAACATAGACATAAACATTCACGGGAAAAAGTGTCTTAAAGACCTACTATTAGTAAAAAATTATAAAATGATATTTATCCTATTCTATTCACTTTAAAATTAGTATTTCTACAAAGCTAATAGTCTCCCCTACGCAATGGTACCCTTTTTATGACATATTTTATACTTTTCGGCATGGTTCAAGTCCGCGGAAGACTAAATTTGATGTTTTGTTGTTTTTAATGTAAAATTCAGGATTTGATGTCCACTTAATTGTCCCCCAACTTGGTGCACTTACCCCTATTTAAAGACATGGTATTTTAACACATTTATCATGATGCCTGCAACAACATCTAAAAAATTTAACTTCCCATTATTCTTTGGTTGATTTCCATGTCCAATTTTGACAAAAAATAAAAGGATATTAACAAAACGTGTCCATTGCATTTTCCACAAATTTTCCTGGATATTTTCAATTAACCCATTAAAGTGCAAATCCTACAATTGATACAAATAAAACCTCTTATTAAGAGAAATATTGGCATTGAATAAATTCAAATCATAGATACCAATGGATATACCTGTCAAATTTTAAGGTTGTAGTCCATTGAATAGTTCACATAGCTTATATATGCTTCTACATAGTGCATACATATATACAAGGAACTTGTAAAAACATATGACAAAAATTCCTCCATTAAATGCGACGAATTTTGGTGAAAATAACCTATTTTTGGTCAGTTACTCTAGAGAGAACCTCTAATCAGGAGAAAGATTGGCGTTGAAGTACATAAAATCATAGAGATCGAACACAACGGTTTCTCAATTTATCAGGCACCACAACTACAATATTTGAGAAGAGTCGCATCCTATTATGCCTTATTTTCTCAACTAATTTTAAAGGGTAGTGCTAGTGCAAAATAACAGCACCCCCAAATGAGTTCTACAAGTCTTCTTTTCTAAGGCAGACTCATCTAGTGTGATTGCATAACATTGAACTTTCCCAAGGTGTGGGACCTTGTAAAAGTGGGACAAGCTCTCTAGATTAAAATTTGGTTCCTTATTCATCTGTTTAGGTGCACACATGAGGATTTGTAGAGGATCTATCTCTATACCTAATCTAAAACTTGCCGAGGAGACGGGGGAAAGATTATAAGAAAATAAGAAATAACTAGACTACCAAGTGATGCACCAAAGGAATGATGGACACTTGTTTTTCCAATAGACACAAACCAACAAAATACATATGATAAACAAACACAGATATCCAGATCTATAATGGAAGACCAAATGAAGGAAAAAGAGATAGGAAATGATCTAAGATTGATCACAGACGTGTTTTATTGCTCTGTAGATTGATATAGTCCATTATAAGGTAGCCAAAAGGTAGAAATGTATTGCAATCTTGGTGGAAGGCCTGAACCCCACAAATCCCTTTACTGGAAGGAGAACAGAGCCTGCAAAACAAATAATGTCCAACCGTTTACAATGAATCCTTCCCTCGTATTCATAGATTCGACCCAGAAGAAGAAAGAGAGAGAGAAGCGGGAAAAGTAGGTTGAAGCTCAACCACTACTGTTAATGCTTATGATAAAATATGCCCCCAAATCCATCTAAACAACATCGATCCTTGGTTCGGTGCCTTGAAGGAAGGGGAAATGATCGAAACAAATCAAATCCAATCTAGTTGTTGAGGCACGAAGATCCTGCATTGAAATCCTGAAGACATTTCCTCCATTTTCCTTTACCTAACCTCCTCGAAATTCATATTTCAAACCTCCATGGCGTGGGCGAGACAAAATCTTTCCAATGGTGTTAGAGTCACAATATTTTGAGCCATGATTCGAAAGATATGCCCCTTCGAAGTTTGTATTGAGTCCGTACAAATGGGTGGGAAAAAAATTTGAAGAATGGGTCCCCTTTTTGGTATGGGACATGTGGCAGTCAGATTAGAACAAAAATCAGGTTTATAGGTCTGTAATTTATCTTTTGCCATTTTGCACAAAAAATGCAAAATTCAAAAAAACTCCCACAGCCCCGAAGCTCCGCCTAGACACATGGCTCCTTCTGGTTGGTTGGGAAATGCACTTTCATCTTTGTCCTTATGCCTTTTGACAAAAGGAAAATTTTCACCTGTTCCTCTGATTCCCTGCTTTGGCCTTGACTTCGGCCCAAATGCTAACTTTTTCCCTTGGGTGGAGTTACGAGTCATTTTGTAACTTTTATCCTCTTTGATATAACAAGGTGCAAAGGACCAAATTTTCTCAGACGAACCAGTTTCCTTTGGGACATGCGTTAATATGGCACTCGTTTGGAAACCTCTTCTCTATTCAACCCTTGATTCAGTGCCATTAAGACATTTGGCAGCCTCTGCTAGCCTGGCCCATGCATTGACTATTCAACTAACTCTGCCCCTAGAATAACACGTGGAGGCACCGCGATTGCTTGAAAACCTAGCCCAAAGTTTTCCTTAGGAGGAGCATCGGGTTAACACTTGTCATCCTCTACTAATCTATGGATTTTTCAATGATCCGTCTTACTTTTTAGACTTTGGGCTACGTGGCCAGCTCGTGCTCATTTGGATCTCTGCATTGGGACCAACTTTTGGAGATGCGCCACACTGACACTTGGCATTCTCCACTGATACATCTATACTTAGCCAATTTTAAAGCCTTCCTTTTGACTTTGTTTGACCATTTTCTACGTGGAGGGTTGGCGTAAGTTTGAGTCTCTACCCTGGGCTTCCTTTCTAAATTTGCGCCAAGTTGACACCTGTCACGTTTTCTCTCAGCTAGAGACTTTTCAATGCCCTGCAATTTCCTTAAGGTTCTAGATGCATGGAAGACTGGTGCAAGTTTGGGTTAACCTTCTCATATTCACCTTTGGAGAAGCACTATTAGGACACATGGCTCCTTTCACTGCCTTCTCCATACTTCGTCATTTTTTTGGACCCTTTTCTGAACTGTTTCCAGCACGAGGACCTCAAAACTTCTCCGTTTCTTCCCCTTCTTGTTTCTTGTTCCTCTACAGAATTGCCCCTTCTTTTCTGACCCTTCTATCTCATAGCTAATTCTACCTGTAACTTGGATAATGGATTTAAGACATGGAAACGGCCCGACAGAGTCATTTCTTTTACACAGGGTTCGTTTAGTCTCTCTTGGCCTCCACCACTCCATGGTTGAGTCCTTCTGTGACCAATTTGCAAGATCTGGATGAGTTTTCTTAGGTTCCTCTTATGCAGGGTCGTGACCGATCCAATATTTGGCACGGGGTGAAATATGGATAACAATTTGGTGACTCACAGGGGTATTTGGCTACTAGATGAATGGACCAATTTCCTTGTCGTATCCATTGGGCATGGAGTCAAGAAAGATGGTCTGATACTAATTCTACCTCTTTCATGATCCCAGATGCTTGTACTCTCAATTTTCATAAGGAATCTCAAAATCAAGGTTTCTAAGAGTAGAAAATTTTTAACCCAAGGTTTTATCTGTTTCTCTAAATGGACTGCATAATAGCCACAAAACAGCATCACAACTATATACAAAATTTTAAATCATACATGCTCCAAATGGAAAATGCAGTGTGTGCATAGCACTTAAGAGAAAGGAAATATACACTATAACAAGACAATGTGTAGAATCACTTATTGGAAAGAGAAAACTAAACTAATATGTACAAAGTGAGAACTCACCTTTTCGTAGTAGTGCTTAAGATAGATCCCGTTCACTAGAATCTACAACTCTGCGCCCTCCAATGTGGACAATTGGAAAGCATTGGTACTTTTGCACCTTGTGATCATATAAGGGCCACTCCAAATGGCATTAAACTAGGAATTCCTTCCTAGTTTTGCTCGATCTACATCTCATTTCAAAACCAACTCTCCTTCCTAGAAAGTCCTTGCTTTTGCCTTCTTGTCAAAGCATTTCTTGATTGAGGTCTGATTCTTTTATATTGCTGTGGAGTGCTTGTTCTCTAAATTCTTCCAATTCTATTAGCTCTACATACCTAGCCTCCATTGGGTCAAATTCAGACATCTCTAGTTGCTTCAGCAAGCTCCAATTCTGGAAACTCAAGTTATATAAGCAACACAACCTCCTTCCCATAGACAAGATTGAATGGGAAACTACTTGTAGATCTCTTGGATGTTATTCTATCAGCCCATAAGGCCGTTTTGAGATTTTTTTCCAAGTCCTATGATTTTCATTAAGAGTTCTTCTGATGATCTTTAGAAGATTCTTGTTTGTGGACTCAGCCTGACCATTGCCTTGAGGGTAATAGTTTGATGAATTAATAAAATAATTCCCATTCTTAACAGCCCATCGTGTGATCTTGGAGCCTATGAATGCTAATGCATTTTCTGATATAATGGTGGCTGACACTCCAAATCTAGTCACTATCCCTTCATAGAAATATAGGATATTAGACTCATTGGCTTCCTTAAGTACCACTGCCTCGGTTCAATTGGTGAAATAATCTGTCGCTGTCAGAATCCATTTGTGACCTTGGCTTGAATTTCTGGTTGACGAATCCAATGAAGTCCAATCCCCATTGCATTAATGGTTGATCAACTAAGATTGGGTTGCAATGGAAGTGTTGCTAGCCCCTCTTTTCCTTTGAAGAATGCAAAATTATTACACCTTTTGATCCATGTGTAGCAATCACTAAACACTCTGGACCAGTAATAACCTGCTTTCATGATTTTGATTGTTGTCACTCTTGGAGAAAAATGACCTTTAACTACTTCAACATGGAATTCTTGTAGCACTCTCTCCACCTAATCTGTCCCAATGCATCTCGACAGAATGCCATTGATGTCTCTTTTGAATAGGACACCATCAATAAGAACATATGGGATGGCCCGTAACCTGAAATGTCTCCTTTTTTCTTTAATCATCCAATGAGGACACATGCCTATTTGAAGGAAGTGCACCATGTCTTGGGTCCAAAAATGAGTAGGTATATCATTTCTCTTTTCTTCTTGATCATCTTGTAGAACAAGAACAACCTCCTTCTCATTGTTTATTTCATCTTATTGACCTGATGCTAGTTGTTTCCCACAAGCCTTTCCCACAGACCAGCTTGGTGACCTTGATCTCAATGTCATATTCCATGACACCAGTGATCCATCATACACGCTTCTCATTCAGGTCCTTGTTGTGAAGGAATTCCTTAACTCCTGCATGGGAGACCAATAGTTGGATTTTGTTGTTTGAAACCAAATGCTTAAACTTATTCAATCCTTTGATCACCGCCAAGATCTGCTTCTCAATGAAGGTGTACTTCACCTCATAATCTTCCAGACTCTAGCTAAAGAAATAAATTGGTTGTTCTACACTTTCCTTGCTCTGCTGAACCAAGATTGCAGAAATTATGCCACTACTACCAAAGGCATACAATATGAAGCCTTCGGAAAAATCTAGATTCACAAGAGTTGGGGCTTGTGATATGGCTTCTTTAATAGCCTAAAAACTTTCTTTTCCTTCGGCTTTCCACCTGAATTCTAAGCTCTTCTTCAAAATCAATCTTATTGGATTAAAATGGGTAGCAAATTTTGGAACAAACCTACATACAAAATTGATTTTTCCCAAGAATATTTGAAGATCCTTCTTGTGACTTGGCAATGGCAATGCTCTTATTTCTTGAACTATCTCTGGGTCAATTTCCAATCCTTATTTTGATACAATATGGCCTAGAGTCTTGCCTTCATGGGCAAAGAATATTTATTTCTTAGGTTTCAATGACACCCCAAAACTTTTACATCTTTGGAACACTTGCTTTAGGTAAAAAAGATGATCTGTTACATTCTTGGAAAAAATAATGATGTCATCCAGGTAGATCAGTACCATTTTGTTGATCATACCCTTGAATTCCATATCCATTTCCCTTTGAAAAGTGGATCCAGAATTGGAAAATTCAAATGGAATTTTTTTGTAAGCATAGGTGCCCCATTTGGTGGTGAAGGTTGTTTTGAATTGATCATCTTCTTTCACCATGATCTGATTGTATCCCGAATAAATATCTAGGAGAGAGAATATTTTTTACCCAGACACTACTTACAAGATCTGCTCCATTGAAGGGAGTGGGTAGTGATCCTTGAGGGAGGCTCTGTTCAAATCCCTGTAGTCAACACATAACCTGATTTCTCCATTTTCTTTCTAACTGGGTCCAAGTTAGCAACCCAACTTGAGTGTTTGATTGGAAATATGATACTCACCTCTATTAGCTTGTTCAGCTCCTCCTTCATCAGAGGCTCAATATGTGGAATGACTGATCTCTTCTTCTACCTAATGGGTTAGGCATCTGGATCCAATTCAATTATGTGTTGTTCTAGTTTTGCATTGAACCCTCTTTGGTCTTCATATATCTAAGCAAACACATCTGGGAATTCTTGGAAAATTTGTATGAATTTATATTTTTCTTTCTTAGTGGCCACTTTGTTAATCTGAAGTTTTTTATCTTCTCCAACTGGGATTGACTCTGAATATTCTCCTTTGATCTGTATGTTAGCCTTATCCTTTCTAAACTGATCATTAGGATTGAAAATAGATTCCATTGTCACTAAGCCTTTGGGAAGTTTGTTTTTATGTAGTTTTACTATCTGATTCCCATATTTTTATTCTAGTCTACTTTGGTTTCTTGCAGAGAATTCAGCTTCTTCTTGCAAAACTTTAATGATCTGCTGATCATTCTCAAACACCTGCTAGCCTGTATTATTATCTGACACTTTTGGCCTCACGACCACATGGATATGTGGATGTTCTTTGTCCCTCTTGATGATGTCAACCACATCAAACATCACTCTAATTGCTACAAGCATATCAGTAACTTAATTCTCTTTCTTGGGTATGGACACAATATTGAAGGCCTCGAAGTCCTCCATGAGATTCCATACTCTACTCTTGTAGTTCTTGAGTAGGTCATTTTTGACACCATTAAGTCCTTAGACTTGATTGGAAACCAGTTCACTATCACCAAACACTTGCAAGTTCTTGATCCTTAGCTTCCTTGCCCAATGAAGACCTTGGACCAAAGCCTCATATTAAACAATTTTGTTTGAGTAAGCAAACTAAAATCTGAAGGCTGAATAGTACTTCATACCTTTGGGGGACACAATCATAGTTCCTCCTCTAACTCCTTGTCTACTCCTTGAGCCATCAAAGAACAATTGCCATACCCCATTGTCATCCTTATATTCTAGCTTAATTAGGTTAGGAAGAGGATGATTCTCTTCATGTAGACGGTAGACACCTAGCTTAGATTCTTCCATCTCCTTATGAGGGTCAAAAGCATGTATTTTGTCGGCCCACTCATCTAGAGTCAAGTCTGGGATACATCCCACCTTGGTATTTGTTTCATTAGTGTTTAAGAGGTCTTCTTGATCAAAAGTTGTGTAGTTGGCATTGATAGGGCTAGGCACATAAGATTCAATGTGGTAGTCTGTAATGGGTTCAGATCTTATTATGGCCTTTGCCCCATACCTTGTCGTAAAGAGCATATGTGACAAATCAACAGACAAGTACCCTCAAATTTTGGCAGTGAAATCCCTGGATAGACATAAAGAAAAATGTGGTGGAAAATTTATGATGGATACATTTTGTAAAACAGTCACATTGGGGTAGACATGCAGAGTGATTCTCATATCCTTGATGATTCCAACAGTTGTCACTGATGTCTCATCTAATTGGACAACTCCTCTAGAGGTGACTTCATATTGGAGATCCAACTGATCAACTATTTGTTTGGGCATCACAGAACTACTATTCCTGGAATCAATCATATAATTGTGCACCAATTTGTCTCCAATAATCAATGAGACATAGAATGGAGGAGGTCTCAGGCTCATACCTTGTTGTTCTTCTTGGTTCCTTTTAAGTTGAACTGTATTGCTAAGCACTCTCTCCTACTGGTTAGGGGGTTGATTTTGCATGGTAGTCTGCAATAGATCCCTCTACCCTTAAATGGCCAGTGACTCCCATAGTGAAATTTTCACACTTGTCCTCTTCATTTGCTTAATAATATTAAATGATCTATCCTTTTTCTTCCCCTTCCCAGACACATTTCTTTCTTTCTCATGGGTTGTTACAACCATTTCCTAACTGCATTTGGAAGGTGGCTTGGATTGGTTCTGCATGTTGGGAGTTACACTTGGAAAACATGACCTTGTGGAGTGATGGAAGATTGAGGGTCACCTAAATTCAGTGGTTGGCCTTCTCCAATACTTCTCTTTCTGGACCATGTATTGGCAGCAACACTTTCAGGAGGGGACTGATCCATCCCATAGAAGTCTTCAGCCTGCCAGTTTACAAGCATAGTATCTCCTAGAGGTTCACCTTGTTGAGCTTCCTGCTGTTGATATCCCTCTTGGCCAGGATCTTGTGACACCATACGGGTTTGCACCAATAAAACCTGATTTAGAGCACCATTAAAACACATTGATTGGTTATGTGGATTTCTTCATGGAAAACACCAATCATATTCTTGTGCCATATTGTTCTATGTAGGAACCAATGCCCTTGATGTTGATGTTGTGTTTGGATAATATGACCTAAAAGGTCTAGCAGCTTGGGGTTGTCCTTGGCTATGGATTTGATTTATAGTCTGAGATGGTGGCCTATTTCACTGGTGCTGGGGTCTAGCCTGATACTGACCCTAAGATTGATCCTGAGACTGATATGGCTTGGAATTCTTAGCTTGTTGTCTCTTGATGGTTAATAGCTCATTTCCCAGGTTTTGTAGTTGCTTCATCACTTCCTGAAGCTCTTTAGAGGTGCTAGATGATGAAGTGGAAGCTTCAGCTGAACTTTGACTCTTGGGGATGGGTATAAGAGCTAATGTAGGTGTTTGACTAGCATACGTGATTCATAACTTAGGGTATAGAGGCATGGATGGCCTAGGAGTGATTTTACCAGCCTGAATCAAATGGTTACTAACCCATATGGAAAGGCTATAGGTTGCAGGTAATGTAGTGCCCCCCATCGACTGAATCATCAGAGAAATATCATAGTTTAAATCCCTAATAAAGTATAAGAAGACACCTTCATTAGTGGGCTTTACTAGTGTTGGAGTCTTGTCCTAGGTCTGCTAGAATCTGAGGTTGAATTCTATCAGCTGCTCGTCCGGGGCTCTCTTGATTGTTGTTAGTTTCTCTAACAAGGACAAGTTATCACCTTTATCTCTAAATTGGTTGTGAAGAGTTGTGCATAGTTGATTCCTATTCTGGATAGAGCCTACCTCAAGACTCCTAAACCAGTGTGAAGCTTTCCCTTTTAGTGAAGGAGACATCAGCTTGACTACAATTTCCATCTCATGGATCTCGTGGATTGTACAGACATTTGCAATATCTTGGACATGATCACCAGAAGAATTTTGATTTTCCCCAGTGAAATATGGGATACTTTTTAATGTTGTTATAGGAACTGGATTTTGTGCACTCAAGGCAAGCGGACTAGTATTAGTGAAGTTAACATAAGGATTTGGCTAAGCCATTTTGATTGGTCTGAGCACCCCTCTTGATTGAATGAACGGTCTACTGGGAGGAGGTGTTGATAAAGATGTACTTGGTGGAGATAGAGAATTTTGCGCTCTTCTTTCTCTTCTCCCTCTATCCGGGGATAAGTCTAGATAGAAAAACAATCCCTCTTCTCTGGTTCTTGACCATGTTTGTATTCTTCTCGTGAACTTGCTTGGACTGCTGAAATGAGTAGATTTGTTTCTTTTGGAGTCACGAGATGTACAGTTTTAAGGCTTAATAAAGCTAGAATCACAAGTGTACATGAATTCATACTGTAATAAGATGGAGACTTCTTGGTCCCACCAGACATGTCAAAACTGTTAGTGTGAAATCACAGCACCCCCAAATGAATTCTACAGGTCTATGTTTCTAAGGCAGACTCATCTGGGGTGATTGCATAACATTGAAATTTCCCAAGGTGTGGGACCTTGCAAAAGTGGGAAAGCTCCCCAGATTAAATTTTGGTTCCTTATTCCTCTATTCATGTGCCCACGTGAGGATTTACAGAGGATCTATCTCGATACCTAATCTAAAACTTGCTAAGGAGGTAGGGGAAAAGAGCATAAGAAAATAAGAAATAACTAGACTACCAGGTGATGCACCAAAGGAATGATGGACACTTTATTTTCCAATAGACACAAACCGAAAAAATGCATACAATAAACAAACACAGACAGCCAGATCTATAATGGAAGACCAAATGAAATAAAAAGAGACAGGAAAGGATCTAAGATCTATCACAAATGTGTTTTATTACTCTATAGATTGATACAGTCCATTACAAGGTAGCCAAAAGGCAGAAACGTATTGCAATCTAGATGAAAGGCCTAAACCCCACAAATCCCTTTACTGGAAGGAGAACGAAGCCTGCAAAAACAAAGAATGTCCAACCCTTTACAATGAATCATGCCCCCATATTTATAGATTCAACCTGAAAGAAGAAAGAGAGAGAGAAGTAGGGAAAAGTAGGTTGAAGCTCAACCACTGTTGTTAATGCTTCTGATAAAATATGCCCCCAAATCCATCTTTACCGCATCGATCCTTGGTTTGGTACATTGAAGGAAGGGGAAATGATGGAAACAAATTGAATCTGATCTAGTTGCTGAGGCGAGAAGATCCTGCATTGAAATACCAAAGAAATTTCCTCTATTTTCCTTTGCCTAACCTCCTCAAAACTGATATTTCAGACCTCCATGGCATGGGTGAGGCCGATATCTTTCCAATGGTGTTAGATTCACAATATTTTGAGCCCTGAGTTGAAAGATATTCCCCTTCGAAGTGTATATCGAGTCTGTACAAATGAGCGGGAAAATAATTTGAAGAATGGGACTCCCTTTTGGTATGGGACACGTGGAAGTCGGATTGGAACAAAAATCAGGCTTACGGGTCCATAATTTATCTTTTTCCCTTTTACACAAAAAAATTCAAAACTCAAATAACTCCCACAGCCCCGAAGCTCCACCTGGACACGAGGCTCCTTCTGGTTGGTTGAGAAATGTGCTTCCATCTTTATCCTTATGCCTTTTGACAAAAGGAAAAATTTCACCTCTTCCTCCAATTCCCTGCTTTTTCCTTGACTCAGGCCCAAATGCTGACTTTTTCTCTTAGGCAGAGTTGCGGGTCATTTTTCAACTTTTATTCTCTTTGAAATAACAAGGGGCAAAGGACCAAATTTTCCTCGACAACCCACTTTCGTCTGGGACACGCATCGGTTTGGCACTCATTTGAAAACCTTTTCTCTATTCAACCCTTGAATTAGTGCCATTAAGACACTTGGCAACCTCTGCCAGCCTGGCCCATGCATTGACTATTCAACTAACTCTGCCCCTGGAATAACACGTGGAGGCACCGCACTTGCTTGAAAAACCAGCCCAAAGTTTTCCTTAGGAAGAGTGTCGAGTTGACACTTGTTAGCCTCTGCTGATTTATGGATTTTTCAGCGGTCCCTCTTACTTTTTAGACTTTGGGCTACGTGGCCAGCTCGCGCTCATTTGCGTCTCCACCTTGGGACCAACTTTTGGAGATGCACCACACTAACACTTGGAATTCTCCACTGATACATCTATACTTAGCAAATTTTGAAGCCCGCCTTTTGACTCTATTTGACCATTTGCTACGTGGAGGGTTGGCATAAGTTTGAGTCTCTGCCCTGGGCTTCCTTTCCAAATTTGCACCAAGTTGCCACGTGACACGTTTTCTCTTAGCTAGAGAATTTTCAACACCCCAAAATTTCCTTTAGGTTCTAGATGCCTGAAAGTCTGGCATAAGTTTTGGTTCCCCTTTTCGTATTTACCTTTGGAGAAGCATCGTTAGGATACATGGCTCCTTCCACTACCTCCTCCATACTTAGTCAATTTTTTTGACCCTTTTCTGAACTGTCTCGAGCCCGAGGACCTTGAAAGTTTTTCGTTTCTTCCCATTCTTATTTTTGTTTCCTCTGCGGCATCTCCCCTTCTTGTCTGACCCTGCTATCTCATAGTTGTCTACCTATTTCTTGGATAATGGATTTAAGACATGGAAACGGCCCGATAGAGTCATTTCTTTTACACAGGGTCCTTTTAGTTTATCTTGGCCTCTGCCACTCCATGGTTGAGTCCTTTTGCGACCAATTTGCGAGATCTGGACATTTTTTCTCAGGTTCCTCTAATGTGGGGTCATGGTTGATCCAATATTTAGCATGAGGTGAAATATGGATAACAGGTGGGAAATGGTAGAAAATTCCCTATTCTAAAAATCCCATTTTTATAAATATTTGTAAAAATCCCATGTGTGTGGTATGATGCATAAATTTGATCATGACACACATTTACAAATATTTATAAATGATATTCTTATGTATCAAGTATAGATAAATTTGAGGGTGAAATACATTCATAAGTTTAAATATAATGATCCAAACACAACCCACAAAAAATTAAATGATTCTAATAATCTCACTTAAGATTTAACAATCCATAAAACAATTTGAATAAATTTCCCCACTATAAAAAAATACACGACCACTAAAATTTATGAGGAATATCAACTGTTGTTGTTTGGTGACCTAATCTCTGAGCTTAGTTATTTTCTTTCTCAATGTTTCCACCCCTAATGTAGACACAAAATTATGTACTTATTACTATTATATTATTCCTCTAGTATGTTTTTATATGCATGATTTCTAAGAGCGAACATTAGACATTGGTGACACCTTTTCTTAAATTATTACTATTACATTACGATAGTATGTTGTTATATACATGATTTCTAAGATTGAAGATTAGAAATTGGTGACAATTTTTCTTTTCTTATTACTATTACATGTTGTCCCTCTAGTATGTTGTTATATACATGATTTCTAAGAGAAAATATTAGACACTGGTGACACCTTTTCTTAGTCCCTTTGTTGTATTTTATTTGTTTAGATTGTGAAATTGTTTTATAATTACTATATGTACATCTTTTATTTTAGTCACATGGATCATTTTCCCCATTTTTTTTCCTATTTCCATTTCTTGTCTTTTGGGACAGTACCGCCCACTAAGGACACTATCGCCTGAGTGATAGTGTCCCTTTTTGGTGACTTTGTCCATTCTCATTCATTTTATAAATTACCATTTGGTACTTTACTTTGGGTCATTTATAATAAATATTTCATGGTTTGGATCATCCTTTGGTGTCACTAAGTGTCACAATTCAAACAAGGAAGTCATATATATACATAACCTACTAACTACTCTAAGGAGAAATTCGTCTATCACTTTCTATCTATTAGATAAAATAACAACCCTCAAGTACTGCATTTAGGCTAAATTATTCAATGCATATGAAGGGTTATTTGTAAATTCCATCTCACACATTCATATTGGGGGAAAAATATTTTTAGCCCACTATCTTGGTACGACTGGAACAAGGGAAACCTAGCTTCAAGGGACACAATTCTATACACTAGAACTATATTGAATTTAAAATGTATTGTAGGATTAGTGATAATCACATTGGGGTGACTGTCGAGGTTAGTTTCACTCAATAGTATGCATTATTTATCTCATCTAATGTGTGTTTGAGCCTTGTGCATGTATATAATGTGTGTTCGAGAATTGTGCTAGTATTTACGGTTTGTTTCCAAAACATTTTAGTTTGTAGTGTTTCAATTTGATGTTGAATGGTTGAATAAAATAATAAAAGCTCATGGAATTCGAGATGTAACTTGCATCATTAAATTTATTATAGAATGGTGAGGAATTAATATAAAAAGTGTTGTTGAATGTATGGTGTTTGTGTTCATTGTTTTGAAACATCAATGAAACTCTATTATTCACATGTAATAGAAATGGTATCTTTTTCTCCTTATGATTGTAAATGAAATATGCAAGTGAGATCTTTTTTTAATCATGAATATGTTTTTGAAAGTATAATGGGCTCCATGCTGTAAATTATGAACCTATCATATCAATTATATAATTTTATTTTTTTTGGTTTGAGGATTTTATAGGTTAAAGGAAATGTTAAATCTTAACATCCTAATATCTATGGACAATACATGCTATGTGTCAACCAAATAAAACATCTTTTTAACAATAAATGAAATTTTTCAGTATTGTGACCGAGTTCTACGTTATTCATAACTGATATACATGATCCAATGAAACAGTAAGAGCTTGTCATCTAATATTACTCAAAATATAATCATGTATGTAAATGTTATAAAATCACACTCATCAAGCTCCTTCAGATCAGACTACAGACCTAGGAAATCACAACAATAAATGTTGGTCCTTTTCCTGACCATGGTGGTTGTCTTTTTTTGTTGTTTTTTTCTCTGTGTTATCTCTCTTTAGGGCCAATTTTAGATTCTACATGGTTGAAGTTTAATTTTTTTATTTATATATGGTTTATACTTCCTTTCTTCATGAATTCCTTCACGAGAATTGGCAAGAAATCAATTTCTTCAACCTATAGCATGTACATGAAGTTTTAAAATAAGAAAACAAGGAAATTCTTTCATACTTGGACACTATACACTACAATGTAATGGTTTTATTACTTAAATTTCCTACTAATTATAAACGAGATAAATTTTCACTCATCAATGTAAGAAATCATATGGAATTTCATTCTATAACATTTTATCTACACATTAAATCTAAATATCGCTCATATGACCAATTATTGGACGAGATCATTTATCAATGATTGTTTTTTCATTACCTTTTTTGTTGAAATTAATTGACCTTATTATTGAAATGGGAGCTAAAAAGTGCTACAAAAAGTAGACATTTAGATGTGTTTCAAACCTTAAACCTAATGAATTTCTACTTGTGTCCTTTTTCGACGTATTTCATATAAATTTGGGTTGATTTTTATTTTCCTAGGATTTTCATCACGCATATTTATATTAAACACTCTAACTTGACAAGAGGATGATTGCAAAGATGGTCAAGATGTAGGAAATTCTATGCACGACTTATGTAGAAGATTAAAATGTGCCATCCTTGTCTCTACCAGCCATTTCTTGTCTATAGACACACCATATTTCCTGAAGATAAAACCTTATCCACCTCCATTGAAAATGAAACCCACACATATAGTCAGGAAGAATCCAGTAAGTAAATTGAGGAATGTAATCTTGTCTGCAATGGTAGAGTGCAACTGTCCAATAACTTATTTGAAATCTAGTCGTAATGTCTTGGAATTTATATCAAAATTTACTACATATAATTTCATTAGATTGAGCATGGAAACAATTATAGACTATATTACTAAGTTCAAACACTTGTTGAGACAATTGAAGGGGAGTGGAAGAGATAAGAAAGATTAAGAGTGTGTTTACCTTATTCTATCTTATTTGAGAAGTCTATTCCAAATATTTACTTCTACTTTTTTCTCTAGCATGGATACATTAGGTGACAAATTCCAAATGCCTAGCTTAGAAATATTTTACGTAATAATTACTAGGGAAGAATAAAAAATTTATAAGCTTAATTCTTCCACATCTCGAATTGTATTTAACAAAATCTAATCCTAAGGGAAAGGGAAAACAAAAAATGTAAATACAAGTTCACCCCATGTCCATCTCAAAGTGATCCTAAACCCAAAGAAAACAACTCTAAACCCAAGGATTCTTCTAAATCCAAGAATAATTCTAGCCTTTATTTCTTTTTTTATGGGGATACTAGTCATGTAGAAACTAGGTGTTGGAAGTAAATTCAAGCCTTAGAGGATGCAATCAAAAAACAAAAGATCTCTATCTCCACTCCACCACATTTCAAATGATTATGAAAAAGAAATTAATGTTGTTGGGAGATCTCATTCAATAATTACAGATAGTTGGGTTATAAATTCTGGTGCTTCTCATCACATGCCTGCTTATAAGGAGCCCTTCGTATCTCTAGGTGTGAGTTCTACTTCCAAAACTGAGGTTGGATATTTTTCCTTTATTTCTCTTAATGGAAAATGTGATAGATACCTTGATGGTGGAAGAATTCATGATGCATTGTATGTTTCTAACATACTACAAATTTACTTTTTGTATTAAAATTTTCATTCTGGTGAAGGAAAGAAAATGAATTTTACACCACAAGAAATAAAATTAAGAACCTTTTTGGATCCTCATTGACTTGAATCTTATGGTACTTTTGATCATAGTTCTAGACTATAATAATTTGAGGGTTTTGAAGACACTTCCTCAATAGGGCTAGGCTTGGTTTCTCATGAAATTTTAGAGAGTAAGATTTGTCATTAATGATTTGGAAATATTAATTATAAATATTTGAAGGAGCTGAGCACTCATGGTATGGTTGATGGTCTTCCTAGAGTTTCTTGTCTTCAAGAAGTTTTCTCTATTTTTTCATTAGGGAAGAAACACCAAGGTCCATTTCCTAAGGGTATGTCCAAGAGAGCTTCTTCACCACTTGAGGTTATGCATAGTGACTTGATGTTTTTTCCTTCCCCCTCTTTCAATGGAGCTAAGTATTCACTTACATTTATTAATAATTTCTTGAGGCATACTTGGTTTTATTATCTCAAGTACAAAAGTGATGGTTTTCACACTTCAAAGTCTTTAAGGATTTGGTTGAGAAACAATCTTCGAGTTCCATAAATAACCTTCATACTGATAATGTAGGGAATACTTCAGTAAAGATTTTTTTAGTTATTTTAAACTCATGGTATTATTGACCAACATTTTTTTCCTCGTACTCCATAAAAATGGCTTACCAAAAAGGAAGAAGTAAACTTTGAAGGAAATGGCTAACTTTTAACTCCTATATATTGGGAAAAAGAAGTTAATTTTGCTAATTACATTCAGAATTTCACACCATACAAAGCACTTGAGCATTTGACTTCAAAATAGTCTTGGTAAAAAACTAAGCCCGATGTCTCTTTTGTCGAGTCTTTGGGATCAATGTTTGGGCCGTTATGCCAAAGAATATTAGGAAATCCTCGGATAAGAATAGAAAACCCTTTATCTTTGTCAGGTATTGTGAGGACATGAGATCTTATCAAATTTAAGATCCTGATAATCATGAACTTCTCTCATAATGATTCTTCATCTTCTTACACACCTACTTCTTCTTTATCTCATCTTGAGGATCCCTTCTTTAAGGAGGTTAACGATGTTGATGAGGATATTTTCCTATTGATGTAGTCACTATGCACAAGTGGGATCATACTACATTTTATGACGTAACACCTTTCATACATGATCTTTAACCCATTAGGCATCATCATGCACATTCTACAGGTTATGGAAATTTGTGACAGGAAGTTTTTGAGTATCCATGGTATTTTTCACATGATCATGAGATACAAGAATGAGAAGATGCCATGACAGGTGAGTAGTATTTTTTAATGAAAAATAATACTTGGGATTTGATCTAAGGGAAGTAAGATGGTTAGGTATAAGTGGGTATAATAAACCACATATATAGTTGATGGGACCATTGACTAGTATAAGGATTATGCTATTGTAAAGGGTTTCTCACAAGTTAAAGTTATTAATTACTCTCAAATTTTTACACCCATTTCCAAGATGGATATTGATTTTTAAAAAAATAAGATGTAGATTTACTTTGTTAAATTCATATGTATGCTACAACAAGTGGATATGATACTAAGGTATACAAATATGACTCAAGAAATGAAAAATGAAAGTAAAACCCTAAGTGCAATGTAAGGTTAAAAAACTTCGCTAGTTTCCAAAATATCTTAGCAATGTGTGAAGCTGGAAGAATGGTAGAATATAAATGCAAGAAGTCGCGGTCGAGCCTAGAAAAAGGTAGAAGTGCAAGAGGATCAAGGACCAGGGTGCCTCGAGTAGTACTATCAAACATGTGTGTTAGGATCCCTTCCTAGGTGTCAAGGTCTACGTAGGAGGTCCAAAAGTGAAATTTATAGGGTCCCTATATGATCTGAAACCCTCACTATTTTTCATTAGGTGATCGCACTATGATCATTGACATCATTGATAACCTCCAATAAAGAGATCACCTACAAAACCCTCAAAAGAAAATAAAATCCTAAAAAATAAAGATGCAAAATGAGGGTTTGCATTGTCCTTAGCTTTCACAATGGTGATATTATGACTGAGCATTACACTACATCTCAGACCCAATGTAGTTATTTGTGTGCGTGTGTAGAATTGTGTCCTAGGTGGCTCTTGTACATGTCACACTTGATAGTGAGAAAAAGATAGATGTAAAAATATGTAATAGATGTGTGCATGAAATAAAATGAACTTCCCTCCTATGCATGTGATGTAGAAAACCATCCCTTATCCCTTTTAATGGTTCTATATGGATTCAAATATGCTCTTGAGTACTTGTGAGATGCAACCTTAGGTGATAGTATAGATGCTTAGAGCTTGGTGCCTTAATTTGGTCACATAACTTTGTATTTATATGCTTGTCTTTTATAAATTTCGTAATGGATCACTAAAAGGCCGAACCTTAAGAGATAGGGATGCCCCTATGGCTAGAAAGAACCGAAAAAGGAGTGAGAAAATTACAAATAGGTCTAGAGTGCGTAAAGGGGATGAGGGCACCTGGGTTTTGGCACCCTAGTTGGGTGCTAGTGTCCAGAGTGAGAAAAGGTGAAGTATGAAGGGTCATACTTAGTAGTGATTCCAATTAGGCTAAGAGGGAGACTAGAAGGCAAGTAAAATGATAAATTAATACTTATCTCCCATAAGAACCATATGAATATTAACATGTGATTAGGACCTAATAATGTACCCAAAGTGCATGATTTAGTGTCTGCATTTTCCCCCACTTTATGTTGGTGATTAAAATCTCAATAATATAAAATAGATAGAGATGCGTACCTTATAACCATGTAGATCAATGTAAAATAAGCGTTCTAAGACAAGAAAAGCATGGAGTGATAAAAAAGTGTAAAGCATGGATGTTAAAGAAGAGGAAGTAAAAAGGAAAGTGATGAATAATGACCCTAAGGTGAAAACACGTGTATATTTGATGTTACACATGTTGTTGATGATGCTCTTGGAGTGTGATGGTTGTTTGTGTGTGTTGATTACTGATTCCCATAAGGATGGACCTGTAAACTAGAAGAACGAACAAGTAGTCAAATATGTGTATAGATGTATAAAATGCATGTAAAAATTGTGTAAAATAGTAGAAAAGGAACATGTGCACCTGATATGTGATGAGAAAAATTAATAGAAAGGATCCTGAGGATGTTGATGAAGAGTTGTTTATTTGGGCAATATCACGCCACGAAAAAATTAGCGTAGGGATAAAGGTATATTTTCATTCTTCAAACTCTTACTACTTCTCAAAGTAAAAACACCACTGTATATGGAATGTACAAGTCTGATCCAATGTGAAAAATTGTGATCAAACGTGATTGCCAAGTGCTAAAGGATTTTCTACCCTGTGAAAATCCTGTGTGACAATGCTAAAAAATGTAATGAATTGAAAAGTGATATGTATCTGCCTCTAGTCTCAGGAACCCAGGAAGGGATAGAAGTGCCTAGGCACCTAAGTCTGATTGGGCACTAGTTTCTATGTTGAAGTAAGAACCCAAGTCTATGCTTGTAGACTATGTTGAATTTATGATGTGTTATTTTGATTTTATACTACTAAAGAGGTTGAATGATTCACCCAAAAGATTACCCCCTTATCTGGAGTGCATGCGAATTCACTAAGAGGATGTGGCCCTAAAAATAACCCCATGTTGGAGTGATATTGGTATGTAGCAAGCAATGTTCTTGGTATAATCCAAGGCTCGTGAAAATAGTGCCTAGTAGACAAGTGTTAGTGTAAACAAACATATATATATATATAGAAAATAGTGTAAGCTACCAAGTAAGAAGAAAATGTAGAACGTGAAAAGTGGGTTGTAAACATGGGATATCACTCACGATGTCACAAGACAAAAAATCCCATAATGGCCGAAAGTAAACAATATGCACACAATACAAAGTATAGGTAAAAACATGTAAACAATGGCAAACAAGAGTAATCAAACATCCAAAATCCATGGTGGAAAATAGTTCCTACAAGACAAATGTTGCACATGAAGCACCCATTAGCATGTTAGAAAAATATAAATTATGTCATAGTATATATAGTCCAATATAGTGTATAGCAATGAAATAATATCACCTGAAGTACGAATGTAGATGCCTCCAAGAACTGTTATGGGATTGGTGTGAGATACTACACCAAGTATCCATGTTGCATGTATTGGTATGTGTATAGTCTCCAATTATAATGAGAAATCAAGTGAACGCACATGTGTGTATGATAAATATAATGACATACATGATATATATCTAGCATGTGTAATAAAGTGAACATATAAGCATAATTGAGTAAGAACCATGTGCAAAAAAGATCTGCAACCTATTGTGGATGAGATGGAATTGAATTCAATATGAGTCTGATAGGGTAAATGTGCCCCCCGAGTACGGATGTATGCATGGGTGAATTGTGATTCATTTATGAATGACCCCTCAATAGTCAAGAATGAACCATATAGCCAGAGTGCATCATCAGGAAATGGTTCGAATGATGTGTTGTATGTGAGAAAGAGTTAATGAATAGAGCGCATAGTATAAATTGTAGACTAGTGTCAAGTGAGTAAGATTGAGTGACATGCTATAGAGATTTATTATGAAGTATATAATGTAGAATTGTGTGCACGATTGTGGAGGAAACACAAAGCATAGATATTGTGTGTAATATTAAATGATTTATTGGAGGAATTGATCATGAAGCCTAAGATGTAGGAAAGGTGTGAATGAGACGCTAGAATGATGATTTATGTAGAATATATCATATATCATAGAATGTGTGAATAAGATCATATAAAGATGAAGGTTGATTGGGAGTATTAGCTCACAGAGGCTTCAGGATGGTAAAGGATAAGTTCTAAGGAACTTAAAAAGTTTTTGTGCAAGCCGTCGACATAAAGAGGTATCCACCAAAGTCTTGAAGAAGCTACAGAGCTCTAAAAGAAACTACAAAAGCTTAGTGAGTGTTGCGGGTAAATGGAGGAAGACGTAAATTAAAAAGAAGCTAAAGGATGAGCCACGAGTGAGAATGGTGAAGCTTCGTATGTGAAGTAAAATCCACAAGAAGAGTCTGAAGGAAAATTTGTGGGAGTAAGGAATTCAAGAGAAAAGTTGAAAATAAAAAAGAGAAGCCACAAATGACTAAAGGTATCCACAGAGAACAACGAAAGCCACACTAAATAGAAATATCCACGTACAAGGAACAATCCGTGAAGTACTAGATAAATAAGCGGAAATCCAAGCCTGTACGAGCAGTAAGAAGTAAATAAAATTGTAAAAGAATAATTGCCACAGATCAAATAACATAGCCATACTATAAAGGAAAATGTCAAAGAAGCTAAGGAAATCCGTGGATCGAATACATATGAAAAAGACAGGGCTCGAAGAAAATGAAATTAATTTGAACATAGACAATTGAGAGTTTTTTATCCAAAATCGATGGTGATTCGATTTTTAGGTGATTACAACTAAATATAAGACTTGAGCTCCACAAAGAACAAAGAAATCTATTGTTCTAGCTATTAACATTTAATGATATTTGACTTTAAGGAAATACAATTTAACTCTCTATGTAATTCTTGTTTTTTAGGTGAAACAAAATATAAGAGAAGAAAGTGGCCCACTCATCTTGATCACGTGGGAAATCCTAAAAAGATGAGAAATCAATTTTAGGTATCGACTCATAAATATTTTTTAGAAAATGCATAGAAAAGGTGAAATCAAGCTAAATATAGATAAAACAAATCAAGATTTTTTAGCATGCATTTAATAGACTAGATTTTTAGGCATCATAGAATGAAAGAGTGCACGACATGCTAAAGGATGTGATGAAGGGAATAGATTGTTTACATAGATAAAATTTGATGCCAATACGTGTATTTCTCAAGTGTGAAGATGACGAATTTGAGCTTAGAGAAAGCTACATAAGAGGAAAGAGAGGAAAGAGGAAAATAGACAGATGAACTGGTGAATATATATCATATGAGAATAGCATCAGTGTGGAAAATTGATTGAGAAAGAGAGTTTGAATTTGTATGAAAAATAATTCTAAGTTGTATCTTAGCATGTTCAAGGAGTTTTATCCTCCTTGTGGGTAGTGGCCTACAAAATATCAGTTGCAACTTATTAAATTAGGGGTTGTTGCTCCTTGTAAGTGGGTTCTTGCTAAAATTTCTTGAGTGGGAGCTTAGAAAATCTTCAAGTGGGTGCTTGAAGTAGTGAATTGGGTGCTTCACTGGTTGAGTGGGTGCTCAACTGAAGCCATTGTAAGACTTTAGAATTGGTGTTCCTAATAAGTTTTTGGTTTCAAGTGGGGTCTTTCTCGAGAAAGGGTTTCCCATTATAAATTCCATGTTTTGTGTTATATTGCTTAGCATATGATTGTTTAAATTCTTATGATTATACGATTGCAATCGTTGATAGAAATATGGTTCACCATTGTTAAATTTTTACTCTGAATTGATTCACCCCGCTCTCAGTACTTGTGAACTCTAACAATTTGTATCAGAGTGACATTTTGTGACAGAATCTTAACATCTTCAAGGAGATCCTATCTTCACAAGAATGGTAGAAAATAAGGAACAAGGTGGTTTATCGCTATCAAGATCACCTCTCTTGACTAGAATGAGTTATGTATTTTGGAGAATAAGGATGAAAACACATCTGATGTTATTTGGTTTTGATATCTACGAATGGGTTGAGAAAGGACATAATCCTCTAGCCACATCAATCACTTCTTTAGCAAACAAAGAAGAATATGAATGCAACTCAAGAGAAATGAGCGCCATTCTATGCGGCCTGATTGAAACATAGTTTGTAACATTTATACACTACACAACATCAAAGGAGATATGGTTCATACTTGAAATTATTTATGAAGGAGATTAAAAATTAAAGCTAGCAAAGTTACAGACCTACAGATCTCAGTTTGAGAATCTGAAGATGAAAGACAATGAGAGTATAAGAAACTACATGTAGAGAATAGATGAAGTTATTAATATGATTAGATACATATGTAAGAAACTATAAGAACCTTTCATACTTCAAAAAATCCTGAGATCTCTGACTAGAAAATATGATGCAAACATTTTAGCCATAGAAGAAGCCAAAGACTTGAAGAATCTCACAATGGATGAATTACAAAGAACTCTCTCAACATATGAGATGAGGACTGTTGGATCCAAGACTACTAAGAAAGAAGCAGTATTCAAGGTCTAGAAAGGAATCCAGTCCAAGCAAGAAGAAGAATAAGAATCAGTTTCATAACATTAGTTAGATGATGAAAATATTGAATCAATGTTCATATGAATACTGAAAAGAGGCTCAGGTAAGTCTAAAGGAAAAATACCTTTCAAATTCTTTGCATGTGGACAAGTAGGTAATTTTGCTATTAAATATCCAAAAAAAGTAAAGAAACCCGGTCTTAACATCAAGGGGATAGTCATAAACACAACAATAAAGAAACCGGATATAAAAAGAAAAATAACAAGAATAATTTCTTTAAGAACATAAGGAACTTCTATTCAAAAGAAGAGTCAATTGAATCTGATTCAAGCAACCCTGAAAGATATAAAAATGAAAATGATAAAGATCAGTCTGAATGTTTGTTTATGGATATAGATGTGTCTAAAGAATTTAGTTCAAAAGGAAAGAATAGAGTTGACTATGAAGACTCTGATGATTAAGAAGTTGACGTAAATATTGAAGCTGAACTAGTATGTGGTCTTGAAGAATTGAGACTATGTAGGAAAAAGAATCAAAAGATGAGATGAAAATTAATAGAATATGAAAAAAATGAGCATATTTTTAAGAAATAAAAAATCTAAGAGAATAATAATAGTATAATTAGCTCAAAGATATTAAAACTAAGCTGGAAAATATTTCAAACTCTTGTAAATCAAAGGAGGATGAGTGCACAAAACTAAACACAGAACTGGAGCGACTAAAAGTTGAGATGGAACAAATGAGTAGCATGATGATTATGTATCAAAAGCTAGAGAAGAGTTCAAATATTTTGACTAACATACTAAGTGGCCAACATGATACAAAGTGGGATTGTTTTCAAGGAATAAAGTAAGGAAACAGATGTTGCAAATAATGAAAGAAATAAGACTTCATCAATTCCAAGAACATTTTCTAAGGTAAATAAAGAGTTCAACAAATCCAACAAGAGAAGGACTACTACTCCCAGTATCACCTAAGCTGTGAGGTACACTCACTTTTTATATGGCTATTTTTTTTCATGTAATCAGTTTGGACAGAAGGTTGCTACGTGTAGAAAATTCTCTAGAGGCTATAGAAGAAATTTTGGCCCATCTTGCACCAGACCAAACTATAATGTTGTTCACTACAATCGCCACAATTATTACAAGAAAATAAATGAAGCATCAACAAGTAACAAGAACCTCCCAAAAAAATAAATGGGTGTATGTTGTCAAGGAAGATGCCACCAAGAGAAAAGGGTCTTGCTCAATAGTTCAAACCACATTCCATGTGAAAAATGAAGATAAAATATGATATTTGGATAGTGGATTCTCTAGCCATATGACAAGTGACAAAAGTAAATTCATTTATCTATCAAATAATGCATCAGGTGTTGTGATATTTGGTGACAACAATTCATCAAATATAGTTAGAAAAGGAACCTAGTGTATAGAATATCATTGAAAATGTTCTATATGTTGAAGGTCTTAAGAACAATTTGTTAAGTGTAAGTCAAATGTGTAAAAGATGATACAATCTGATATTCCAGGACAAAGGCTGTGATGTTATAAAAAGAAAAACAGGGAAGAAATTTGCAAAGGCTAAGTGGACTAAGAATAACATGTATGTTCTAAATGAGATAAAGAAAGAAAAAATATTCACAAGTAAGGTAGATTACAGCTAGCTATGGCACATAATATTGCAGCATATGAGTTTTGAAAATATTGTAAAATTAAGTACAAAAGGCTACATCAGACATATGCCAAATATTGTAATACAAGCAGACACGATATGCAAGGCTTTCTTACATGTAAAACAAACAAAGAGATCATTCAAGTCAAAAGAATACTCTATAACCAGACCTCTGGAATTGATTCATATAGAACTCTATGGTCTTACTAGAACTAAAAGCATACAAGGTGATGTGTATTTCACGTTACTTATAGATGATTACACCAGAATGACATGGGTAGCCTATTTAAAGTAAAAATTAGAAGCCTTAGACATATTCAATAAAATCAAATCCCTAATGGACAATGAGATAAACAAGAATATTAAATGCATGAGATCAGATTGAGGTGGAGAATTGTGGTCAAACCAATTCGATGCATTTTTTGAAGAACATGGAATTATAAGACAATTCTCAGCCACTAGAACACCTCACTAAAATGTAGTTTCTAAAAATAAAAATAGAACTATCAAGGGATGGCAAGAACAATGTTGAATGATTCAAAACTCCCAGATATATATTGGAGTGAAGCGATATACAACATGGTCTAAATTCTGAACAAATCCCAATTAATAATAAATAGTGACAAGACTCCTTGTGAATTGTGGATGAAAAAGCCTACAAATGTAAAACACATAAGAGTGTTTGGAAGTAAATGTTATATCGAAAGATATGAAGACAACTTGGGAAAATTTTACTCTAGGTGTGATGAAGGTGTATTTCTTAGATACACAACAGTCAGTGTGGCTTACAGGTGCTATAATAAAAGGTTGTAAAAAGTTTTTGAAAGCACAAATTTTAAGGTAGACGAGTCTCCCAAGTCTAACACTCAGTACAAATAAAATCCTAAAGAACAATAAGATGATGAAGAAATAAAAATTCCACATGAAGAAGTGGAAGAAAGGTAAGGCACGTAGGCACCCTCAAAGTAAGTCAAAAGGGATCATCCAGAAAATCAGATTATTGGAAACAAAGAAGTAGACATTCTCACAAGAAAGAGACTAAGAGATCAGAAAAATCATGAAGACATAGTGTTAGGTTGTGGAGTCTGTTTTCATGTGTGAAATTGTTGAAGACTGTACATTAAGAGTAATGTACACTTTTCATGTACAATTTTTTGGGCCTTAAAACGTGCCTGATATATCGGGAAACATGATTTTCTCATATGGGCGGGAATTTGACCCATAGGTTTTTGGGATGGTTTTTTCCCATGGTTTTGATACCCACGGTTTTGTAAAACTGCTTAAGCAGTTGTCTATTTATATGATTTTATGCATATGATAGAAGGATGAAAAAACATTGCATATGTGCTTTGAATTCGGGTGTGAATTCTGTAGAGTTTGTTAAGCATAGCTCCAAATAGATCTGGGTATTGTATTGAGAGAGTGGTGGCTTGTAATAAAATCTGAGAAAGTGATTCTTTGTGGACGTGACCCAAATTGGGTGAACCACGTTAAATATTGTCTCTTTGTGTTGTGTTATTTTATTTTGCACTTTTATTTGAGGTCTGTAATAATTTTCTGCATATTATTTTCTACTGTTGCGATTCTATGAGGGATTATTCCACATATTTTATCCCTTATTTCCTAACACATAGCACTCTTATCCATGGTGGAACCCAAACATTTTACAAACGCAAGTAAAGATCAACATTGGGTAGACACAATTAATGAAGAACTTGATCAGATTGAAAAAAATGAAATCTAGGAGCTTGTACCGAGACCATGAGACAAAAATGTGATTGGAACTAAATGAATCTTTAGAAATAAGTTGAATGAAAAAGGAGAAGTGATAAGGAACAAGGCCAGAATTGTATACAAAGCATCAACGTAAATGGATGGAATCAACTTTGATGAAACATTTACACCAGTGGCAAGGATGGAAGAAATTGGATTGTTTTTGGCTTACGTATCTTACAAGAAGATCAGAGTGTTCTAGATGGACATGAAATCATCCTTCCTTAATGGTTTTCTGAATGAAGAGTTATATATTGAACAACCTGAGGGATTTTCACTAATATAAGATAAAGATTATGTGTACATGTTGAAGAAATATTTGTATGAACTAAAAGAAGCTCCTAGAGCTTTGTACAATAGATTGGATTAATACCGCATTGAGTAAGGGTTCAAGAAAGGTGTTACTAATAGTAGTCTCTACATCAAAGAAGAATGGGATCGTCTCTTAATTTTCATTGTGTATGTAGATAATATTATATTCAAAGGATATCACAATAAAATGAATTATGAATTGGCTGATATGATGAAAGAAGAGTTTGAAATGTCTATGCTTGGATATATTTCATTCTTTATGGGCTTAAAAATCAGTCAGTCAGATTAAGGCATATTCATATCCCAAAATAAATACATCAAGGAAATTCTGAAATGATTTTGGATGGAAGAATGCAGACCTATATGTACACCAATGGAAGTAGGATGCAAGCTGAGAAAGGAGGGAAACTCACCACAAGTAGAAAAAACATTTTACATATCTATGATAGGAAGTCTACTTTACTGCATTACATCAAGACTTGATATCATGCAGGAGGTATGACTTGTTGGAAGATTTCAAGAAGATATAAGGGAAACACTCCTCAATAAGGTCAAGATAATTCTAATATATCTCATGACAACATTTGAATATGGAATTCGGTACCCCCAAAATTAATGACTTCAACATAAAATCATATACAAATGTTGATTTGGTAGGAAGCGTTGATGACAGGAAGAATACTAGTGGTAGAGATTTTTTTTTTGGAAATTATCTAGTCTCTTGGTTGAGAAAGAAGAAATCATTATTGGCACTCTTAACATGTGAAACAAAATATATAGCTCCAGCAATGTGTTGTACTCAAGTTCTCTAGATGAAGCATACATTGGAAGATTACAAGGTAAAATCTGATAATCCAATTCCTTTGTTGTGTGATAGTAAAAGTGCAATAAGTGTCTCCAAGAATATTGTGTTCCACTCAAAGACCAAGCATATTCCAATCAGGTATCACTTCTTGAGGGAACAAGTAAATGAAAGGAAAATCACTCTAGAATATGTGAGCACAAAAGAAGAAATTGTAGACATTATGACTAATCCACTTCCAAGAGTCACATTTGATTATTTAAGGAATGAGTCATTCTTGATCCCTCCAAAAAATAAAAGGTGTGAAGATAAGTAAGGGATAATTCTCACGTAAAATCAACTCCAAATCAGTGCTAGAAAGTGTTTATGTGAGGAGGAGTTAGTTTGATTGCTCAAGATTATCAAAGTATGCACCATCGTCGGGGGATCATTTCCGTGAGTACACTATAATATATGGAACATAACCATCAGTTTGGGGGGGGGGGATTCTTTAGGTAATAACATGAAGTATCTAGCTTATCATTATTTTTAGATTTACGTGGCATAGTTGGACCTTTGTCATTGTTGTCAAAGGGGGAGAAATGCTGAAATCAAAAACCAGTCTGTCACATTGAAAGGGGGAGAGATGCAGTGATATAGAAAAAGGGGAGAGACACTGAAACCAACCAAGAAATATCCACAGTCGAGTGAAGCTGAAAAAAGAAACCAAATATGTAGGTATTTTTCCATCAAAATGTTTGAAGGTATCTGAAGATTGAAGTGTTGCCATCAATGACAAAGGGGGATATTTTTGGACCCTTTTTATTTTCATATGCGTTGTCATTAATGTCAAGTGACATTGATGGTAAAAAGGGTAAATTGGTAAAGTGAAAAAAAGAGAAAGATGAAGGTTGATAGGTAGTGTCAGCTCACAGAGGCTTCAAGATGGTTAAGGATAAGTTCTAAGGAACTTTAAAAAAAATTATGCAATCCGCTGACATGAAGAGGTAGCTGCTGAAGTCTTGAAGAATCCACGGAGCTCTAGAAGAAATCACAAAAGCTTAGTGAGTGTCGCGGGTAAAGGGATTAAGTTGCAAAGAAATAAAAGATAAAGGATGATTCATGAGTGAGAATGGTGAAGTCATGGATGTGAATGAAAATACACAAGAAGAGTCTGATGGCAAAGCTACAGGAGTAAGGAAGTAAGGAGAAAAGTCATGGATAAAGAAGAGAAGCTATGAATGACTAGAGGAAGCCACAGAGAACTAAAAAATCCATAGTTAAAAGGAAAGAGTCACATAAAAGGAACAAGCCACAAAGTAATGGACAAAGTAGTGGAAAACCATGAAATCCTGTAAGAGCACTGAGATGTAAAGAATAGCCGCAAAATAAGAAATGCCATAGATCAAAGGACATAGTCGTGATATAAAGGAAATGTGTTGGACCCCTAGAATATTGGCCAAGTATGAAGGTGCGTAGGTGCACAAGGTCCCAATTATGGAATGGCGCGTAAGGAAAAAGTATGCAAGAGAAGGGTATAAGGAAGCATGTAGCACGCGCGACGTGCGAAAGGATCGGGAATTAGTCATTTTGGACGTATGGGGAAGAACACGTGAAAAGCATGGCCCAGTTACGCATGGATAATATGTTAGCCTGATGACAGGTTGGCCCAAGATGAAGCATGCTTGTGATGGAATCTTCTAGAAGAACATCATGGAATAAAGTGGAGAGCTCAGGCCTAGAGAAGTATGCTTGCATGGAGGACCACATTCGAACACTTGGCACTGGATCTAAGAGCACTGGAGGACGGGTTGGTAGTCTAGGAAAGCTATAAATACAAGCACCTGCAAAGACAAAAAGATAGATATACATATGGAGATATACATACAAGTATCTAAATAGACACCTAGGGAGTGAGCGGAGCTCCTGCAGAAATGTTGCGAGGACTCTGTCAGTGAATAGTTGTATTCAGGAGAGAATGTAGTAGGCCTAGGGATTGTAAATTTTCTTTTGGGTAGCTTAGCTACATTAAGTCCAGTGCAATGCATGACTACGGTCTGCTTCTCTATGAACCTCTGTAATGGTTCCATGGATGTAATAAGGTTACCTATCATAATATATACATGAATATCAATGATTTCGATGCATGTTTCTCTCTTATGAGTTTTCTTTCCTTTCATGCTAAGTATGAATGCTTGTATGTTTCTTTCTGTCACAATATGTGTTATGGATTCTGTTAAACACTCGGTTTGAAGTGACTGGAAGGATCTAGAGGTTTTTCTGAGCCCTATGGTTCATGTAGGTCTTAAACTTCCCTTCTGAAATCTCTTACAATAATCATAGATGATGTTTCCCACTAAACTCACATAAAAGAGAGACTCGGTACCCACGCGTGCCTCGGGCGAGTGCTCAACTTTCCCTGGTTGATAGGCCAGCATGCATGGGATTACTTTCTTTTGTGATAGGAGTAAAAATGACTACATCTTGGTTTCGTTTTTGGGACCTCTTTTCGAAGTTGTAGTGGGATTTAACATACATCATGATCTGTGTAATGAGTAATGACAGTGTGGTTAACGTTGGAAAATTTTGAATCGTGGTTCAAGAGCACGGAGGATGAATTTTCTCAGAGATTCAACATTGGACCTAAGTTTTATGCACATAGATGGGTAGAAGAGAATCTCTACCACACTCTGTATGAAACCTTTTTTTGTTGTTTCCCTGTGGAACTGTATGAATGGCTCTCAGCCTACGTATCTAGATCAAGTTGGCATCTTAGATCGCATGCGTAGACCCAAGAATAGTACCAAATGCTACAAGATGCAGATTTGACGTGGACCCATGTTTTGGATCATTGGTGGAAAGGAGTATTGGCTAGCTACACTCTAGAGTAGGCCATTTCCACATATTCTTTTCTGGAGGTTATTGAGTTTAAGTTTCTGAGGGATCCCAGAGGATCACTTTTACATGTTGTCCCTCTAGCTTTAAAGATCTTGATCATTACCATGAGTTTAGAGGATTTCCTAATGGCTGGCTAAACCACTCTGAGCACTGGGCGAGGAAGCTAGGGTGGAGGAAGATGACAGATGTTGCAGCGGAGAAAGAAAGGGACGAGAGACGACTCAAGTAAGGTGAAGCAAGTGAAAGGGAGATTGCTAGATGATGTGAGGTTTTAGGTGTGATGGATGTATGGCATTAGATGTTATAGGAAGGATTTGAGGTTCACGCGGAGGATGTGGGCCTGAGCAGTGTGTGCAACCCCATCTTGGAAAGCACGTGAGAGAAACCCCTTTGGATTCTGATGAGATTTCGTCACGTGGAGAAATAAGAACCATTAGCACGCATCTGAGCCCACCTAGTGACTGGACCCTTGCGCTTGGTTTTCCATATCAGGGGGATAATACTACTAATCCAGTTGATTACATTGGAGGTGATAATTCTACGCCCAAGATGTATAATTTCTCATGTGTTACTTCTATGGCTGCAAACACCAACCCAGTGTTAGGACTTTTCGGGCAAGGTATAGGCACACAAGCATTTGTTCTGTTATCTAGAAGTTGTGTGGGTATACTATTGGCAGTGGGGCATTGTCGTAGACCGTAGGCGCATAGCTCAGTGGAACTATGGGAACCCTTGGCATGACCACTTCAGGACCTGGTGGGCCTGATGGATTTGGTGGTTCAGGAGGAGTGGGAGTTGGTGGGTCTGGTGGATCTGGTGGTTCAGGACCTGGTGGGCTTGGTGGATTTAGTGGTTGAGGACCTAGTGGACTTGGTGGATCAGGTGGTGGAGGAAACACAGGCGGAAACCAAGGATCTAGTGGAGGAGGATTTGGACCCCAACCACCCCACAAGTTTTCTTTTAAATGTCTCTACATTTTCCTGATTATAGAGGTATTAAGGATGCTACGGAACATGTTCACAAGTATGAACTACTATGGCGCACGAAGGGTGTCACAACCCCAGAACAGAAGGCTAGTTAGTTTGCATCCATGTTGTAAGGGTGCGTGCATAGCTGGTATAGGAAGTATGACCCTCATCAGATAGTAGTGGATTATACTACCTTAAATAATGTATTCTTCGCAGAGTTCCACATTCCTGAGTTTGAGCAGAAGAGCATCGACACTTTGAAGGAGATTCAACAAGGAATGGCAAAGAGTTTGCGGGAGTATGATACGTGCTTTAAAACTCTCTTGTCTAAATTATTATATGATATTCACCCTTCACAGCATGTGCAATGGTTTTTTGGAGGGTTGATCGCCCCTTTTAGAAGGACCTTGTCTCATAAAATTTTTACAGACCCGCGCGAGGCATTGGAGGCTGCCCTACGTGCTGAGGCTATTGGTAGTGTTGATACTGGCATTAGCCCATTCTTGGAGGCCCAGATTACTGCTATGGCCAAACAATTAGAGAAATTTTCTGCAAACTCAGCCCATGACACTCATAGTGGTTTTTGGTGCACAAATTGTAAGATAGAGTGGCACGTTAAGGATAATTAACCTCGGAGGACAGTACGCACTATGGTGGTAGAGTGTGAGATTTGTCATGGGGACCATGATGCAAGTAGATGTCCCTTTCTGCACTACGCAATCAGGAAGAATGTATCTTGTTATTTCAAGATTTGTCACTTCTACAACCCATGATACTAAGGACTGTAGGCTCATTGATCAAATCCATGAGGCCATCGATCTTGGGGTGCACCAAACCATCGTTACAAGTAGTTCCAAGTGTGATGATTGCTATTATGAGGAGCGCAGATGGAAATGGAAGAGGTTTTCGAGGAGGATGGTAATTGTGGAGGGGGAAGGAGTGATTTCCCATGCAAAACCTATTTCAACTGTGGATCTACAGAGCATTACAAACATGAATGCCTGAACCTATTGCAGTTCTCCTGGTGCGGAAAGAAGCATAAGTATGAGGAGTTCCTGGAATTGTTTGAGCATATGAATCGGCAGCACTGAAAGGACAAGGGCACTCCAATGGTTAGTATAAAGAAGGAGGACATATAGTGGATGCCTCGGGTAACATGGGATGCAGGTTTACAAACTGTCTTGGTGACAACAAGGGCAGAAGTCGTGCACGCAAGAGAGGTACCAAGACAGAAGAACCTGGTTTTAAGGGAGGAGGTCATTCATGGAAAGTATCTAGAGCCCACACATAAAAAGGAGATATATCAAGACACCATGGATGTTATTCAAAGCTTACAAGGGGAGATCCAGTGTCTAAAGGAACAATCCAGGAAGGAGGAAGGAAGGGGTCGAGGCACAAAAGGATGACCTGGATGAGGTCAATGAGGTGTGTAAAATGCTAAGGTAGGAGAATATCATTCCCTTGCTAGGATCATGGTTGAGAGAGAAGGTACCACATGCAAGAGGAGAGCATGAGAGATAGGTATTACATGCGAACCTTCCCCCTCACAATCTCGACTATGACAAGGAGATTGCGTTGAATGCAGTTGTAGATGGATGGTTCCTTAGCAATATCCTCATTGACACAGGTGCAAAGGTTAACGTTCTAACTTTGGATGCATGGCATCAGATGGGAAGACATGCATTACAACCATCTTCAAATGTAATGTATATGGAAAACAAGACTAAGGAAATGTCCATCAGTGTCTTAAAGGATGCAGCTATTACTATCCAGGGAGCCACATTTACTAAGGACTTCAAAGTCTTGGTGCTCACCAAGGCAGATAATTTCCCAGCACTACTTGGGCGCCCTTAGTGTTACAAGAACAATGCGGACCTTTAGTTCAACAAATGGTACATCAGCTTCGAGAACAAGGAGGAATGGCTCATTATACCCCTAGCTGATGGGAAGTCGACACCCTATATTGAACTGGTTGGGGAAGAAGTTCTGGACAGGATATATTTGCACTCAATAAGAGACCCTGAGATGATACACCCTACTAATAGGGTTATCCAATTTGAAGATGCTCAGTTAGTGAGTGATACCACCAGTCTGGCATGTGACAATTGGGCGCATGGGACTTATGAATTAATGGGATGGCACTTGAGAGGGTCGGTGACCAAGGTAACAAAGGCACGCATGGTTAGGTGCCTTGGAGGAAAAGAACTACCCAAGTATTTAGGAGGAGCCTTCCCTGAGATCTTTCTGCAGGAGGTGGAAGCTCATTGGAAGGATGAGAAGGAACAGAGGGGGATGTTAAGTTATGTCTTGCTTGGCACAGCAGCTCGGTGGTGGGCTACACATCAAGAGATCCTTTTAGAGTGGCGTGAGGTAAGAATTGTTCTCTCTATCATATTTTCTAGGAGGAATGTACCCACCATCATCAAGGAGTACCATGGGAAGGAGCCCACCTCTTTCCATATCCAGGAGTGTGAATGGGTCTGGAGAGAAGGAACAGAAGCTTTGCCACCATCCCTCTGGGTGCACAAGTTGTATTCTACACTGCAGGGTTACGTGCATGCGCATGGTATATTCATTCAGAGACATGCCGCCATACAAGGAATTGGCAAGAGCTCGCGGCTGACCTTATTCAAACCTTTGAGTATTGAAGTACCAAACCATCGGTTGATAAGGCCTTACAGGGTATCAAGTGCCTTACCATGGGGGATAGTGCCAGGATGTAAGATAGGCTATTGGAATTACTAGGTGAACCAAGATTGGGGGCGCGCTTTGAAGAAGAAGTAGAGGAAGTATAAGAGTTACAGCTTGAGTATGCGTGTTTGGAAAAAGAAAAAGGAAAGTTGGTGTATGTGATTGATGGAGAGGAATCAGAAAGCTTAGATGTTAGCCATTCTGTAGGGATGTGTGAGGTAGTAGATAGTGTAGATACTCATGCGTACACCTACCATGAGCCCTTAAAGATGAAGAAGGTTAACATCGGTTCAGGAGAAGAACCTAAGGAAGCTATTATTGGAGATTACTGGTCAGAGAAGGAAGTATCTAAGATCATTTATCTGTTGCGTGAATTTGAGGATTTATTCCCATGTGGGTACCATGAGCTGAAAGGTCATTCACCATTCCTTTGGGGAGATGAAGATAAAATTGAAGGACAGTGCACGCCCAGTTAGGAAAAGGCCTTACCAGATGAATCCCAATTTGCGTGTGAAGGTTAAGGAGGAGATAGACAAAATGATAGCCTTAGGGATAATTGAGGTAGTGGAAGAATTGAAGTGGATAAGTCTAATGGTAATCAGCATCAAGAAGGATGGGAGGATTAGGATCTATGTGGATTATAGGGAATTGAACGCAGTTTGTGTCATTGATCCCTTTTCGACCCCCTTCACTGAAGAAATTTTGGAAGAAGTCGCTGGATGCAAAATCTATTCCTTTACAGATGGATTTTACAGCTACCAACAAGTCCAGCTTACAAAGGAGGACCAAGAGAAGAAAAAATTCGCCACCGAGTGGGGAAGTTTTGCATATACAGTCATGCCCTTTGGGTTGAAGAATGCACCTGCTGTCTTTTTGCGCATAGTGGTGCAAGCATTCCAAGACTTCATCCATAAGTTTCTTCAGGTCTATTTGGATGATTGGACAGTATATGGTCTTGGTTAAATACCATTGTGATAATTTAAGGTTAATATTTGAGAGGTGTAGGTAGTTGAGGATATCCCTCAACATTAAGAAATGTGTGTTTGCTACACCCTTTGGGAATTTATCGGGGCATATCATATGTAAGGAGGGCTTGTTGGTAGATCCCGCTAAAGTTGTAGTTATTGTGGGGTTAAGGGAGCCTACTAGCTAGAGCGCAATGCACGGATTCCTTGGGCATACGGGCTATTACAGGAAATTTATTAAGGGATATGCCAGGATCGCCACACCTTTAGAGGAGCTACTTAGACATAAAAATGTCCTTCCATTGGGGAGAGGTGCAGTAAGAGGGCATTTGATACATTAAAATATAGTCTTGTCACCGTACCTATATTATGTTTTCCCTCTTATTACAAGCCATTTCATGTCCATGTAGATGCCTCAGGGACCGCCATTGGAGCAGTGCTTACACAGCTAAGTGAAGGGATTGTTGATCATCCTCTATGTTTTGCAAGTAGGAAGCTTACACCAGCAGAGCAAAATTATACCACAACTGAGCACGAGGCATTATCAATGATCTACGTGCTTTTCAAGTTTAGAGAGTATTTGTTGGCAACACCCTTTTTGTTTTACACCGACCACATGGCATTAAAATATTTGGTGAACAAGCCCATCCTACAAGGGCGTATATGTCGGTGGGTGTTGTTGTTTCAAGAATTTGAATTCACCATTGTAGTAAATCCTGGAAAAAGTAATTGTGGGCTTGATCATTTGTCAAGAATTGATTCAGGGGAGGATGCGCAGAGTATTGAGGAAACAATGTCAGAAGAGAAATTGTTTAGGTTCTGGTGCGTGCCCTTAGACTTGGAAGAGATTGTAGTATTTTTAAAGGAAGGTGTGGTGCTAGAAGGAATGAAGACTTTAGAGAAAAATTAGTTGGCCATACACACCGTGCCCTACATGTTAATCAGTGGAGACTTATACAAGTTAGGACGTGATGAAGTTTTGCACAGGTGTGTATTAGAGCATGAGAGCCTGGCCATTATGGAGGAAGCACACAGAAGAAGTGCGGGTGGGCATTATACAGGTGATGCCACTGTGCGTAAGATATTAATGGTAGGTTTGTGGTGAGAAACCCTATACAAGGATTGTAGAGACTATTGTAAAGTGTGTGACCATTGTCAGTGCCTTGGAAAACAAGGAAGGAGAGATGAAATGCCTCGTTGTGCCCTATCCCTAGTGCGGAGCCTTTTGAAAAATGGGTAATAAACTTTGTACGACCTATTACACCAACAACACGTAGGACTGGGTCATGTTATGTCATCACTTACATGGATTACCTGACAAGGTGGGTAGAGGAATCTCCAACTAAAGATTGCACAGTAGCAAAAATGGCAAGGTTCTTGTGGGAGAACATTATCATGAGGTATGGATGCCCGTTGAGTTTGACCAGCGATAGGGGTACACATTTCTTGAATGAGACCGTGAGGATCCTGTTATCAGATTTCATGGTAGCTCATCACAAGACTACGCCCTATCACCCATAAGTAAATGGAACCACGGAAGCATTCAAAAAAATACTAAGTCATACCCTGACCAAAATTTGTGATGTCAGAAGACAAGATTGGGATGAAAAAGTATCAGCAGTATTGTGGGCTTACATGACAATGTATAAAATGATGAACAAAGCCACACCTTTTCAATTGGTGTTTGGCATGGAAGCTATCTTGTCAGTTGAATTTATGTAACCTTCTTTGCGAATAGTATGCACATGAGGGTTAGCCGATGAACAAGTGCTAGAAGAAAGGATTGATGAGTTAATGAAACTAGATGAGAGACGATCACTCGCTAGGTGGAGCCAAACAACAGAAAAAGAAAAGCAGAAGACTTTGCATGATCACCACATTAGAAACAAGAAGTTTGAGGTTGGGCAAATGGTGTTACTATATGATTCTAAGTTTCTGCACCATCCTGGGAAGTTGAAAGTCCATTGGTTGGGTCCTTACACAATCTCGTACATCCTTGATTCGGGCGCATGCCAATTACAAGCGTTGGATGGGACAAAGTTTCCTGGACACTTCAATGGGAGTAGGTTGAAGCCATACTATAAATAAGTCTTCTTGGTGTTTGTAAATAAGGTAGTTTTTCCAGTTAGTTTAGAAGTTTCCTTTATGCATTTCCCTTTCTTGTGTTTCCCTTTCACGTTGTTGTTTTGTTTTGCACCTTGGGCACTAGTAACCTTATTACTATTTTGGAGAATTTGTGAGTGCGCAGAGGACCACACATCGTTTTAAGTGTGGGATGGATAAATGTGAAGGATCGCATGATTAGAGTGCCAAGAAAGTTGTTTTGAAAAACCATGTTGAATGGCCCGGTTGAAAGAGGTGTATGAGGAGAAAATATGGAAGAAGAATGGTTGGTGCTAGGATAAAGCTACTTGTAGATCCCACATACTAAGGAGGAGAATGTGCATTTAAGCAACACGAGGTAGGTGAGAGCAAGAATCAAGATAGAAGAAGTGCCTTCAGCACAAGTTATGCGTGCGCAAGAGTCTCTTGTCATGTTGGATTGGTTTTGTGCCAGAAGGTTGGAGGAGTTTTTATGCAGGTCAGGCATGTGAGTGAAAGCGCTAAAGATGGGCTTGGTTTGAAAAATCCACATTAAATGAAAAAATTATGGTGGTAGGTAAAGTAGCATTTAATGTTCAAAAAGAAAAAAACTATAAGTAAAGGGTTGAGGCACTTTCATTTTAACTTTGTGAAATAGAGAAAGGAGCGAGTTTTATAAACTACGGTTTCCAGATTTGATTGTGAGAAGAAAGATCTGTTAGATTGAATCATGAGCAGCCAGTTTGAGTCTACAAACTAGAAGGAAGGGGTTACACGGGCGTGAAAAGAGTTGTGAGGAGGCATTGTCTCATGGAAATTTGATCCCAGTTATGGTTCAACAAACTAGGGCACGTGTTCAAGAGATTTATATCACGGATTTTGAGATTGGAGGTTGGAAGAAGTAGGATGGAGTAACAAGGAGGGAGTAGAGTGATAAGAAGACCTCGATAATGGCACCCAAGAAAGGAAAGGGCAAGGCCAAGGCCAAACAACAAGAACCCGATGTAAACACAAATGAAGAATGGTATGCGGAGATGCAATACCCAGATGGAGTGATGATGGGTAAGGAGTGGGAATCCCACCTGAGAAATGTGCCTGTAAGTGATTATAACCACTGAAAAAACATGATAGAGAAGGAGATGGCACTGGAATTAGTGCACCCACAAGTAAATGAACACCAGAGGGCTTGCCAATCTACGATGATGACGTTAAGGTCAAAATGGAGAAGGCAGGGTTGTTGTAACTCTATGAGTTGCCCTACTTTGGAAAACCAGAGTGCCTATGTCAATGGTTAATCTCGCGGGTACACAAAGATTACTTCCACTTTGCATGGCACAAGATGTGTGTCACTCCCCAGCTTATCTCTCAGTTCACAGGCCTTATATGTGAAGGAGACAGCTTAGAGGATGACTTGAGCTGATAAGGAGGCAATTCAGGAGACCATAAATGAATATGCCTGCAAGAAGGGGTCAAGATACTACGACATTTCAGACATCAAGGACCCTGTGATGAAAATGGCCATGCATCTAGTAACAAAATCTGAATGGCCAGGAGAGATGGACCCAGGTCAATAAGCCTTGGTTGCATGTTTGCAGAAAAATTGTAGAAGGCACTATATACAACTTGTCTACTTACATTGCAGAGGAGATTGTCAGTTGTGCGAAGGAGGGGGACAAAATCCTCTTTGGAAACATCCTCCTGAACCATTGTATTTTCAGAAATTGGAGTGCCTGATGCACCAGACAAGTTCGTATGGGAGTACCCCACCGAGGATCCTTCGCCCGCGAAGAGATTCGAGAAGTATGCCTGTGACACAATGACGACACCCCACAAGGCGTGACTGGAGAAATGGTATACATGCACCTAAGGAACACATTTGGGGTAGAGTGGAGAATCCCTGAACAACTCCCAAAAGCCACTGAAGGGGAAGTTGAAATCACTGTTTATCAACATTTCTACCTGGGCAGGTTTAGGCTGATAGATGAGTCATGGAGCCCTTGGTGTAAACTTCCTTTTGCGTTCATTTCTCAATAATTCCAAGTGGGAGTAAACAAATTTAAGGAATCAAAGAAGCTGAAGCTAGAACTAGGTAGCCTGGACTGGGAGCATAGGGAGATGTGGAAAAGATTAAACTACCCCAGTGGCAAGCACGCGTACGTAGAAAGGTACGTGTCACACGAGGTCTAGATGACAAGGCTGATAACACTACCCATTGCAGGAGGATCCATGGCGTGCGTATACCTCCATATAAGGCCAAAGTTTGAAAAGGGCACGTACCTGGAGAATGAGGTCTCCATACCTGAGGATCCCATGGATAGGAAGAAGCCCACACCCAAGAAGAGGGGAAGAGAAGATGAAGCACCAAGTGTGTATACTACTCAGACAGTGAGCATGCCAGTAACAAGTGCCAAGCCAAGCACTTACATGCAGAGGAAAAATTCCCCGATGAAGGAGAAGACACTAGAAGTAGAGGCACCTAGGAAACCACTCACTAAGGAAGAGTCACCTGAGGAAGAAGAAGAGGCCAAATCCCCCATCAAGGAGACACCTCTCAGGAAAAAGTAGAGGGTGGAAGAGGAAGATGACTCGGAGGAGACCGACAGCTTGGAGAAGTACATGGGTAAAAGAGAAGGTGAGAGTGAAGAAGATGATAGCAAGGAAGAAGAGCCTGAGAAGGACCAAGAGCCACATGTGTTCAGCGTGTATGACTCGGGAGAAGAGAGCAGGGAAGAGAAGAAGGATTTCATATTCACGTGGCACAAGGGCACACAGGATGAGGAAGGCACCAGAGATATGGAAAGGAATGAGGAGGTTGGCGGGGAAAAATAGGGGGCTATAAGCTTCACAAAGGAGCAGATCACTGAGGTGGTGGAGAGAGAAGCAAATAGAATGCTCGAGGCCCTAGTAGACCAAGAGTTGGAGCGCAGCACTGACATAGTGCTAGAGGAAGGAGAGGAAAACACTAATAAGGAGCATGACAACATAGGAGGAGGTCCCACTCTAACAGTGAGTTTTCCCAAAGGCACAAGCTAGGCAAGAGAGCCCTCGATACAGAACAAAGACAAGTAATGGGCTACATTAACAACTCGAGGAAGGTACTACGCTCGTGGTTCCAAAGCACAATACCCATATAAAGGATTTTAGCCATGGGGTCATTTGAGAAGGAGGGCACGTACCCCAAAATGAAGAAGATGCTCTCTTGGGTGTTTGAGTCCCACATTGATGAGCCAGACTTCAAAGTTTGCCAAGGAGTCAATCATCATACAGTACCAGAGTCTAAGGGAGCCAATCCCTTGTGAATGCCTAGGAACTCTCAAATGAGAAAGTTTGTAACACGCTCAACAAGGTCATGGTCGAGATAGAGGCTAGGCTCTTTGCATGTGCAATGACAGAATAAGAGTACTGGAGGAGAAACTAGGGAAGAAAGAGGAGGAGCTGGCGGAGAAGACCCAGAGCTTGAAGTAGGAAGAGTTGATCAGTGCACAGCTAAGGTGAGTTAAAGGAAGAGAAGACAAAGGTGCAGGAAGTGTACAAGAAGATGGAATCTATCAAGGGTGTCATCCTTTTAAAGCACCCAGACTTAGCGCCACCCGCATAGAAGTACTCATCCCTTCTGGAATGTATAGAAGATCTAACACGTGTCCTCACTATGGAGAGATGACCTTTGGCCCTGGAGTCTATAGAAGAAGTGGTTGCACATGCTTAAAGGAGGAGGATAGGTTAAAGGTGGTAGCACTCATTACGGAGTACAGCCAGGTGCTCGCAGAAGTTAAAGTCACTACCCAATCTACTGAGGCCACATATGATACCTACGCAGACAGGGATAAGGTAGCAAGCTCCTTGGTTGCCACACTTGAAGTAGAGCTGAAGGAATTCTAGGAGAAGAACAAAGGAAATAGGGCAGAGAGGGAAAAGGTTCTTACCGAAGTGGAAAGAAAATCTGAGGCGATTGAAGCTTTAAGGAGCTCAATCAAGGCCCAGCTGAAAGAACTATATCCTCATATTACCAGGAGGATGGACACACTCGAAGACCTGGGAAAGGAGATGGAGAAGATCGTGGACACTTTGGGCACCCAGGGAATTGGCCTGATTTTTGACGAGGTGAGCATCCTGGTCGGTGACCTCTGTTAGAAGGCACAGAGCGAGGTTGACATTTGGAACAAGCTGGAGGAAAACTTATGGAGGGATTTTCCTAGCTTGCTGAATTGATGCCCCCCCCCCCATTCTTCATTCTTCCCCTATTCTTTCATTCCTTTATTCTTTTACAAAATGTAAGAATACAGCTTGGTTCTTTAAGGAAGCCTACATTCTTGGCTAAGTAGATTATTTCCATGGACGGAGAATAGGTGTAGTGTGGGGTGATGTTGGATCCCTGGAATATTAGCCAAGTATGAAGGCACATAGGCACGCAAGGTCCCAGTTATGGAATGGCGCGCAAGGAAAAATCACGTGCAAGAGAAGGGTATAAGGAAGCATGTAGCACACGCGATGTGCGAAAGGATCGGGACTTAGTCATTTTGGACGTCTGGGGCAGAACACGTGAAAAGCATGGCCCGGTTGCGGTGGATAAGATGCCGTCCTGGTGACAGGTTGGCCCAAGATGGAGCATGCTTGCGATGGAATCTTCTAGAAGAAAATCATGGAATAAAGTGGAGATCTCAGGCCTAGAGAAGCATGCTCGCATGGAGGACCACATTCAGACACTTGGCACTGGATCTGAGGGTGCTGGAGGATGGGTTGGCAGTCTAGGAAAGCTATAAATACAAGCACCTGCAGAGACAAAAATATAGATATACATATACATAGAGAGATATACATACATACAAGTATCTAGATAGACACCTAGGGAGTGAGCGGAGCTCTACAGAAATGTTGCGAGGACTCTGTCGGTGAATAGTTGTATTCAGGAGAGAATGCACTAGGCCTAGGGGTTGTAAATTTTCTTTTGGGTAGCTTAGCTACATTAAGTCCAGTGCAATGCATGACTACGGTCTGCTTCTCTGCGAACCCTCTGTAATGGTTCCATGGATGTAATAAGGTTACCTGTCATAATATATACATGAATATCAATGATTCTGATGCATGTTTCTCTCTTATGAGTTTTCTTTCCTTTCATGCTAAGTATGAATGCTTGTATGTTTCTTTCTATCACAATACGTGTTATGGATTTTGTTAAACACTCGGTTTGAAGTGACTGGAAGGATCTAGAGGCCGTTATAAGCCCTATGGTTCTTGTAGGTCTTAAACTTCCCTTCTGAAATCTCTTACACTAATCATAGATGATGTTTCCCACTAAACTCACATAAAAGAGAGATTCGGTACTTGCGCGTGCCTCGGGTGAGTGCTCAGCTTTCGCTGGGTGATAGGCTAGTGAACATGTGGTTCATTTCTTTTGTGATAGGAGTAAAAATGACTACAAAATGTCAAAGAAGCTAAGGAAATCCATAGATCAAACAAATATGAATAGGACAAATCTCAAGGACAATCAAACTAATTTAAACATGGACAAGTGATATTTTGTTCTCCAAAATCAAAGGTGATTCAATTTTTAGGTCATTGTGGCTAAGTTTATGACTTGAGCTCCACAAAGAAAGAAAATATCTACTATTCTAGCTGCCAACATTTAATGCTCTTTGAATTTAAGGAAATATTGTTACACTCTCTATGTAATTCCTATTTTCTAGGTGAAATAAAATATAAGAGAAGAAAATGGATCACTCATCTTGATCACGTGGGAAATCCTAAAAAGATGATAAATCTATTTTAGGTATCGGCTCATAAATAATTTCTGGAAAATGCATAGAAAAAGGTGAAATCAAGTCGAATATAGATAGAAAAAATATGGATTTTGTTGCATGCATTTAATAGACCATATTTTTAGGTGACAAAGTAGGAAAGAGTGCAAGACACACCAAAGGATGTGATGAAGAGCATTGATTATTTATATATAGAAAATTCGATGCCAATACGTGTGTCACTCAAGTGTGAAGATGATGCATTCAAGATGAGAGAGAGCTACAGAAGAGAAAAGAGAGGAAAGAGGAGAGCAGACAGGTGAACTAAAGAAGATATATCAGATGATAAGAGCATCAATGTGGTATATTGATTAACCAAAAGAGTTTGAATCATATGAGCAGAAGAGAGTGATAGAGAGAACATAGAAAGATACAGAAAATTGATCACGATCTATTGTGTAAGAAATTTTTGTAACTAAATGATAAACATTTGTATGAAAATTAAGTCTAAGTTATAGCTTAGCATATTCAGGGGGTTGTAGCCTCCTTGTGGGTAGTGGCCTAAAAAATATCAGTTACGATTGAATAAATTAGGGGTTGGTACTCCTTGTAAGTGGGTGCTTGTTAAAATTTGCTAAGTGGGTACTCAGAAAATCTTCGAGTGGGTTCTTGAAGTAGTGAAGTGGGTGCTTCACTGGTTGAGTGGGTGCTCAACAGAATACATTGTAAGACTTTGGAATTGGTGTTCTTAATAAAGCTATGGTTTCAAGTAGGATTTTCTCCCGAAATATTTTCACACTATTAATTTTGTGTTCTATGTTATATTGCTTAGCATATGATTGTTTAAATTCTTATGATTATACGATTGCAGTCCTTGATAAAAATTTGGTTCAACATTGTTAAAATTTTAATTTTCACTTATTCACCCCCCACCCCTCTTGGTGCTTCTAAACTCTTATAGAGGTGAGGTTTAATTCTTATTTATACCCTCAGTAGTCAAGTATGAACCTCGAGACTATAGTGTGTTGTCTGGTAGTGTGTGCTCTAAAGGTTTGATGATGATACGTAGAGTTTATACTATGATGTAGATTTTAACTGTGTAGTGTGTTGGTTGAGATTGTAAAACTAGAAAGATATGTGTTGAATGGGACGAGTGTGATGATGGGTAATTTACAACATAAGATATTTAGATTGTGTAAGATGTGTAATGTGTAGAGAGCGCAAAATGTGTATGATATATAGTAGATGTAAGAAGAGGATTTCGAAAGTGCGTGATGTATATGTGTAGGAAGAATAATATGTCATAAATATGTAATTTGCAGTGTGTTAGGTTCATGTGTATAGTATTCCCTCAACATTCAAGTGTGAACCAAATCAAGAGAGTGCGATATAGAGTAATGATGATACTAATGTATCAATATGTGTATGTTGTATGTGATAGATCAGATGTGAAATGATGGGAATAAGATGCATGTCTATGCTAGAAGTGGGGAGAAACAAGTGTGATTCCCCCCACATGTGTAAACAATGGAGATCTAGGTGATGATGTTGAGTGGATCAAAGTAAGGAGTAGTATCATAACAAAAGTGATTAGACATGGAAGTGGAGATTGGGGAGAGACTTTGCACAATGGTGGCTCCTTTGATGACGTTGTGGAAGACTTAAGTTAAGGCCAAGTTGAAATTATCTTTAGAGGTGGTTTCTTAGATTGACTTGGTAATACTGTAGATGAATTTGAAGGAGGATATGATGGATATCAAACCTTTAGGGGTGATTTCTTAGTTTAACTTGGTAATGTTATAGATGACTCAATAGGAGGAGGTGTTGAGTTGATGTTTAGAGGAAGTTACTTAGTTTGAGTAGATTTCATAGGTGGCACTTTAATGAGCAAAGAAAGGGCATGTGAAGTGAGAGCATGATTATCATTAGAGATAGAATGAGAAGATTTAGGAGCCTATTTAGCTGTAGAATTTGTAGATGGGTGTGCAACAGAATGTTATGCAATGAATGATAGAAACCCTTGGCACTCAAGATGCATGATTCTTCATTGTAAACCATATCAATCATTTTCATTATGTCAATTCATTCGATGAAAATGGAAATGTGAAAGACTGTGATATTTTTCAAGCTGATAAGGAGGATAGCCTTGACTAGATTGTAAAGCGATCAATTTGTGACTAAGGAGCTCATTTGGAATGTTATGTTTCTTAGAATTACGATCAAATGTTCGACGCTCTGGTAATGGTATGAATTTAGTCTCACTAATATGAGTACATGTAGAAGACATAAAATGAGGATGAGATGTAGAAGGATAAGAAACATGATCCTAAGAAGCATATTTAAGTTGTTGGAATTTTGATTCAAGAGATATGATCATGGATTCCATAGCCTGAAATTTAATTTGAAATAAAGAATGCAATGCTTTATTTTATTCCAACATGGGTAGATTGGATGGAGGATCACGAAGGATAGGTTCTTCAGGATGAGATGTAGAAGGATAAGGGTCAAACATGATAACAACATAATATCAACTTGTAGAAGCAATATTTAAGACAAAATTATATCAATATGTTGGATCTAGTTTCTTACTAATTTTTGTAAAAAATTTAGCTATATTAAACACTCAAAATTCAAGAGATATGATCATGACCAAAAATTGATTCCATAGCTATCTTGGGATGGATTTTATTTTGTATTTTTTTTGAAATTTGATTTTTTCCGTTGGTGAAATAAAGAATGCAATTTTTTTTTGCTTTCACCACAGTTTGGTATAATTTTTATCCAACAAATGGGTAGATTGGATGGAGGATCACTTTAAAAAGGCTAATAGGCAATTACCATTTTTATGACATAGATAGCATGGAGTCTGCGGAAGACTAAATTTGATGTTTTGTTGTTTTTACTGTAAAATTCAGGATTCGATGTCCACTTAATTGTCCCCCAACTTGGTGCACTTACCCAAAATAGGAATTATTTTGAGTGTTGGAATATCTTTAGGAAGAGACATGGAGTCTAATAGATTTTTTTAGGACAATACCTAGCAAGTCAAGAAGCATTTTAAGTAAAGCAGATAAAGAAACTTGAGGAAATTTACAATCCATGGTAGAAGAAAGATGATGATCCAAGTGTATTCGATTGATGACATGTTCACCAAATGATTATAACAAAAATAGAATAAGTATGGATAGATTTACTTTGTTAAATTCTTATGTTTACTATAGACAGGAACGATATGACAATAAAGTACAAGAAATATGACTCATACAAATAAGCAAGTGAAATTAAAACCCTAAGTAGAAAGGGAGAGGTGATATTAATTGTATGGTATCGCTAAATATCTTGACAGTAGTGTGCGAAGGTGAAAGACTGGCAGAATAGGAATATGACATGACCTCGAACCTGAACCCAGAAAAATGTAGCAGTGTAGGAGCACCAAGGACTAGGGCACCTGAAGTAGTACTGTGGTGCTTTAGGCCTAAGAATCCTTTCCTAGGCGTCAAGGTTCTGTGCATGAGGCCCACAGAGTGAATTTTACGGGGTCGCATTAGATGATCTGAAACACTCATCGCTATTGTCATTACTAGGTGGTCACACTATGATTGTCGATGTCGCTAATAACTTGCAATAAAGAGATCACCTACAAAACCCTCAAAAGAACATCAAATCCTAAATAAAGAAAGATGCAAATTAAGGGGTTGAACTGTCCTCATCTTTCACAATAAGTGATCTTAAGACTGAGTGTTGTACTACATCTTATACCCAATGTAGTTCTATGTGTGTTCCTGGATTCAAGCCCTTAGTGGCTCTTGTGCGTGTCGCACTTGATATTAAGCGAAGTAGATAAATGTGAAAAGATGTAATAAATGTGTGCATGGAATAAAATGAATTTCCCTCCTATACGTTTGTGATGCAGAAAACTAGACCCGTTTCCCTTCGTAATGGTGCTAGATGAATGAAAATATGCTCTTGAATGCTTGTGAGATGCAACCTTAGGTAATAGTATAGATGCTTAGAGCTTGGTCCTTTAATTTTGTCACATAACTTTATATTTATAAGTTTCTCTTGTTCAAATTTCAGTAATTGATCACTAAAAGGCCGACCCCTAAGAGATAAGAGATGCCCAACAGGATGAGAAAGGAACCAAAAAGGAGCGAGAAAAGTACAAAGAGGCCTAGGGTGTCTAGAGGGGATGAGGGTGCACTAGGCGGTGGCATCCTGGTTGGGTGTTGGTGTCCAGAGCCAGAAAAGGTGACGTATAAAGGGTCAGACTGGGCAGTGAGGTCTAGTAACGCCAAGAGGGGGGCTAGAAAGGGAAAATAAGAGGCCAAGTATAATGATCAATTAGTACATTTTCTCCCGTAAGAAGCATATGAATAGTACTATGTGATTAAGACCTAGTAATGTGCCCAAAGTGTGTGATTTAGTGTCTACAGATATCTAGTAAGCTTTTGTGCACCATTACCATGTTATTTTTTCTTCATCAAAGGGGTGGGCACTGAAACTAGAATACACCTGTGAATGAAATTCCATACTACAGTGGATATTTATAGGAATAACTCCTAAGCATGGAGAGAGGTGCCTGCAATTTTTCATGACCTCTTCTCTCATTTATGAGGCTTAAAGAGGCATCTATACAAATCTGATTCAGATAGGCCCCTCGATCCTGGTATAAGAAGATGGATTCTTTTGTTAATTTTATCAAATCCTATGGGATATGGTTGTCACTATGATCTTATAATAGATGTCAACATTTTGGCAAGCCATGTTTATACAATTATCTTATATGTTGATGAACTATTATCAACCAAGGTAACATTAAATTCATTCCTACAAGCGAGAAGACCCATAGGGAAATTTCCACGTAGTTTGACAGAGACCCATTACTCTCTTTAATCTCTTATAAATTATTATGCCAAAGCTATGACAAACATACTATCAGACAGATTCAGGCGATCCCCTCATTTGTTTTAAGTAAAAGTAAAACTATGATATTCATTCAACATTTTATATATTCTTGATTTCAATCCAAGTCCATAACTCCTTTGGGAAGGCATAGGGTTATGGGAAAGGGTCATCTTCATCAAATAACTCTTTTTGATCCTATTTTGTAAATGAAGTTTTTTTTAGAAATATTATAACACGATGGATACTCGACCTTTTATTATTTTCATACTTCAAGCTAGTTGAGCTTTGTATCTCAGTTGCTTCAAATCCGTCCTGTCAATATGTTATTTCAGAATGTAGGATGCCTAAAAGGATCTTTATCAATATCTGTCTATATCTTCACAGATTTGGACTACACTACATCATCAGATTCTAATCAGATAAGTCAAATGTTCTCTTTCCCCCTGATTCTTTATGTTTTGGCTATTAAAGGATTTTATTATTTTCGTGCCAACTATTCCTGTAAAGTCTTGGTTAAAGAAATTTCGCTCCCTCATTCTAATCAATAGTTCATCAGTGGCCACTTTGTTGATGAATCATTGCTCAGTCTGATTGATGGAAAGTCAACATCTTCTTTGGATTCGACAATTATTGATAGAGTTTGGATTCCCACAGGATTCACGTATTGTACTTTGGTGTGACAACCAAAGTGTAATTAATATAAGTGTTTGAGGAATATCCTAATGTGCTTGATAAAAGGATTTCTAGGTTTTTTTGTGCCTTTTTCAATTTTATATAAATAACAATTATTTCAAGTGCATTTGTATGTTAAAATTTTGATTATAATATATCTTTAATAGGTTTGTGTGTATGAAGTTTGTTGACCTTAAGCCTCAACAATAATTTGACGGTTAATAACTTTTTCAGTTTGTCAAGTATTTACAAGTGAAAAGAGTAAACTAAATATAATTAGTGAACAAAAAGAATGTAAAATCACATGGCAAGCTTTACTCCAATAATCAATCTTTATTTTTACTCAAAACAGATGTAGTCTCATACACATTCACAATTCTTCTCTTTTTCTTTACATCTCATATAATTCTTATCTATTTCATATACATCTCATCTCACATGGTACAGGGGGCACACTATATTCATTTGATTAAGTACAATAGATATCTTTCTTATAAAATAAGCCAAAAGACATTTCTTTTGGTTGTGACTCTATCGGCTTCTTCCATACTCTATTTTTGACATCATTTAGTTCACGAATCAAGATAGGATTATGTGGATTGCCTCGGTGTTTAGCGGTTTCCTCTTTCTACCACGAGTATGTTTAGTCTTTGGAAGCTTCTTCTTTTATCCACGGCTTCTTCCTTATTCTTGCGCGTTTTCCCCGACTTTCTAGGTTATTCAAAAAATTGAAGAAGAACCCTATCAAAATCATCCCCAAACTTCAAACGTTGTCTCATCCTTGATAAAACCAAATGATGAAGAACCATGTCTTCAAAAAATTCCTTAGAGTATACTTTGTCCTCCTTTTTCCTTCCTAAAATGTAGGAAAACACAAGCATAAATCCCCTAGAACTTAAATTTCTTTCATAAAGAAGTGTTCCCTCACTCGAATCTCTTGGCTCGGTTTATGGGATGTCATGGATTTCCATCAAAATATTGTTCATTCATACTCTTAATCATGGTGCAGTATGGGGAATTTACTTTGTGATCTTCATAGTAATGTTCTTTTCGAAATGATACCTCAATTTTAAACCGTATTTGATTTGTTGTATTCATTCCTGCATCTTTTATTTTTCTTAAATCAAAGGAAGGATGTCTAAAAGAGTTGGCTTCGACTGGATTCACCTGAATCACCATTTCTCTCTTGTTAATTCTTGTTGCATCCTTGTAAATTTCTTGTCTATGGTATTGTTTCATTCTTACATATTTGGTATCTTCTCTATCCGATGTTTTTGATTATCCTGATATTGTTCTATAAGTTCTCTTCATTGAGTCTCATCCAAGTATGTTTTAATATCATATTCTATAGATTATTTATGAAATTATTGTTCTAGTTTGTGTAATTCTTCTTTATATTTTTTAGTCACACTTAGCCACCCCATAACATATGCATAGTATCATGCGACATTGTTAAGTTATATCTCCAGTTTGGTTAGAGTTGCTTGCATCTCCTTCTTCCATTTTTATTTTTGAGAACTTGTGGTTGTAGGATTTTTTCTTTATACTCTTTTATGGCTTCTTCTCATTTTATTGGCTTGTATTATCATGTAATATCATTGCTTTTACCTCTTTTTTTTTGTTATTTCTATTTGTAGACTAGAATTAGTTGTCTTTATAAATTTGTCAGTATTCTATTCATAGCTTCTTTGATATCTACACATATGTATAATTGGTTGCATGTGGATTTCTGCAAGGGTGAAAATTTGTGTAAGTATACCATGTATTTTTTTTTTGTTCCACAACTCCTTGTTGTAACTAAATGGATAGCTTTATTCTTCTCTGCTGGAGAACTTTCTTAATTTTTGTTGATGCAACTCTAGGATACTATACATGTACTATACGACTAGAGGTTTCATTTGGTATGGGTGGTTCCGGTGTTAGTACCTATTCTTTATTCTTTTATCTATCTTTTCTTTTTACTTCCTTTCTGTCTCTTTTTTATCCTCTTCTTCCTTTTTATTCTTGTTTTCTTCCACCTATTTTCTTTATTCTACTTCTTGTTTCTCCTTTCTTTCCTTTTCTTCTTGTTGTTTCTTCCTTTCATTTTCTTCTCTTCTTCTTCCTTTGCTTTTATGTCTTGTCCTTTTTCCATTTCTTCTTGTTCCTCTCCTTTTCTTCATCTTATTTTTTTTATTCTTCCTTCTTCTTCTTCTCCTTTTTTTCTTCTTCTTTACTCTTTTCTTCTTCCTCTTTATCCTTTGTATTCCTCTCTTCCTCTACTTTCTTGTGTTCTTCTCCATATATTTTCTTTTCTTCTACTACATTCTTTCATTCTTCCTCTTCTCTTGTTTTTCTTCTCTTTTTTTCATCTTGATTTTTAACTTCCTCTTCCTTTATCTTCTTTTCTTCCATTTCCTTTTTCCTTTTTTCTTTCTCATGCATTTTATTGTTCTATTTTTCCTCCTTTGTCTTCCTATCATCCTCCTCTTGATTTTTCTATGCTTCTGCATCTTTTGCTTCTTTTGTAGTTTGTTGCTCTCTTTTTTGTTTCTCATATGCATCCATCTACTCCTCTTTTTTATTTTTTTATGCTTCTCTATGTTTCCTCACCTAATATTATTTTTCTTAATTTGTTTTGGAAAAAAACCTTATTAACTCTTTTATCTCCTCCATGTTGGATTGATCTTTGATAGTCTTCTTCTTATTTTGTTTTATTTATTTCTCAAGAGGTTTTAATATGTTTTTTCGTCCATTTCTTCTTATGCTTGAATTTCCTTAAGTGATTTGTGTGGAAGGAGGTGAATTATATCTCTGATTATCAAGTAAAATTTCTTCATGTAATGAATTATAGATTCTTATATGGCCACTTATTTTGTTCCATTGCTTGCTTCATATTGTTGTGCCATATGGGAAACACCTCTTATAGTTAAACATGTCTTATAGTATCCATAGGCAAGTTGGGATAATTGTGACTCTTCCCAAGGTTCAACTTCTCCTTAAAAATGTGGTCCTAACTCTTCATGTTGTATGGTTAGCAATGAATGTGGAGTAGAAGGAGTTTCTTCCTCTTCTGATTTGGAAATTTTTACGGTTTCTTGTGAACATTTGTCTTCTTCTTCATTAACCTTTGTTTATTTTAGTATCCTTCTTATGGCCATTTCCTTTTAGCATTTTGTGGCTGGGGCCGAAGAAAAATTCCCTTTATTTGGCATTTTTTTTTATGTTTTAGGTCTTGCTTTTCTTGGTAGCTCTTGTTTTACTTTTCTCTACTTTTCCATTCTATTATGGATATTTATTCTTAAATCCCTTGTAGGTTACTACAATCACTTCATTAATGTTTGGATTTTTGGAGGCATTTCTTTCCTAGCGTCCACTGGAAGATTTCTTATTTCTTCTATAATTGTAGTCACCAATTTTTCTGATGCCTCATAGGGCAGCAATGTTATGTGTGAAGTTCATGGAATGAAGTGTCTGATATATGTGTAATCTATGTCTATAATGAAGACTAATTCATTTTCATATCTCTCCAATACTTATTCTAATACCCTTGTTTGGTTTGTTACTAGTTGTCTAATATTTTTTTTCCAGCCTATCAATGATGTAATTTGATGCATTTTGTCCATTTTATTTATATGCTTAAAGTTTTTTTCCACAATAGCTGTATCTAAATGCCATTGGACTGGTTTTATTTAGGCTAGGAGGTTTTTGGTGAAATACATGGTGAGACATAATAAAATAGTCCCATAAAAAAAATTATGTTTGCCTTCCTTGATCTTTCTAGTATTTTCATGAAATTATGAGGTGAGAAGTTCACATGGACTGTATTTAGAGTGTGAAGTTACCATATCTAGGAAAATTTGGGCACTAAGTCCATGAGCACCATCTACATGATTTGTATGATAGATTTTTAGACAAATGGCCTTGGAGGCATAGCTGAGGGTATAATTTTTAAAGCAACCAATTCTTACTCCTCTTTTGGTCATGGTTACTCCCATTAGCCATGTTGTATCTTTCATGGGAGTCTTCTTCTTTGTTATTGGTGAGCGTTCTCTTTCCAACAATCTCATAACCCTTGCAAGTATTTCTATGTCGATTTCATATGGCTAATCTAGATATAACATTTTGTTATGTAGTCAACTAAGGAGAACCCTAATCGCATTGTTAGTGCTAGAAAAATAAGAAATTCAGCTACATGCATTTATTTTTAGCTCACTTATGACTTTGGAATTAGTTTTATACTTCATTTATCTTGTGGATGGATTTGTTTGAAGCAACATTTTTCTATTGACACTTAACCATGTACGCTCATACTCTAATTATTAGATTTCATGGAGTGTTATTTGAATTTTGGCTATTGTAGTTATTCTTGTGTGACCAAAATGGGAGTCTGCATCTTTCTGTAATGCCTCTTGTGTGTGCCCTAGTTTTATTTTCGATATTTCATCCTTTGTTTCTTTTTTTTTTTCTATCTTATACTTTGTGTATTATTCCTTTATTACTTTTATATCTTTAAAATTTTCACCTACTGCATTTATTTCTTTTCGAGCGAGAAAATCTATCTTTGTTTACAATTTGTAATGATATGTGTGTCATTCCATAGTTTATCTATTGATTTACGACCTCTTTTAGTGTATTGCAGTTCCTAGTAGCTTTTTGCGGCATTATATTTCTCTCTTCTTATGATTTTTTCTCTTTTTACACAAGTTTTCCATTGTTCCATGGTTTTTCTTATTTTCCACGACTCTTTTTGTTTGGTGCACGGGAATTCTTCCCTCCATGTATTTTTCTTTACTATGCGGGTATCCTTCCTTAACGAAGTTTTTTTTCTTTTGTTGCATGGGTGTGGTTCCCTCCATGGATTTTTCCTTCATTATGCGAGTATCCATCCCTCTATGTCTCTTTTTGTTTTCCTTTGTTGTGTTGGTATACTTCCCTCTATGGATTTGTATTCCCTTTATTGTGTGGATATGCTTCCCTCTACAATTTTTTCCTTTATTATGCGGGTTTTCCTTGACTTTCTATATTGTTCCAAGATTTGATGAAGAACCCTGTCAAAAATGTTTTTTTACTTTCTTTATAATGATTATACTCTTTAAGTCTCTTAAAATTGTAATGTTATGTGAAAAATGATAATCACCAATAAAAAATTATTTTAAGATTTAATATAATTTTTAATATTCTAAAATTTAGGAAATGAGTCTTAAACTCATTCCAAATTGTTGGATCAATCTTAGTAGAAAAACTTTGAGGATATTATGTAAACTCATTTCTAAAATACATTCATTTGCCTTTAAATACTAATAATTGCATATGAGCTGCAATATACGTTGGATGGGATGAAGATAGAATGCTCTCTTTTAGCAATGTGGTTTAATGTTAGTGTGTTTTTAATATCAATCCAGAAAAAATTTACGAACAAGGAATGTATGAAAATCCTCAAAAAAAATTGAGATACAAAAATCATAAAGGAGTAAAAAAATTTGTGCCTTGTGTATGATCCCACATTCTGCATACATCTTTACCATAGTGTTTCCAACTGTATCATCTATAAGAATATATTTCCCATTATTATTTTATTGATTTCCACACCCATTTTATAATCTCCCAACATTTTTATCAAGATAATTTTGTGCATGTGATGGAAAAGGTTTATTTATTAGGATGACAATCTATTTAAAAGTTTCCAAGGTTGTTTCACGATATTCTATGTATATATCAAACACGGAACTTTCAACTACACTATATAATAAATAGCACTTACTAATATGCTTCAATGGATGTCCATACTCTACTGCAAAGCTATTATTTTCCACAGGATGCGAGTATGCTGGGAAAATTTGAGTTGATTTGATTAAATATATGTTCATTGTATTTAATGAAACATATTCAATGGATCCTACTAGGAGTTTAAAAAAAAATTTGCATGATCACATCAGGCCCACACATGACTTCCAATAGTGGTTTCTTGTCTTGGAGGAAGGGATGATGGTTTTTAAGTTTATGGGCTCTAGCTTTATACCTTACAATTGCATTCACTTGAAATTTTCTAAGGCCTTTCTAATGAACCCATTTTTTATTCAAATAATTTTTTGAATTCATTAATATATAAAATAATCAAATGAAATAAATTCATTCCATGAGACCACATCTCCTTGACTTATTTAGTAAAACAGTTCATGTACTTTTGTATGCTTCCATAGGCTATATAAATTTCTACAAGAGCATTAAAAACTACAAAATTCCACATAAATATGATTTCCATTATGCCTTGATGGATTTCCACACCATGTTCTATGGTTATCAATTAGTTGCAACTAAATTTAATACAAATTACCTTTCCATTGTACTTTGATTGATGTGCATGCTCTATTCTAAAGATCCCACTTTTACACAGGTTTAGAGGATGTATAATTCCTCTTTTTCACACATCTACAAAAAATCCTAAAACTACATCTACCATTCGGTTATGCTTTGATATATGTCCATGAACTGTTGTAAAGCACCCATTTTGAAAAAAATTGGGTAGATGCTGGAAAAACCTGTTCAATGCATTTTCTTGAAAGTTTCCAAGGCTTTTTCAACAATTTTTTGTTGTGCATATCCTACAATAAATATAGGTTGTGATATTAAACATGTTCTGAAAATTTTGTCAAACAATTCACATGCCTTCTACATACTTCCACATTTTACATACATTCATTATATCCCACCAACAACTACAAAATCTATCCTAGCAAAGGTAAACCCCTTATGTCAGACGCCTATTGGTTGCATTCACTAAAATAGTGCTAATGATTCATGAGGATGTAAGTGCCATCTATCACTTTCTATATATCCTGTTTAATACAAGTTCCTATTTTAACATGTGGTATTTTAACACATCTACCATGGCATCTGCTACTACATATAACAAAAATAGACTTCCCATTATGTTTTGATGGATGCCCATGTCCAATTTCAAATATCCCATTTTTACACAGACTAAAAGAATGTTAGAAATATGTGTCCTTTGCATTTTCTATGAATTTTCCTAGGTATTTTCAGTAAACCCGTTTTTTTTGCAAATCTTGCAATCAACCCAAAGAAAACCTCTTATCAGGAGAAATATTGACATTGAATAACTTCAAACCATAGAGACTAATGAAGATATCTTTCATATGTTCAAGTTGTAGTCCATCAAATAGTTCACATGTCTTATGTATGCATCTACATCTTGCATACATATATACAAGGAAATATTAAAAACATCTGACAAAAATCCCTCAATTAAATGTGACAAATTTTAGTGAAACTAGCGTAGTTGTGGTCAGTTACTCTAGAGAGAACCTTTAATCAGGAGAAATATTAATCTCAAATAACTTCAAATCATAGATATTAACACAACAGTTTCTCATATGCTTTGGCACCACAAATACAACATTTGAGAAAAAAATACATCATATTATGCCTCATTTTCCTGACTAATTTGATAGGGTGGGAAATTATAGAAAAATCCCTGTTATAAAACTTCAATTTTTACAAAGGCTAGGAGGATGCTAGAAGAGATTATAGATTTTTCCTTACATCTACAAATTATATTGTTATGATCTAGGTTCAAATCCAAGCACTACAATAAGATTGCACACGTGATGTATACATTTGACCATGACCCGCATTTAGAAATCTTTATAAATGAGATTCTTGTGTATTAATTATAGATAAATTGGAATGAAAGACATTCACAGGTATAAATACAATCCTCTTAAAATACCCCAAATAACATTAAAGGATTCCAATAATCTCACCCAAGATTTAACAAGCCATGAATCAATTTGAATAAATCACCCCATTATAAAACAATTCATTACCACTAAAATTTTTCACGAAATTTAACTGTTTTTATTTGGAGACCTAATCTCTGAGGTATTTTTTTGATTTATTAATGTTCCCACCCATACGATAGACACAAAATTATATACTTATTACTATTACATTATGCCTCTAGTATATATATATATATATAATATTTCTAAGAGCAAACATTAGACACTAGTGACAACTTTTCCTAGTATTATTGTCTTTCATTTGCTTAGATTGTGACATTGTGTTAAACTTATTAGATTTACATCTTTTGGTCAATTTACAAGGATCGTTATCCTATTTCTTAGTCCTATTTCCATTTCTTGGTTTTGGGACATTACCACCCACAAAGGAAACTGCCGCCCGATCGATAGTGTCCCTTCTTGGTACTTTTGTCCATTCTCTTTCATTTTTTAAATTACCATTTGGTACTTGAATTTAGGTCTTTTATAATCATTATTTCATGGCTTGGATCATCCTTTGGTGTCACTAAGTGTCTAAATTGAAACAAGGAATTCATACACACACACACACACACACACACACACACACACACACACACACACACACACACACACACACACACACACACACTATGCCTCTTTATGATCCTACCTTGTAAAAGACGTGGGTTGTAGGTCTACTGTACTTGACCCATACTCACCCTGATATTTCCTTTACAGTAGAGATTGTATCCCAGTTTTCAAATTATCCTCACACTAGTCGTTGGATGGTTGTAAAAGGATTTTGAAAAATCTGCAGGGAACTTCACACTTTGGACTACACTACATCAGAGGTTTTACTCAGTTATTTGGATATGCTGAATTTTATTTTCTCGATTTTATTGATGAAAGGTTATCCACTTCTAGATAACGTTTTGTCTTGGTTCTTCTCCAATTTCTTGGGTGTGTAAAAATTAACATCCTATTGTACTTTCATCTATTGAGGAAGAGTACCAAGCAGGGGTTATGGAAATTCATAATCTTCCTTGGATTTCCACAGGATTCATTGATTCTACTTTGGTGTGAATACCAAGGTGTAATTAATAAAAGTGTTTGAGGAATATGCTCATGTGCTTGATAAAAGGATTTCAAGGTTTTTTTGGGACTTTTTCAATTTTATATAAATAAAAAATACTTCAAGCGCGTTTGTATGTTAAAATTTTTATTATAATATCTCTATAATAGGTTTGTATGTATGGATTTTGTTGACCTTAAGCCTTAACAAAAATGTGAGGGTTAATAAGTTCATCCTTTTGTCAAGTATGTGCAATGGAAAAGAGTAAACTAAATATAATTAGTGGACAAAAAGAATGTAAAATCACATGACAAGCTTTACTCTTGAATAATCAATCTTTATTTACAATCAAAACAGATGTAGTCTCATACACATTCATAATTCTTCTCTTGTTCTTTACATCTCATATAATTATTATCTATTTCATATACATCTCATCTCACATGGTAGAGGGGGCACATTATATTCATTTGATTAAGTATAATAGATATCTTTCTTACAAATAAATCCAAAAGACATTTCTTTTGGTCATGACTTTGCCGGCTTCCGTCTTACTCTATTTTCGGCATCATTTGTTTCCTGAATATGGATAGGATTTTGTGGATTGCTTTGGTGTTTAGCGACTTCCTCTGTCTACCATGGGTATCTTTAGGCTTTTGCAGCTTCTTCCTTTTATTCATGGCTTCTTCCTTATTCTTTCGAGTTGTCCCCGAATTTCTAAATTATTCCAAAAATTGATGAAGAACCCTATCAAAATCATCCCCATACTTCAAATGTTGTCTCATCCACGAGACAACAAAGTGATGAAGAACCTTGTCTTCAGCAAAGTCCTTAGAGTATATTTTATCTTCCTTTTTCATGCCTGAACTTTAGGAAAACAATGGAATCAACCCTCCATAACTTATATGTCTAGAATAAGGAAGTGTTCCCTTGCCCAACTCTCCTGGCTTAGTTTATGGGATGTCATGGATTTCCTTCAAATCTTGTTCATTCATACTCTTGTTCATGGTGTAGTATGGGGAATTTACTTTGTGATATGTATAGTAATGTTCTTTTAGAAATGATACCACAAGTCTAAACGGTCTTTTATCTGCTTTATCCGTTCTTGCATCTGTGATTTTTCTTGAATCAAAGGAAGGATGTCTGAAGGGGTTAGATTCTACTGGATGCATCTGAATCTCAATTGCTCTCTTTTTAATTCTTGTTGCATCCTTTTAAGTTTCTTGTCTCTAGTATTGTTTCATTCTCGCATATCTGTGATCTTCTCTATCCAATGTTGTTGCTTAGCCTTATATTGTTTTGTAATTTCTACAAGTTCTCTTCATTGAGTCCCATCCAAGTATGTTTTTATATCATATTCTATAGATTATTTATGCAATTATTGTTATAGTTTTTCCAATTCTTCTTTATATTTTTGATCCACACTTTGCCACCCCATAGAATATGCATAGTATCATGCGACATTGTTGAGTTCTATCTCCAGTTTGGTTAGAGTTGCTTGCATCTCCTTCCTCGTTTTTTGATTTTCCAAAACTTGTGGTTGTAGGTTTTTCTCTTTATACTCTTTTATGGCTTCTTCTCATTTTCTTGGCATGTATTATCATGTAATATCGCTTCTTTTACCTCTTGTTTTTTTCCCTATTTGTAGACTGGAATTGGTTTTAATGTGTTTTTTAGTTATCTTTATAAATGTCATTATTCTATTCATATCTTCTTCCATATGTACACATATATGTATCTAGTCTTGTTTTGCTATTTGATCTAATAATTTTTTGCATGTGGATTTCTGAAGGGGTGGTAGTTTGTGTAAGTGTACCATGTATCTTTTTTGTGTTTTTTCCACAACTCCTTTTTGTAACTGGATGTAATGATTTAATATTCTCTTTTGTAACTAGAGGTTTCGTTTGGTATGGGTGGTTCCGATATGGGAACCTATTATTTATTCCTTCATCTATATTTTCTTTTTACTTCCTTTTTATTCTTGTTTTCTTCCACCTGTTTTCTTTCTTTTGCTTCTTGTTTCTCCTTTCTTTCCTTTTCTTCTTGTTGTTTCTTCCTTTAATTTTCTTCTTGTTCCTACTTTTTTTCTTTTCTTCTCTTAGTATTCCTTTGTTTTTCTTTCTTATCCTTTTTCCATTTCTTCTGTCTTCTTGTTCATCTCCTTTTCTTCATCTTATTTTATTTTTTATTCTTCCTTCTTCTTCCTCTCCTTTTCTGATTCTTCTTTCCTCTTTTCTTCTTTCCCCCTCTCCTTGATTTTCCTCTCTTCCTACATTTTCTTCCATTCTTCTTCTTTTATTTTCTTTTCTTCTGTTACATTCTTCCATTCTTCCTCTTCTCTTGTTTTTCTTCTCTTTTTTTCCTCTTGATTTTTAACTTCCTCTTCCTTTTTCTTCTTTTCTTCCATTTCATTTTTTCTTTCTCATGAATTTTTTTGTTCTTTTTTTCCTCCTTTGTCTTCTTATTGTCCACCTCTTATTTTTTCTATGTTTCTGCCTCTTTTGCTTCTTTTGTAGTTTGTTGTTATTTTGTCTATTTCTCATCTACATATTGTTGCTCCTCTTTTTTATTTTAGTTTGCTTCTCTATGTTTCCTCACCTAATATTATTTTTCTTACCTTGTTTAGGAAAAAATGCTTATTAACTCTTATATCTCCTCCATGTGGGTTTGATATTCGATATTCTTATTCTTGTTTTGTTTTAATTGTTTTATTTCTTACTCAAGATATTTTAGTATGTTTTATTTTTCTATGTATTATTGTGCTTGAATTTACTTAAGTAATTCATGTGGAAGGAGGTGAATTATATCTCTGATTATCAAGTAAAATTTCTTCATGTAATGAATTACAACTTCTTATATGGCCACTTGTTCTTTTCCAGTGCTTACTTCATATTGTTGTGTCAGATGGGAAACACCTCATAGAGTTAAACATTTCTTATAGTATCCATAGGCAAGTTGGGATAATTGCGACTCTTCCCAAGGTTCAACTTCTCCTTGAAAATGTGGTCCTACTTCTACCTGTGGTATGGTTGGCGATGAATGTGGAGGAGAAGGAGTTTCCTCCTCTTCTGATTTGGAAATTTGTTTGGTTTCTTGTGAATATTTGTCTTCTTCTTCATCAACCTTTGTTTCTTTCACTATTATTCTTATGGCCATTGCGTTTTGGAATTTTGTGGTTGTGACAGAAGAAAAATCCCCTTTATTTGGCCTTCTTTTTGTATGTTTTAGGTCCTTCTTTACTTAGTAGGTACTTCTTTACTTGGTTTTAATTTTCCATACCATTATGGATATTTATCGATAAATTCCTCGTAGGTTTCTTCAATCAATATATTAATGTTTGGAGGCAGTGGTTTCCTAGTGTCCACTGGAAGATTTCTTATTTCCTCTATGGTTGTGGCCACAAATTTTTCTGATTCCTCATAGAGTAACGGTGTTATGTGTGAATTTCGTGGAATGAAGGGTTTGATATATGTGTGATTTATGTCCACAATGAAGACTACTTCATTTTCATATCTCTCTACTACTTATTTTAATACCCTTGTTTGGTTTGTTACTAGTTATCTGTTATTGTTTTTCCACCTGTCAATGATGTACTTGTATGTGTTTGGTCCATTTTATTCATATTCTCAAAGATTTTTTCTGCAATAGGTGTATCTAACCTCCATTAGACTGGTTTTTTTTAGGCTAGGAGGGTTTTGGTGAAATACATGGGGATACATAATAAAATAGTCCCATAGAAAAATTTATGTTTTCCTTCCGTGATCTTTCTAGCATTCTCATGAAATTATCAGGTGAGCAGTTCACATAGATTGTATTAAGAGTGTGAAGTTACCATAACTAGGTAATTTGGGCACTAAGTCCATGAGCACCATCTTCATGATTTGTAGGATAAATTTTTAGACAAATGGCCTTGGTGGCATAGCTGAGGGTATGATTTTTGGTGCCGCCAATTCTTACTCCCCTTTTGGTCATTGTTACTCCCATTAGTCGTGTTGTATATTTCATGGTATTCTTATTCTTTATTATTATTGAGAATTCTCTTTCCAATAATCATGTAACCCTTGAAATTATTTCTACGTCGACTTGATATGGTTGATCTATATATAAAATTTGGTTATGTAGTCGACGAAGGAGAACCCTAATCCCATTTTCAGTTCTAGGAAAATAAGAAATTCTACTACATGCGTCTATTTTTATCTCACCTATGACTTTGGAATTATTTTTTTACTTCATTTATCATGTGGGTGGATTTTTTTGAAGTAGTAGTTGTCTATCGACATCTAACCATTTACGATCATATTATACTTAAAATGTTTCATGGTGTGTTTTTTGAATTTTAGCTGTGGGAGTTCTTCTTCTACGACCACAATGGGAGTCTACATATTTTTTTAATGCCTCTTTTGTGTGCCTTAGTTTTATTTTTGATATTTCATCCTTTATCTCTTTATTTTTGTTATCTTCTACTTTTTGTATTATGCCTTTATTGATTTTATATCTTTATGATGTTCATCTACCACATTTATTTCTTTTCGTGTGGGAAAATATATCTTTGTTTCTATGTTTTGATAGTATGTGTGTTGTCCCACAATTTATCCATTGATTTATGACCTCTTTTAGTGTATTGCGGTTCTTAACACCTTTTTGTTGTGTCTGTCCATTTTCGTGGTTATTTTTATTTCTTCTTAGGATTTTTTCTCTTTTTACATAGGTTTTCCATGATAACAGAAGACAAAGAATATATTTATTCAATGTGTGTGAGTCATTATAACGAGGATCAAATATATATACACGGAGAGATACGGTTCCCCACCAAATGGTTCCCTACCAACCGTAACCGAATACAATGTAATATATTTTAAATGCTAACATTCCCCCCTTATTACATTCTTCATACAAATATACATTTCCTAATACTGGATGTTCCCCCCCTTAATGAGAACACCGCAAAGAGGGTCTTCACATGAGCATGTGCCTACATGGTCTCGATACACATGGTTTTTTTAAGGTTGACCATAAACCTAGAGGGACGGGAGCACTTTTTGACTTTTCACCTCAGTGGTTTTACAGGCTTACCACGAACCAAGATGATTTTACCTTGGTGGTTTTACAGGTGTACCACGAACCCAAGAGGATGATACCTTGGTGGTTTTACGCGATTACAACGAACCCAACCTCAAGTACCATGTGCTTCTTTCAGTGCTTTTTGTTCCCCATGACGCTTTTCAATTTAGGAGGTCCCAAACAGGAAACTATGCAACATCTGTACTTTATTGAAAAACAACAAAATAACCGACACAAAATTGAATTAAACAAATCAAAATTGAGGAATTGGTCCTCAATACCTTTTTCGCCACAATATCTATCGGCGGCCTCATCACTTGCGGCTTGCAAGAGGTTGCTGGATTTCCTCCAGCCTCCGTTGTCCTCCATCCTCCTTCATTGTTGCTTACATTACTAGAGATGATGTGAAGCCAATCTCATCAACAATTTCCTCACTCTCGTCAAAATCTTGTGGATCTTCTATATGAGCAGTATTAGCTCCATTGTGTTTTATATTTCCTTATAGAACATCTCTTTCTCAGCTATGACAGTTCCACATTGTATGACCTTTCTTCTGACAATAGTGGCATTCAATCTCTTATTTAGGCCCTTCTTTATTTTTATTTGATAGCCTGTGAAATTTTCTATTTGTGGAATAAAGTGCACTTTCTTGTTGAGTATCACATCTGCAACATCATCATTTATGCATTTTTCCTCTGCGAGAAGAGCCCCGATCATGTCATCTAAAGATTTAGACTGAATTTGAATGAGATTAAAAACAACATTGTTGTATTTGGAAGATAGACTGTTTAATAGGATAGTTATGGCATCCTCGTCTTCTATCATAGCTTTGACTTCTGCTAGTTGTCGGAGCAGAGACCGAAGATTATTAATGTGGCTAGACATAGAAACACTTTCTTCCATTTTGAATCTATATAACTAAAGTTTTAGGGAAAACTTCACATTCACTGCTTTCGCTCCAAATAATTGATTTAAGTTATCCCACGTGTCCTTGGAATATTTATTGAGATCAACATCATGGAGTTCATAATCGAAGAGAGCAAGGCCAATAATGGATTTTTCTTTATCATCTCTGCACTGCCATTCTACTAATTTGGTAGCTTCTGTGGACGCTTTCTCTTTCCCATCTACTATACCCCATAAGTTTTTATGCATAAGTTGCATTTGGATCTTCACCAGTTCATGTATGAAAGTTTAACCCTGAGTATTTTTCCAAGTGAATGTCCATAATAAATATTAAAGAAATGAAAAAAATGGTGAAGTAGGAAGTAAATTACCAGTCAGGACTCTCTGTCATATGTTCCGCACTTCTCCATTGTCTACTTTTTTGACACCCTTTTATGTTGGCAAAGGCATGGTCTTATCTTTCACACCATTCTTTTCGACGACGATCCTCCCCTTAACTTTTGTGAGGAGAGAAGGATAATCAATTATGCAACCACTCTCTGTGGAATAGACCACATCGTCCAGAAGAGTAGTTTTCAATGTTGGAACAACATAATAGTTCATCGCCCATGCAGGTTGATATCACACCGAAAAATATCCAGCCAAACACAATACATGTCTACACACCAAAACAAACCAATCTCCAAAAATTTCAAACTATTGGTCTTCACGTTTTGTGGGCCAAACTTCAGAAATTCCCATGCTGCAAGTTTCCTCTAGATCGAATTCCATGCTGAAATAAAGAAAAATTTGCACACCACACAAGGTTTTTCAGCGCCACATCCATACGTCTCTGTTAAACAAAATAGGTCGCAGATTCTCTTTATGCTATATGCTGATGCTCCACCCCAATGTCAATATTTCCATGGCTCACCTCCTCTAGCGCAAGCACACACAGGCTCTGATACCAATGATAGCAGAAGATAGAGAATATATTTATTCAATGTGTGTGAGTCATTACAACAAGGATCAAATATATATACACGGAGAGATATGATTCCCCACCAAACGGTTCCCTACCAACCGTAACTGAATACAATGTAATATATTTTAAACACTAACATTCCAGTGATCTGTGGTTTTTCTTCTTCTCCATGACTCTTTTTGTTTGGCGCGTGGGCATTCTTCCCTGTATGTGTTTTTCTTTAGTGCGTGGGTATCCTTCCTTCCGCAATTTTTTTTCTTTTTTTAGGTGGGTGTGCTTCCCTTTATGGATTTTTCCTTCTTTATGTGGGTATCCTTCCCTCCGTGGCTCTTTTTTTTTCCTTTTTTGTGTGGGTATGCTTCCCTCCACAGTTTTTTCCATTACTACGCGGGTTTTCCTTGACTTTCTAGATTGTTCCAAAATTTGATGAAGAACCCTGTCAACAACATTTTTGTTTTCTTTTTTTATAACGATGATACTTTTTAAGTCTCTTAAAATTGTATTGTTATGTGACAAATGATATTCACTAATAAAAAATTATTTTAATTTTTAATATTCTAAAATTTAAGAAATGAGTTGTAAATTCATTCAAAAAAATTGGATCAATATTAATAGAAAGACTTCAGAGGATATTATGTAAGCTCATTTCTAAAATATGTTAATTTGCCTTTAAATACTAAATATTTCATATGAGTTGCAAGATACGTTGGATGTGATGAAGATAGAATGCTCTCATTTAAGAATGTGGTTTAATGTTAGTGCACGTTTTTAATATCAATCTAGACAAATTTTCCCAACAAGAAATGTATAAAAATACACAAAACATTTTGACATACCAAAACCATAAAGGAGTAAATTTTTTGTGCCTTGTGTATGATCCCACATTGTGAATACATCTTTACCAAAGTTTTCCCAAATGTATCATCTATAAGAATATCTTTCCCATTATTCTTTTGCTGATTTCCACACCCATTTTAGAATCTCCCTACATTTTTAACAAGATAATTTTGTGCATATGATGGAAATGGTTTATTTATTATGATGAGCATCTATTAAAAAGCTTCCAAGTTTGTTTAACGATATTTTATGTATATATCAAACAAAGAACTTAAAACTACACTATACAATAAAGGACACTTACTAATATGCCTCAGTGGATGTCCATACTCTATTGCAAAGCTATTTTTTTCCATGGGATGTGAGTATGCTGGGAAAAGTTGATTTGATTTGGTTGAATATGTTTTCATTGTATTTAATGAAACATATTCAATGGATCCTACTAGGAGTTTAAAAAAATAATTAGCATAATCACATCAGGCCCACACATGACCTCCAATAGTGGTTGTTTGTCTTGGAGGAAGGGATGATGGTTGTAAATTTTATAGACTCTAGTGTTATACCTTCCAATTGCATTCACTTGAAATTCTTCTAAGGCATTTTCAACAAATCCATTTTTTATTAAAATAATATTGTGAATTCATTCAGATGTCAAATAAGAAAATGAAATAAATTTAGTACATGAGACCACATCTCCTTGACTTATTTAGTAAAAGGATTCAAGTGATTTTTGTATGCTTCTAAAGGTTATATAAATGTCTACAAGAGAATTAAAAACTACACAATTCCACATAAATATGCTTTCCATTATGCCTTGATAGATTTCCACACAATGTTCTATGGTTCTCAGTAAGTTGTAACTACATTTAACAAAAATTAGCTTTCCATTATACGTTGATTGATGTGCATGCCATGCTATAAAGATCCAACTTTGACACAGGTTGAGAGGATGTATAATTCCTCTTTTTCACACATTTCTACCAACTCACCTACAATTACATCTACCATTTAATTATGCTTTGATAGATGTCCATGAACTGTTGTAAAGCTCCCATTTTGAAAAAAAAAATGGGTTGATGCTGGAAAAACCTACTGAATGCATTTTTCATAAAGTTTCGAAGGATTTTTCAACAACTTTGTGGTGTGCATATCCTACGATCAATACAGCCTGTGAGATTAAACATGTTCTGGAAAACATTTCAAACAATTCACATGCCTTCTACATGCTTTCACATTTTACATACATTCATCATAGTGCTCCAACAACTACAAGATCTATCCTAGCAAAGGTAAACCCCTTAGGTCTGACACATGTTGGTTGCATTCACCAAAACAGTGCTAATGATTCATGACAATGTAATTGTCCTCTATCATTTTCTAATATATTTTTTAATAAAAGATCCTACTTTAACATGTGGTATTTTAACACATCTACCTTGGCACCTGCAACGACATCTAACAAAAATCAACTTCCCATTATGCTTTGATGGATGTCCATGTTTAATTTTGAAGGTCCCATTTTTACACAGAATAGAATAATGTTAGAGATATGTGTCCATTGAATTTTCCATGAAGTTTCCTAGGTATTTTTGATAAAATAATTATTGTGAAAATCTTGCAATCAACCCAAAGAAAACCTTTTATTAGGAGAAAATCGACATTGAATAACTTCAAACCATAGAGACCAATGAAGCTATCTCTTATA
>CM034155.1:555597388-555611620 GCA_019776745.2 Taxus chinensis
AAGGGTGTAAATGATGCGCCACGAAATGGGTATATGTAAGGGAAATGTTGGAGGAACTTAGGTTCCAATGAAACAGCATGTGCATAGCGCACAACAAATATATTCAACTCGTGCCCCAGAGTATCAATGAAGTCAGAAGGCATTGCTTTTGTAAATGGTTGGAGATTCAGATGATCCGAGAGTCCATTTTAAAAACATGTGGAATGCCAACAAGATAGAATGAATGTCCTGTGAAGACAAACTTTCACTTGGTAAAATGAGTTAATTACCTTTTAGTAGATTTCAATGTTTTCATGATGTTTTTTGGGTTTTTGGATGATTTTATAATTTTTTCACTTTTTTGATTCGTCAGAAGAATTTAGAGATAAAATATCTCTCCTAAAGTACGTGAACATGCCCTGAGTGAAGAAAATCAGTATAATGTGGCAGTAAAATGCCTCGGCGAGAGACAATTAGCCAAAATAATTATTTAATAAAAACTAATCGGACGGATAGACTAGAGAGAAAAAAAAGAGAAATGCTATAGAATAGCCCTTGGAATACTCGTACATCATTCCAGGGTGAGAAGTGACTATTAGGTGACAATGAGGTTCTCCACAGTGTGAAAATAAGCAAAAATAATTATTTAAATATAAAAAAACATTGTTCGTGAGCAGAGCAGTGTTAGAGTGACCGCGATGGAGAAAACAGCCCCATGGCATTGCGGCTGGTCCTAATATAAACCCCAGTTGGGCGGGTAAGTTCCCTCATGATGGTTCATTTGTTCAGAGTTCTTTGATTTTTTACCGCAATTGAGTGTGAGAGCCTGAGTGGATGGTTGGGCTACCGAGCAGGAGAGATGAGTAATCCACATTTGAGGGAATTTGAGAGGCACCTTAGGGACCAGTGGAGGACCTTCCATGAGTGCCCCATCCTTCCTTTTTCATTTGCGTATTTAATGTCATTTTTAGGGTCGCTTTTATTCTAGATAGGGATGTTTGACATATGTGTGCGCAGGTGCAATGCGTACAATTGACAGGTAAGCATAGGTGTATGCATCAAAAAATTAGGTATGCCAATACACGATTCATCGAAAATGTGTCTGCACATACATACCTTGAAGGGAAGGCATTGATCACGGGTGGAAAACCATGGATGCGCACACAGCGCATCAAAGGTATTCAATCACGAGACTTGAGGTTTATCATCCTGGGTGAATAGGATAGATAGCTAGGAAACGAGGGGCGTACGGATCAGAATGGGGATGTAGGTGCCAAGTGGAGGCGTACACGTTCCGACGTGTGTATATGTTGATATCTGGCGACATGCATCGAAGTAAGTGCACATGCACTAGGGGAAAGAGGACAATTAATCCTCGAAACACTAGGTAAGGATAATGAAAATAGACTAGATTGTTGTAGAAGAAAGTGAAAAATTAGTCTGTTAGACAAACAAAAGAATAAATTGGACTAGAAAACTAGATAGAAGTAGATAGAAATGTAACCCTAACGCATGTATCTTTTGTTACAGTGGTACTACCTGTCTTTCTAACCACAAAGATATGACTGGATAGTTGTGATAGAGGTGTAAATTCAACGAGGATGACCAGAGGATACTAGAAATTCTTTTTATCTTTCAAAGGATTAGCCTACGTGGCTGGGCATGCCACGCTTAGCTGGATCATGGCATACTACAACCCTAGCCGAGCGATACAGAGTGAGGTGAGTGCTCCGGCTTGCTACTAAGTGATATCCTGATCACATGGAGGATGTATAGCATATCATTCGGGTACCTATCTAGGGTGAGGTATTTTGTATATAGTCACCAACCAAACATTGAGTAGTGTCTCATCGGTTATTTGGCCATCCCAGCTATCCTACACCGTGGTGGATGAGCGCCAGAATTATCAATGTTAGATATCCTGAGTTGGATCATTTGTAATCTATGTGATGGCTTTTTCATGGTTTTACTCCATGACAAAATTAGGTTTTTACTAGAGCTTCATTTCCTCTTGACCTCAGTGGAGTGATACCTAGCTTGATGATAGTGTGACCTACTACCGGGCTTAGTTTCTGGTGCACTTATACTAGGATCTTCATCTGATTACATACTCCATCAGAAGATGGTAGGATTGGCCAGGTTACGCAGATTGGGCATGGGATCCCATTGCCATTAGTCGCCCTATAGGTTTTTTTGAGAGCTTGATCTTAGAGGAGCCTTCTAGTAGGGTTGGTTTCGATTGGAGATGACATTCTGCCACACATTGAGATGTGTATCTACCACCGCAAGTTAGATTATCTACAACAGTTTTAATGGTATGGAGGCCATACAACATTTTTAGTGGCCTTAGAATGGCCTAGAGGTCATTACTACGGCAGTTGAGCACTTCATGCTGGGGAGCCGCAACTATATACTGACCATTTACAGGTAGATTGGTAATCAGAGACCTTTGCTCACCCAGAATACCTGAGATGATACTGTGGTATGCTCGCAGGCGCCCATTGAGTACTTCAACATGGGGCCACAAATTTCCATGGGCCAAGCATTGGCCAACTTCTGATAGGTGGTGCTGCTCACCATGTGGGTGCCCCTTGAATTAGTTTAAGATCCAGGTTGTACCCTTAGTATGCCCCATGGTACCACAGAGTGATTCCTTGTCGATTGATTATTCCTAGAGCTGCATAGGAGGCAGGAGTGAGGGTACCCCATTGGGGACTCCTAGTGGTAATGAGGGTGGAGGGGTGTTGTGACGGTGGGGATGGCAGAGGTGATGATGAAAATGATGATCCTTTTGACGGCCAACGTCATGATGGGGTGGGGGGCACGGTCCCTTTACTACAACAGCCATAGGCACAAGGTCCTAGACTCAGACAAAGATAGGCACCTGAAGCACTAAAATAGCGTTACCTCCAGTAGGCTTCTAATGGGGATATATTCCCCTTTACATAGGTATTTCCACAACAGCGTCTACCACCTCATTCTCCATAAGGTGGTGGCAATGAGGATAGCTAGTTGTACTACAACAGTAGCTACAGGCAGTGATAGCCGTTCAGTTATAGGTGGCAGGTGAGAGAGACAGACCAGGGAAAAGGTAAAGGCCTTGATAGCAGAGAGGGATCAAGCTAGGGTATAGGTATAGACCTTGACAGCTGGAGAGATCATGCCAAAGCACAGGGCCGCTCAAGGTGGGGATGGTGCAGTGGGAAGCACCATGTCATTCAGTTAGCAACACAGAGGGGGATTAGATATTTGAGAGTTTTATCTGTCACAGGACTCAGTAAAAAGTGTCACTGGACAACGGTATTATGCATGGTATAGACGTAAGGGTTTTACTATTCATAGAGACCAGGGGAGAGCTCAAGTCCATACCATTACTGCAGACAGGGATTGGGAGGCCGCCACTATAAGACATGCCCATGCCGATAGGGGAAAATTGATAGGTGAGTAGGATGTCGTTGTATAGGTAGCTAGTGCCTTTGGGAACACATAGATGATCCAAGATTTTATGAGAGCTAGTGGCGACGCCTTGTATTACAGGATATCCTATTGTAGAGAAGTTCTAGCAGAGCAGCGAGTGGATCCTTTGATCATTTAGACGTACTTAGGATAGGATCTATATTGCAAAGGTCGGGCTGATTAGTCAGGTTCGTACAACAGCTAGCTAGACAGCAAGGTGGCACTCCTGGAGCCGGCCCATCATAACCACTACTGTTTCATCCCCAAGACATAGACTAGGAAACCCCTGAAGAGGGAAAGAGCATATGGTTGATCTTCCCCTCTTTGTATTACGATTTATGTATGTATTCAGGCCTCTTATGAAGGCTTATTTTGATCAATGTATGTATTCGATGTATCATTATTGTGATTATGCCTCTTGATGAAGGATCAGTTTGATTCACACCCTTTAGATGGAAGATTGTATCGATGATGTATATCCCTTTTTTGAGACAGACATTTGTACATATTTTATATGGACATTTTATGGTTTATACTTGTCATGTTTTGATATTCCCTTATGACAATGATTCATGTTTCATAAATGTATGAGTGTATCATGATGTATGATTTTCTCATTTCCCATGTATATGTTAGATAGAGATGGTGTATCTCATGTTTTGTACTGATGATATATCGTATATAATATCATATATATTTGATTTATGACAATTTATAATTTATATTCTAGCACTTGGGATGATACTAGATGATATTGGTGCGGGGGGGATAGATTAGTGATTATACGCAACCCCTCTTGTCCCCATTGATGATACGATATGTGATGATTAGCTTATCATACATGCATGATGTAAACTTAGCATTTTTTATATATGATGTATTTTATGATGTTAGATGTGATGAATGGTAGATGATAGATGTGATAACAACGGATGTGCAACAAACAAACACACAAGAAAATTTAATAAAAACCAAACATCATATACATACAAAACAACACAACAATATGTAACTAATAATGAACTCATGCAAAATTTAACAACAAATTAAATTGACATTCAATCTAAGTAAAATGAATCCTAAAAGATGCACATAGAAAATGATAAAAAAGACAACATTATTTTACAAGTGAACTCAATGCAATACACAATTAAATCAAACAAGATGTATCTAAGGTAAGCAACTAGAACCATTCTTGTAAGTCACACAACACAAAAAGACACCCCCAATCAAAACTATAACAACCAACACTAAAAGCAATTAACCACTTTGCAGACAACATTGATATATTTTCTAATGTGTTTAGTTATCTTTTAAAGACAACTTCTCAAGGCTACTGTTCAGATTGTTTTCAAGGTTTTCTAGACCAGGTTACAAAGTTGGTGTAGCTTTGTCTCTATAAGGGAGATTTTTTGAATGTTTAGGTTTTTTGTGCATCATTTTCTAAATGTTTTTGTATTTTATAAGGTCATGTTTTGAAAGAAATGTACAAATACAAAGAACCATGGACTCCCCTTGCGTGATGTGGGAATATACAAAGGGCAGAATGCCATGTGCATATGTATGAGAAAGTGGAACATGAAGGTGCCCCTAGTATTAGATGAAAATATTCAAAAGCACATACTTTATGCAGTTATGAGAGAAAATAAGCCAGATCACGGCATGACATTTCCTAGACCTAGAAAAGAAAATTATTTCTAGAAAGTGGTTAGGGTTACCCATCCTGATGCAATAGTGGACATGTGACCGACGAATCCTCCTTGAGTTCCGGAAAACCATTTTTCACCCAAAGACTTGCCCATTGCCCATAATTAATGTGGTTTTCACACGTGGACAATCTATTTTTTTACTATTTTCTCAATTTTTTTCATGTTTGGCTTGTTTATTCTTTGTTTTTCTACTTTTTAGTTCTTATCTAATATTCACACCATACTTAAGCATAGAAGTGGTTGAGATGCATGGAGTTCATAAGTTTCGGAAGCTCCTAACCATATGAATATGCCAATCTATAATCTCCTGATCCATACTTAGAAATCACCACATAAGGCCCTAGCCAGTTATCTTCAAACTTACCTTTTTTTTCTATGTCTTTGACGGTATTCTTTTGATTTTATTTCAGGACTAGATCCACCTACATAAAATTCACGATGAATGATCCATTTGTTATATCCTCTTGATATTGTGTTTTGATAGACCTTGAGGTGATTAAGCGCTCTTATACATTTTTCATCCAACAACTCTAGTTCTGCTACCCGAGCTACTCTATAGTATTCATCTTTATCAAGATAATCTTGGAGAGATATTCTCAGGGAGGGAAGCTCCACTTCTAAGGGTATGATGGCTTCAGTTCCATAAACTAGGGGATATGGGGTCACATAGTAGGAGTGTGGATGGAGGTTCGATAGGCCCAGAGGGCGGATATATCTGTAAGTGTCAATTATGCCCAGTCTTACTTACCATTTTCTCCATGATTTGTACAAGGGTTTTATTGGTAGCTTCATCTTGCCATTACCTTAGGGTAATAGGGGGTAGACCACTTGAGTTGAATACGGAAGCATTGACACAATTTCTTAATTGTTTTTTTGAAGGATTTACCATTATTAGTGATAATGGAGGAAGGGATACCATAACGGCAGATGAGATGGTTCACGATGAATTTGGAAATTTGTGCACCAATGACATAAGTAAGTGGGACAACCTCTACCCATTTAGTAAAATATTTGGTGGGCAATGATAATGTTGGTGTGGCCAATTGAAGAAGAAGGATAGATATTCCCTATGAGATCCAGGCCCCATTTGGAAAACAACCAAGGTGTCGAAAATAGGCTACAAAGCATGTGTTGGGCATGTATCAAGTTCCCATACTTTTTGCATAGCTCACATTATTGATGAAATTAAAATAGTCTGCTTTCATGGTGGGCCAATGATTAACCTACCCTTAAGATATTTTTAGCCAGGACCATACCACTAGTGTGTGCTCCACAACTGCCACCGTGTACTTCCTTAATAGCGTGGATTAATTCAGTAACATCAAAACAATGAAGCATATTCACATCATAGCCATGATGATAAAGGGTGCCTCCTAGTAGGGTATTATGGGCTATATGGTGGATATGGATTTTCTTCTTAGAATGGGTAATGTCTTGGGGAAATGTGCCATCTTGTAGGTATCTAAATATAGGTTCATACCAAGGGGGAGGATGGACCAACAATCTCACATGCCAAACAAGATTTTGGCATGTCATATGCGGGTATTTGTAAATTCTCTAAAAAGAAAAGCATTTTTCTCTCCTGAGGTGGAATGCGTAAGAGAGATCCAATTGTAGCCATAGCATCTATTGATCTATTATGTAGCCTTGGTCTTTTCTCAAAGACAAATTGTGTAAAATACTCCAAGGTTTCAAAAAACTTCTTGCATGAAACAATTTTATCATCATTGACCTTATACTCATCATTAACTTGTTTAATGATAAGTTGGGAGTCCCCAATGACTCGTAGTTGTCTAATATTCCAAGTGATAACCAACTTGAGACCAACCATGAGTGCCTCATACTCTGTAATGTTATTAGTGTAAGGGAATCCCAAACAGAATATTCTCACAATAACCTCACCTGTGGGAGTGATGATCACTACCCCTGCCCCCGATTAGTGGAAGGTGAATGATCCATCAAAATGGAATTACCATTCTACATGATCTTCAACATACATCATGGATGCAATCTACAAGGTCCATACACAAAGGTTCCATTCCTGGTAGAGGAGCTTATGCCAACTGTCAGCCAATACTTGTCCTTTCAATGATTTCTATTTACAAACTCAATGTTAATTCACTTAGGAGAATGATCCAGTTGCCATTCATCCTGTAAGACGGGCTTGGATAGAAGGTATTGGAAAGGATAAAACTTTGGATATTATCTTGGTGTTTTTTTGTTAAGGAGATAATGACAAAGTTTTTGAAAGGTGAAGATGACTTCCAAACAGACTTTTGATATGCAAGTAAATACAGTTCATAGTAAATTAAGGTTGCGACTAAGATAATAAACTACCATTTCTTTATGGCCAAGGTCTTATTGGGAAAGTAGTGCACCAATATAAAATTGGATAGCTAAGATGTATAAGAGAAGAGGTTTTCCTAGGGTAGGCGGCATGAGTACAAGTGGGTTAACCAGGCAATGTTTAAGTATTGCAGGTGCCTTTTGATAGTCTAGTCCCCAGTTGAATGCAACATCCTTCTTAAGGATATGTGTAAATGGGTGGCACTTATCCACAAGCTATGAAATAAAACGGTGTATTGCCTAAATTTTTCCTTGTAAACTTCTCAGTTTTTTAAGATTTATAGGTGGAGGAATTTTTGTGATAGTTGTAACCTTTGTAGGATCCACCTCTATGTCTCTCTTTGAAATAATGAAACCTAGGAATTTTCCTATCAAAAACACCAAGATACACTTCTTGGGGTTTAATTCATACATATAATCCTGGAGACATTGGAAAATACAGTCTTCCAGTGCTTTAGGGTGATCTCCTCTACTTTTGGACTTCGCCAAGATTATCATCAACGTAATCCTTCATGATGTCATTCATCATGTCATGGAAGATGATGATCATTGCATGTTGATACGTATCCCAACATTCTAGAGTCTGAAAGAAATGACCTTGTAACAAAATGTTCCCAAAGGGGTGATTAATTTTGTTTTATGTTGATCCTACTCTGTAATCCTGATTTGGTTATAACCTAAAAAACCATCCATTAAGGACAACATTTCATAACTAGCGATGGAATCAATTATCATGTCAATATTAGGCAAGGGGAATTCATCTTTAGGACATGCCTTATTGATGTTGTGGAAGTCAGTGCAGATCCTTATGCTAACAGGTTTCTTCTTAACAGGGACTATGTTAGATATCTAATCTTAATAGTCAATGGGATTAATAAAATTAGCAGTTAATAAATTTTCAAGTTCTTTTTTGACAAGGAGTACAATTTTAGGGTGCATCTTTCTCAATTTATGCTTGATGGGTTTGGTTTCTGGGTGCACAAAGAGGTTGTGCATGACCAAGTATGGGTCCAAACAAGGCATATCAATGTATGACCATGCAAATATATCTCCATATTCTCTTAACAGCTCTACAAAAACCTTCTGCTCTTGAGATGAGAGCGAAGCTCCTAACTTTATCATTATAGGTTCCTCTTCTGAGAAAATGTTAACATTGATGGTTTCTTCCATAAACATATTAGATGTATCTTCCATCCGCGTAGGATCAGGGGGAAGAGTAAGGTAAATATCCCTAGGTAGCTCATAATTATCCTTGATTCGATAGATCATTTTGTCTCCAGGTTCTTCATTCTGTTTGTCTACAAGTACTTTAAAGAGTCTGTTGCTATGAGAATTCCGTTTATTCCTTGCACAAGGTTTCTCTAAAGTGTCCTTCACTTTCTTCCAACCTTCTTACTCAAGTGTCCACACATCTCTTTTTCTTCTCCAAAGTATTCATAGGTGTCCTAGTTAGAAGCAAAGCCTTTCTTGTGATCCCCATCAGGAATATAATCCTGAGTCCCATGAATTATCTAACTGCCTAGTCATTCTCAAATAAATTGATTGGAATGTGAAATTTTGATCCCAATCTACACTTTGGGATATACAAAGGGTTACTTGGTAATTGGTTTGAGGCTTGGATCTAGATAAGGTAAGAATAGTCGAATCAGGGAATAGGTTAGTGGAGGCAAGATCCTCATAGAGGATACATTGGGAATCTGTATCGCTATCTAAATGAGATGAATTTTCCTCATGTTTGAAAGAGGTGGAATCAATCTCAAAGGGTGCATCATCATGAGGTCTTATTCCAAGACTAAGCTTGTTTGATTTGAAGCGAGGGATAGGAATGTGTTCTAACCACCCTTGTGCGTTGATAACACATCCAAACCTATTGTAACCCATGATGTAACATCATATGGTGCCTTTGACATATATCGAGGCCTGATGGCATGAAGCCATAGTACCTTTAGGTACTCTCCAGTGGGATCTTCTCCCATCTATTCCGCATATAAGAAACCACAGGAATGAACTTGTCTAATGGTTTATGGCATTGATTACGGGTCCTTTTGAACTTAAATAGGGTTTTCCATGTGTCATAGGTGACACTGATAAATTTGATAGTAATAAAGCTTGTTTAAGAGTGAATGGGCTCGCCTGGGCCATATTTTTTTGACTGTTTTTCACATGATCTGAAAGAGTTGACCAATGAGGGAAAGTCTTGATTATAAGGGGTGAGTGAATATGGATCTACACATCCCTTGATAGCCTTTTATTTCAAAGGAACAATAATCTCTGCAGAAGGACATTCATAAGTTGCTGAGAAAAAACTGTGCAAGGCTCTGCAATGTGTAAATGGTTCTGGATGACCCTGAATGTTGATTATCTATACTTTATGGCACATTTTGATTCATTGATAGAAATTTGAATGAATGGTCTGCATGGCATGGATCCATGGGCATCATAAGACCATGTTGTATGGTAATCCAAGTCAAGGACATGGAACGTTTTATCATGAAAATTCAGCCCTACTTCCATTGGATCTACTATAGTGCCTACTGACTCTCACTCCTGATTATCATAGGCCATGATCATAATAGTTTTGGAACCTAAATCCATTTTTGAGTGGCATAGTTGTTTAACCAGCTTTAAAGTACAAATATTTAAACTAGATTAGCCATCCACAAGTACTATCTTGATCTTGTAGTAGGTAACAACTACTTATATATATAAAGGTAGGTTGATTTTTTTGTCATTACACGTGATTACGACGCGATCAAAAGTGATATGATAATTGGAGTCAAGGTGTGTAATCATGGCTAAGAGGTGTGCAGGATCTACATCACTAGAGACTCCTAAAATCTGCATTGTTTTATATAATATGTTTTTATGTGTAGTAGAGATTTTGACCTGAGATCTAAGATTGATATCCTAGTAGGATTCTTCTCTAACTATTCTATTAGATTGTACTGACCTTTCTAAGGGATAGGTAGGGGGTCTGTTATGATCAAAGGAGTGTGTCACATCCCAACTACACAAATCTTTTCTAAGATCCTAATAGTATTGACTTGTTCATCAGACGAATGGATACATCATATGTGGGAATCGATGGGGATATCATTGGCGGGATGATACTAGGTAGAAGTCCTATAGTCATTGGAATTCTTTCTATTATCTGGCTTCCTTTTATTTTTATCTGCATGGTTAGGAAAGGGCTCTTTGAAGATACCCATTTTCTCATTTGGACCTTGTCTGAGTCAAGGGGAGAATCTACACGTGATGATTTTTCCTTCTTCAATGAGGTCTTATATGTAATGACGTAGTGTCAAGCACCTATATGTCTTGTTCCCTTTAACACAATGGAAGTCACAATACTCATGCTCTTTGAACCAACCAGGTTTTGGAGCATCTTATGGGTATGTTACCATTGCAGTCGGGTATTCTACCATGTTTATGTTATCTAATTGTTTTAGTATGGCAGATGGAGATTCTGTTAATGGCGTGAACGCACGTTTCGTGGGTGTCTTAGGATGAGGTCCTTGTGAGTGCTTTAAAAGCGAACTAGTCCACATGGTTTGGACTCTTTTGGATTCTGTAATGCCATCTCCAACGTAATGTTTTTTTTCTTGAAGAAATTCATTTTATCCAAGGATTTTTCTTCGTGTTTGTCTTTGACAACCGGTTTAAGTGTTCCCTTTGTGATGAGGTCCTTTTCGATTTGACTGCCCTTCTCTATAACTTCTTCAAAGTTAGACGCACAGTGCATTTGTAAATGGAAGGCTATCTCTGGGTTAAGTTAAGTAAGAATATACTTACTAGTTGTATTTCAGGAAAGGTGCAAGCGAAACGAATTGCCAACCCTCGCTATCATTGTAAAAAGCTAGCGAATGCCTCATTAGGCTTCTATTTTACATTGCAAAGGTCGTTCATAGTGATATCATTTTAAATGTTTTGGGAATAATGTCGTTCATTTTTTCTGCTAATGTGGGCCACATTGTAATGGATCCCTTGGGTATGCTAAAGAACTATTCCAATCCCAATGCCCCGAGGCTGCGAGGGAAGAGTCATATTAAGAAATTATCATTGTACGTAGCCTCTTTGAAATCCTTATAAAAGTATTTTGATGTGATCACGATGATCACCTTTGATTTTATATTATCAAATTTAGGAACAGTAAAATGCTTTGGGAATGGTTTACCGCAAAATGTCCTTATCAAAGGGGTGAGGCATAGATCTTCAAACAAATATTTCCTACTATATCATATGTTCCCTCTTGTAGAGTAGTAAGCGTGTCTTTCATTTATTTTTAATTCCAGTTCAATGAGTTGTTCTTTGGTTGGATACATTGGTCTTTGTGTCTTAGCCCATTTCAAATCGCGTCATTATACGGATCAAAATGAACTCGCTAGATTTATTTTAAGTTGGTCTTTGTATACGTTCCTACTTGAAGAGCCTAAGTTTGCTATTTTTGGCTCAATTTGAGGATCTATTTTTGAAGGATCTCTGTTTAATTAAGGATCCTCTTCCTCATCAACTTGGAGGCGGTGAGGCTTTATGCTCAATCTTCACTTTATCTGAAGCTTTGTAATAATGTTTCCGTGGATCACCAAGTAGTTGGATGGGTCTACTTAGCAATGTGTGATATTGTTGTTATCTCAATTTTTCCCCCAGTAAAATTGATCAAACACGACCCTGGCTAAAAAGAAATTCAAAGGACTAGTTCCATCTTACGAGCCCACATTTTAAATCCACGAAAAATAGGTTACATATGGGCTCTAAATGGAGGAGTAGTGTCGGGGAAGGAAGTAAACAGTGTCAAAGGAAACTAGAGGCTCAAAGGAGAGAATGGAGAAAAAATCGAAAGTCTTCGGGCTCTACGAATGGTTAGAACTGAGCACAAAATTGGTTGAGTATGGAGGAATAAACCGAAGCCTCACGTGCCTCATTAATGCATCTGTAAAGATTAAAACAAAAAATAGACTCAAATGAGCATAGATTTTCCACGGTCCCAGGCCTGAAAGGGATAGAGTTGCAGCTGTGAAAAGCCTGAATAAGCAGAAGAACCACATTTCAGCTTGGCACAATTTAAGATGGGAGCCCAAGGCAGAGACTCAAACTTGTGCTTGCCTTCGATGTGGCCTAGGGGTCAACACAAAATGGAAAGCGGGTCCAAATCGGTTAAGTATAAAAGTGTAGGCGAAGGTGTCATGTGTCTTAACGGTGCACATTCAAAAGGAAAATTCAAAAGCGGTCCCCAAACGAGTGCCAGCCTTCCATGTGGCCATGTTCAAGTCAAAGAGAGGAGGTGGTTCGCCAGAGTACTTTTTGAATTTTTTGATTCTTTTTCCTAGAGATATAAGGTATAAAAAATGAGTCGCACTCCGTCAATGCCAAAGGAGCCCGTGTCAGGCCTAAATTACATGTGGGCCGATGGGCCTGAAGTGATTTTTGGCCCAAGTGAAAATGCGGACCAGAGAACCAGAAGATGGTTTTTGACAAACGGTATTTGTAGGGCTGCGGCAATTTTTGCATTTTTGTATTTTTGTTCTAAAGGGCACAAAGTAAATTTTTGGCCCGTGACCGTTCTGCTAACTAGTTTCTACCATTTTTATACAACCCAATTCAAACGTTCAAATGGGACATATATTCGAACCAGTGCCCGAAAACACAACAAATTTGGCACCATTGGAAAGGTCTCGACCTTGTCTATGCCATGGAAACTAGAGACTTTAATTTTGATGAAAGTTATGTGGTTAAAAAAATGGGAAAACATCTTCACACCATTAATATGCAATCTGATTACTCCAGACAACTAGATCAGATTCGATTTGATTCGTCGTTCTTCCTTCTTCAACACTCTAAATAGTCATAGAGTGGTAGACTTGATAGATTATGGGCCAATTTGAAGGGGCATTGATGGTTGGTAGCTGAGATTCAAATTATTTTTCCCACCTCTCTCATTCTTCTCTTTGTGTAGCATCTATAAAAGAAAGGGATGAGCTCATTGTAAATGGTTGTACATTTCTGTTTTGCACACTCCCATTTTCCCTTGTCTAGAAGTGAATTTGCGGAGTTTCCAAACTTCCCATTCAAGTTATAATGCAAGATTTTGCCTCTTGGCCACTATGATTCACTGTATCGACTTTTGGAGTAATAATATATGTTTTGGATCGATTCTCGACGCCTCTCTGTGTTTATTGTTCTTTTTTGTCTCGCCTTGGCGTTTTGGCATCTATGCATGAATTGCATTGGGCGTCTTTCGATGGCTGTGTTAACTACAAAACATTGTTTAACATTCCTTTGGGTCATCACTCGTTAGCAGGTATTATTTTCGTGTATCTTCTTATCCCTCTCTCTTGGTAATGTATAAGGTGTTCTAGAATATATCCTCTGTAATTTTTTATCCTGCACTTTAATAGAAAGGAGATGAACCGTCCTTCATCTAGAGAGTTCTCTTGATTTCAAGTCCCACACTTTGAGATATGCTCCATGTTACGCAAATCACATGTGAGAGTCTCACCATATAGTTATGAAATCATGGGGGTGGGTTGTTGTGTTTTCCTAACAGTTTTGTCACGCCTGGTGGGATGTCCTTAAGCACCTTACCGACTTTACTTAGTAGTGGTGTTCCTGTTGGTATTAACTTGTGAGGCACAATCAAAGCACATCTAGTGCCCTCTGTCAAAAGCCAGCCCCTAAATTACAGACTCTTCCCCCATCATTTTTCACATCCATTTTTCTTCCACTCTTTCATCGTCTACCATTC